>JAMXBD010000906.1:0-579345 GCA_024138025.1 Combretum micranthum | reverse complement strand
ATGGATGGATCAAAATGTAAATGCAAATCGTAAGATTGTATAAAAGTTCTCTTCATATATTGAATGGATAACGTCACATGTGAATACAAAGTATAAGATGTAATAAAGTTGGTGGTCTACCTTCAATATATCATTTTGTTGACATACATGCAGGTAGAATTTTATGCTCAAAATCTTGTTCTGGAAAAATGATGGAACAATCATGAGAAGAATTATACACCATGATAGCTTTAACAAATAAGAAAGTTGTTTAAAATTGATTTGATATTTGCAAGGAAAAACGACTTGGCATGCATAACTTGTGTTTCATGGGCTAAAAGAAAAGTCCACATATCGGCAAAGCCATCGATAATTGTTAGACATTAATGCTTGGATTGCCACCATTTCTAATACTAAAAACCCAGCTTTTATAGGATTTTTCACTCTTATAGTTGGGCCAATAATGAGGAAATCAAATTATAAATAATATTATATAGCAACATATTTAGTAAACAGTTAGTTAAATGAACTAGTTTCATTTAGTTATGCTTTACTGCTTTCATTTCACACACTTCGAACCGATGCTAATTTTCATCCACTTCATAAAGTTTTTTCCCCCCTAAAAATTGACATCGCTTGCTTTAATTTCCATTAAAATTTTCAGCGATTGCTATTTACTACCACCAACCATTATGATAACCATGAAGTCCATTATTTTAATAATCTTTAACAATTTTTAAAATCTGATTGAACACATACTTGAAATAAAAATAGAAAAAAAAAAAACAAACAAACAAATACTACTCTCGGAACATGACACCTTAGGTTTCATTCATAATCAGTGTATGTTTTATATTTCACCATTGATATTCATCAACTGTTATATGTCTTATGTAGGGAATATATAAGCATGGAGGAAGAAAATTTGGAATCTTCAGGCTGGTCCTATGGCTGTGTTCCATCAACAAGAAAAGTGACGGGACCTTGTTTATCTATACTTAATGAAATTGCCTTACTCCATAACAAAATTATGTCTAAGGTTCTGAAAGATATGCAAAAAAGCCTAAATGAGTTTAAGTACTCATTTTCGACTTCTATAATTCCTTCATGAACATTATTAAGTATCCTTCAAATTATGGTAAGTCCATCATTCACTAGTAAACATTTAGATTGAATCATGAGTAGTCGATATTTGATTTTTTCCACCTCACATGACTCATTGCATTTAGAGCTATAATTGAGTTGAGTCATTGATATAACTTTTTAGCTAAAATATGAGTTTCATTCATAAATTGAGTTTTATTTGATTTCGATTGATTTTAAAATTTAAGTTCAAGTAAAGCTTTTTTTTTTTTTTTTACAAGCTAGCCGCACACTTTATATTGACTTTTTTCTAAATCTATATGTATTTCTTTCTTTTGTCATGATTGAAATAATGTGGTTATTTGGACAAATTTGATTCCTACTCATTTAACATTTACATTTGATTCCAATTCAATGAGGAGAAAAATAAAAAAACTTTAGAAACCACCAAAAAGTAAGACTCTTCAAAACCTTTCTCAGTTAGTCAATAGAAATCTCTTCTATCTTTCAAGAACTTCTATGATTTCTTAAATGGGAACTTTTTGTAAATAATCCGAACATTAAAATTAAAATAAATACGATAATTAATATATACACTATTATAGTAGCGTAACGTGAACTATTAAATATGTGATGAGACTAATTAAAAAATGTTTTTTTGTTCTATTTAAGAACTTATTGAATACGTGAGATGAACCTATATGTTATATGTTAATTTTAAGGTTAGCCTGTAGGGTAGTTATACACTTATACTAACTTTTGAAATTAATTATGAAGGTTTTAAAGAAGTAAAGATAGGATGTTGCGGTTCCGGTCCTTACAGAGGAAATGCTAGCTGTGGCAAGAAAGGTTTAAAGTATGAATTATGTGACAATCCCAAGGAGTATGCGTTCTTTGACTCCTCTCATCCGTCGGAACATGCGGCCAAAGAGATTTCTCAGTTGGCATGGAGTGGACCTCCCAATATAACCGGGCCATGCAATCTAAAAGATCTATTCCAACTCTGAACTTTCTAGATTTGATTTTATTTTAAATTACAAAATAATGGTCCATTCAAATCGCCATTTAAATTAGCAAATAAAGAATGTACCTATTTCTATTGGCACGTCTTTCCTATCATATCAACATTACAATTAATAAATAAAGGACACAGGTTTTATTATTTGAGGGTTATTTATTTTCTGTTTTTCATGTTCTTCACTTAATAATCTGAAATAAAATTATTAGATAAATCTAAGGTGGAATGCTCTACGCATGGAAAGCTCATTTTCACTAATACAATATTATTCACTTTCAATATATAAGTAAAAATAAATAATTAAGAATGAATTATCAGATTCCATCTTAAACTTCTTTATCTCTTTCTCTTATTTCCTGACATATCAAAATTTTCTTTCATGATATGATATACAAATGGATTCGAAATAACAATGGAAAACCTTTGATAAAATTAGTTATTTATTCACTTATTCTAGTTTATTGTCCGGAAGAAAATGCCACTATAGATCATTAATAACAACTATTCAGAATAATATTCCTTTATATTTACATTTAAGCTGTCAACTATTTTTCTTTTTTTGGTGATACTGATGCGTAAATAAATTCATCGATGTACTATTTGTCTGCCGATATTAAATTATTTTCCTTGTATTATCAGTTTTTTGTTGTTGTTACTAAAAGTTAAACGATTAATAGATATTCAACTCCGTTGTCCATTATTAATCATTACCTTATGACAGCATAAAACTACTATAGATCAATTTTAGTTGCATAAATTATATACATATATATATTTGTATATATGAAGCTTCTAATAAAACCATCTTCAATTTCTTGTATTGATGATTTGTGATATTTATTAAAAAAATGGTAATTTTAAATAAATAAAAGCATGTATGTACATATAGTGAGTTACAATCACTCTTAGAAATTTTGGCTTTAGAGATAGAAAATTCCATCTCTAAAAATAAAACCTTTATTGTAAAATACATTTAGAAATATAAAACTTGGTTTAGATATAGGAAATTCCATCTCTAAAAGTAAGAATCCTGTCGTAAAATACATTTGAAAGTAATATCCATTGCAAATTTTTATCTTAGAAAATATTCTTACTAATTCTTTTAGAGATAGACAAGCTGCAATAGAATTTCTTCTCTAGTAATAGCGAATTATATTTGTTAACTCCTTGTAAATTTAAAAAAATTATATATATTAAAAAATTTCCTTGCAAATATATCTTTAATTTCTTTTTATCTAAAAACTAATTTATTTAAATAAAATTAAAATCCATTGCAAATCAAACTTTAATTCCTTGTAAATTACAAATAAATTTATATATATATATATATATTCAATACAATCTATCTTTAACTCATTGTTTTTACTAAAATGTTTATATATTTATATATATATATAAATTCTACGTTATCTCATAATATATATATAAATTCTACATTATATCATAAAAGACATTTAGAGATATAATATTTGCTGCAATTTTTTTCATCTTAGAAGTCATCATCACTAGTTCTTCTAAAGTTAGCTTTATTATTTATTGCAAATTTGTGATAGAATTTCCATCTTTGATATTGGAAATATGTGTCTAATTCTTTGTAAATTATAAAATAGTTATATAAATTAAAAAATTTTGTTGTTAATCCATCTCTATTTCCTTGAAAATTAAAAAAAATTATATAAATAAATAAATTCCATCTCTAATTTTGTCCTTAATTCCTTGTAAATTATAAATAAATTTATATAAATAAAAAATTTCCAATGCAATTCAATTTTGATTTCCTTCTATATTACTAAAAGAATACATAAATTTAAAAATTTCATTGCGAATTTGTCTTTGTTTTGAGACTAATTGTAAGTAAAATTTTCATTTGCCATACTACATTTAACTAGTGTATTGCTCTCATTTCGCTCCTAATTTTTCTGAGGTATTATCCATTTCAATGAGCTACAACAAATCGTTTTGTCCTTTTTAGAGGTCACTCATCTTAGAGTATAAGATAAGAAATATAACTTTCAAACACACATATATACATTTTTTCAGTGACAAAAAAAAAAAAAAAAAAAAGCCACACACACACACATTAGCACTTCAGCTTCAACATTCAAACCCACAAAAAATGTTTCTTGCCTTAGATTACTCATTTTGGACTTGGTTACAAAATAACTTTTACTTTTTTTTTCTATTGTATTTAAAACTATTATAGTAATATATTAGAAAAATGTTACAAATATATTTTTACTTTAGTTTGACTTGGGTGTTGTCTAAAGTCTTACGTATAAAAATATGAAAATATACAAGACAAACCTTTAGAGAGAAAAAGATTTACAGTTCTTTAGTGGTAATAAGAATTGCATAATAGCTATTTTGCCAATAAATTGTCATATTAACTCTATATAGAAAAGAATAATTATTTTGTTCTATTTTTATGAATAATTTCTTTTAAATACTTTTAAGATGGCCAGTTTATGAGCATTAGCCCTTTTTTTTTTTCCTCCTTTGTCCTAGTGAACTTAAATTTTAGTATTTATTTTCTTTTTGAAGATATAAAAAATTTTAGAAGTATGTTTTCTTATGTGTAGTGTTATGACTTGACCAACCATAAAAGGGATTAAAAAAAAAAAAAACTTGCATTCTATGAGATTAATAATATTTTGGTAAAAGAAAGAAATAAGCTTTATATATATATATATATATATACATACTCTAATAGTAGAACTTTTTACAAATTAAATAAAGAAAATGACCTTCAAAAAGATCCTTCTAGAAACTTAACTAGTCACACATTCAAATGCAATGTAGGTTTCGCTAACTAAAGAAGAAATAAAAAAATAAATAAATAAACATACTCACCTGGAAATGATTGTTTAATTTCTAGCTCAATTCATGTGAAGTTATTATTATGGTGTTTTTTTTAAATACCAAAAATCATATTAAAGAAAAAGATTGAATAGCAATTCATATTCCAACTTTCATGAATTGCTATGACTTAGTCATGGTTTCTCTTCAATACTACCTTAGAGATACAACTACAGCAGGGTGATAGCCACGTATAAGGCCTAATCCTCAACAAAGAAAACCCTATTCTCAAAAATTCCCAACCATGCAAAAATCAACTTTTATCACTCGTCACTTACAAAATAAACCCAGGTTTTTTTTTTTTTTTTGGTCATATATCCAACCCATATGGGTCTATAATCAAGGAAATCCTAAATATACTACATATAATTAGGAGGACTTTTAAAATAAGAAGATTTTGTGAAAACAAAGGAGACAAATGCTATACATTGGCCATAATGAATATACACCACTAGCCTTCAACATTATATTTGCTGGCATTGAAATAAGAAATTTTTTCCGTGTGCTCGGATCAATCAAGGTCAGTGTCAAAGCTACCGGTGTACTCCCTGACATTGAAACACCGAAGTTCCAAACGTTGCCAGCCTTCATTTTAATTTGACACCTAATGTACAGTGCGCGTTTTCTCTTTATGTTACATATAAATACTTCTTATTTGGTATTAGGGTTAGGTGGAGGCTATTCCTAAATCCTATAGAGAGAGTCTAGAGAAAGAGAGGCCTGTTGTTGTTGAAATCCACCATTTGTGATGAAGTTTTGTGTGATATACTAGTGTTATCTAGTGAGAAAAACTATGTATCCCATTATTGTTGATAGTAGAAGTATATTTGTGTGACGACCCCATGGTTTTTACCCAAAATGGGGTTTTCCACGTAAATCCTGGTGTTGTTGTTTTTAATTAAGTATTTGTTTTGATTATTGTTATCGCATGGGCAAGAGGAAAAATCTATTTTTGATTACATGTTATTGAAGAATTTTTCCTAAGAAGTGGTATCGAAGGCAATGGTACAAGAAGTTTGAATCCTTTATGATTGATCAAGGTTACACCAGGACTGCATTAGATAACTGTGTTTTCTTGAAGAAGTTTGCCATTAGTGGGTTTTTTATACTCTTACTATATGTTGATGTTATAATGATTATTGGCCATGATGCCAAGAAGATACAGGGTCTGAAAATTGAATTGAGTAAGTATCTCAGCATGAAAGACTTAGGACCCGCACGCTAAATTCTCGGTATGAGAATTATTCATGAGAGGAAGAGCCAGAATTTGTGGTTATCATAAGAGAGATACCTTGAAAAAGTGTTGGAGAGATTCAACATGATCAAGGTGAAACTTGTTTGTTCTCCACTTACAGGTCACTTCAAACTTTGTTCTCAACAGTGTTATAAAAGTAAGGTAGACAAAGAACAAGAAGATATGAAGAAGATACCATATGCTTCAGCTGTCGGTAGTTTAATGTATGCCATGGTGTGCATTAGATCGGATATTGCTCATGCTGTAAACCCCGGAAATTTTTCACATTAGTACACGACTCTAAAATAGAATATATGAACTAGTTAGTAAACTTAGAAACCAATAAAAACCTAAGAATAGATCAATGACTTGAATTTGGCTGGGATTAAGATCTAAAAGCCGAATAAAGAAGAACTTCTTTGACCCTAATTGTACCTAAAATGAGATTTCGTATCTTGAACTGATAATTCAAGCTATGATTAAAGGAAACCCAAATTTTCAAATCCCGAAACTTGTCTTACAAATAAAATAGATAGAAAAATATAGATATAGAGATTAAATGACTACTATTGAACCCAACAATGATTTGAGACTAGAACAATGAGTAGTAATGAGCCTATATATGAATTTAAACCCTAAATTTAAGATTCCTAGATAGTATTAAACAATACTAATAAGATTTCATAGTAGGATCAAAAACCAAAGATATATAGATAATTTAGCTTATATATCAAAAGCGATATCGAGTAGTTAACCAACTACGATAATAGGAAGCGATAACCTAAAGATAAACTGTTAGGATTATAAGTACATAATAAAACATAAACAGATGTATAACTAAAGATCTAAACTTCAAATAAATAATTGAATCACACCATTGTTCTAATTAGGGTTTTCTTAAGCTATTGGAGCCTAAAACAAAAATTGACCTAATAAACTTAGGAAACTCTAATCGCGGGAGATAAAATTCTAAAAACAATTAATCGCGTTAATTTAAAACAAAAAGTTGTATCGTTTAATAAACTAAACATTTTGTAGAATCCTATAAAAATATTTTTGTACAAAAACTCTCAAATATTAGCTAATTTGTACACGTTTAACTTATTAAACTATCCTAAAACTAAGATAATTAACTAATTGACTATTATTATATATTATTTTCTCAAATTTTCGGTGCAAATGGGGCAAATATGTGGCTGAAATTCTATCAATTATCCTCAACCGAAATCAATCCAATTTGAGTCAACAAATGCAACTAAGAGTCAAGATAAAATATGTACAAACCAATTAGGAGCTCCCAAGTCAGCCAAGGTTATTAAATGCATAGGATTTGTAATGCAATTTGCATTTTTGGTGGAGCATTGCTCTTGGAAGACCTTTTGTAGCTGCCTTCTCCTTCATCATCTATATATATGTCTCCATAATGAACATAAAAACAAAACTTTAACTTCAATCAAATAACTTCTAGAGCTCTCAATTCGTGCTTCTAACAGCCCACCAAACACACACAACCACACACAAACAATACCAAAAACAAAACAAAAACAAACTCCATAAAACCTTAGCTTGAAACTCATTAAGGAGAAATAAGGTAAGAAAAATTCCTTTTAAGTTGTTTTAAGTATTGAACTTTAATCTAAATACATTTCTATTAATTTAGGATCAGAACTAACTTAGATCTAAGCTCAAAACGTTCATATCCGCTGTAACAAGGTAAAATTCGAAAACCCTAGTTTACTTTTCTAAATTCGAAAATTTAAGATCAAATACATGTAGATGCGTTATGAGTTGATGTATATATATACATATACATAGAAACACTTAGGAGAAGCTTTAAATACAAGTTTGATATGTTTATGTTAAAGGAAAGTAAGTTTCGTATATAAGAAAATCGGAGAAAATGATGAACAGTTTCAACACTATCTCTATGCCGGCAGTGTAAACATTGAACACAAGTGGCTTACAAAGGTAGGCCAGCGGTGTTGAGACGGGTTACACTGGAATAGAAGCTACGTAAAATTTATTTTTACATAACATAAACGAACTGCCGGCTAGCTGAGATTATACGTCGGCAGTATGGTCCGGCGTACATGGGAAAGCTAGCAGCTTACAAGCCAGTGCAAATGATACAAAATAAAATGTAAAACTTAAGAACGTCAGCATCTGGGTTTCAACGCGGCAGCGTTGGAGCTGGCATACACCCATGTTTTTCCTATGAGAAGTCTGTATTACATGAATAGAAAAAAAAATATAAAAATACTAATAAACATATATATATATATATATATATATATATGTCAAAACAAATTTACTAAGTAGAAAAATAAATACAAATATTTAGAATAATAGTATTTAGTACTTGATAGCTTCTAAAAACCCTAGAATTATAGGGAAATATTAAGTGTTAATAACAACTATAATTATCAAATATTTGTTCTATATAGATAAATAGGTAAGAATGGAAATTGAAATAAGCTAAATTTACGAATAATGTGACTTCGAAAAATGACAAAATAATTATGTGAAATAGATTAGGAGAAACACGACGACATTAAGCAATAAAAATGAATATGATTTACTATAATGAGTCAGGTATAGAATAACATAAAATTAGTATTAATAACTACAAAACTTAATAAATATCAATTTTTCGAATACGAGATATATGTATATAAATATCAAGTAAGACTAGGGCAAGCAACATGAAAATAAAGATTAATTGATAATTGTTTTCATAAGACCCTTAAAGAACCAAAATAAATAATAGAAATCGAGCCAAATATCAATTTAGGACACTATACACATATAGGAGTTTAGTTATATAATCTATATTATATTGATGAATTTTTCTTCGTCTCAATAGGTGATTTTGATACCATAAAGGACCTTCCGACATATTACTATGATTAAGTCACCATGAGCAGGTGAGTAATTCAGTCATATTATACTGTTTGTGCTTGTAATTAGCTAAATATGTAATACAAAGATAATAATAATAATATGAATATTTTAATGGAAATGTGTTGTGATCTAATTTTATGATTGCTAATCTACCATTACAAAAGTGAAAATACAATGGTATGATGATGTGAAGTGGTATGATGATGATTATGTGTAATGTATGATCACCATGAAATTGAATAAGAATTATTGACTTATTAAAATAACTTGGTCATACATTGCACATACTGCATTATTGCATATACGAACGGGTGACAGCTGCTACGTATTAATATTGCTTGGTTTTTCTAAGTGTTAGTTCTTCCAAGGTTTTCTTTGTTCCGTTGGTTCTACGAACTAAGTGGCAATGAAGAACGCCGCCTGTAGTATTACTTTGAAATGATTAATACTTAGGGAGTTTCTAAGGATGGATACAGGAAATGGTAAGTTAAAACTGTTATTAAATTTAAAGTGATAATCCCAAGATAAGAAATTATTGATTTTCCTGTAAACTTAGTCTCTCCTGAGCAGATAGGTCATAAAGTAAATGTTCTTCAACCCTAAAAAAGAGGGCATAAATCTTTTTCCTATTTGGATTCTAGATCATCAAGCTTGTATCTGAGCATATGTTTGAGTGATTATATTACATACGATTTGTTAATAACTTGTTTGATGTGTAATATGCGTAGTTCTTCACTGACCCGTGGTTTCGCTCATACTCCAACAATCTTTTCAGGTTTACGCTTCGACCTTGGTTAGTTACTTCCTGAAACATGGCTCCGGTAAGGACTTAAGAGCTGGAAGCCTATGATTTTACTTAGGATTAATGGTTTATATTTTCCTAGAATGGATTAGCTAGTGTTATCTTATCAGTTATGTATGTAGAGAATTACAAGAAGACTACATGGTTTATAATAATCTTTGATACTTTATGATTAAGATAGCAGTTATTTACTAATTTACTTCTTACGTGTATTTATCATTCCTTATCGAAGCAACTAAAAGGTCCTATTATTTTGGAAAACATGTCACTCTTCGAAGGTAATCTAGTGATAGTATTTAGGTGTGACTTGTCTACTTCTACTAGGGTACCCTTGGGGCATGACACATGCCGTTGGTGTTGTCAGTCACTATCTCTCGAATCCATGTAAAGAGCATTATACCACTGTTAAATAAATTCTTAAGTGTCTCAGGGGCACTTCCATGTTAAGTTTACAATTTAATGGTAATAAGCCTATATTAAAAAGGTTTTCAAATGCTGATATGGCTAAAGATCTTGATTCTAGGAAGTCACTTTAGGTTAGCTGATTACTTATGCAGGGGAAGCAGTGTTTTGGCAATCAAAATTGTAGATGTGTGTTGCACTATCTACCACTGAAGCAGAATATATTGCTGTGACCGAAGCTTGCAAGGAGGTTTTGTGATGAAGAAATTTTTAGAGGAGCTTGGTCAAGAGCAAGAGACTAGAGGTTGTTTTGTAATAGCTAGAGTGCTATACATCTCAGTAAAAATCTATGTTTCATTCCAGATCCAAATCCAATGATGTTGGATATCATTGGATTTGAGATGTATTAATCAAAGCTTTTAAAGATTGAGAAGATCCATACTGATGATAATACTTCAGATATGATGACTAAAGCTTTACCCAAGGACAAGCTTGCTTGTTGTAGACAGACAACAAGTGTGATGAAACCTGTCATATGAATTGAAAGGGAGTTTGTTGAATTATAGATCCAACCCATATGGGTCTATAATCAAGGAAATCATAAGTATACTACATATACTTAGAAGAAGTCTTGGAAATAAGGAGATTTTATGAAAACAAAGGAGATAAATGCCATACACTAGTCGTAATAGAAGATATACCACTAGCCTTTAACATCATATTTGCCAGTGTTGACATAAAAAAATTTTTCCGAGAGCTTAGATCAATCAAGGCCGGCATTAAAGCCGCCGATGTACTCCTTGGCATTGAAAACGCCAAAGTTCCAAACACAGCCAACCTTCATTTTAATTTGAAAATTTATGAATAGTATGTGTTTTCCCTTTGTGTTGCATATAAATACTTCTTATTTGGTAGTAAGGATAAGGGGAATATTTCTAAATCATAGAGAGAGTGTGAGAGAGAAAGCCTACTGGTGTTGAAATCCACCATTTGTGGTGAAGTTTTATGTGATCCACTAGTGCTATCTAGTGAGAGAAACTATATATCCCATTATTGTTGATAGTGGAAGATTATTTGTGTGACGACCCAATGGTTTTTCCCTAAAATGGGGTTTTCCATGTAAATCTTGGTGTTGTTGTTTTTAATTAAGTATTTGTTGTTTGATTGTTGTTATCGCATTAGGAAGAGGAAAAATATGATTTTGATTACACATTATTGAAGGATTTTTGCTAACACTTTTCGACGATATTCTCTTTGTTTATTCTAGGGTTCCTATCTTTTGTCAAATTATTGATTTTTAACAAAAGAAACAAGTAGATCTAGAAGGGTAACTGATATCTATGATATATCTATTCTTTCGATTACTAAAGCTTGTCTCACTAATAATTTGTTTTATTGTGTTTTGCGAGGTAAAGAAGGGAAAATGTTCTGGACTTCGAGTCTCTAAAAACTCCAACACTTACTATTTTGAGGGTAAAGCTTGTTTGTTTTTCTTGTTTCCTTTTATGTATTTATATGCCTATCCGTGCATAGGTAGTTACAATTTTTTTTGCCTTGTTTGAAATAAGGACTATATTCGAAACATGTACAGCTGTAACTTGTAAAGTATTTGTTTTGTAGTTTTGCTACTCTATATGCTAGTCTATATTAAGTAACATAGTTAGTTATGTATTAAGGCTTTCTTCTTTATCGTCTGTTGGAATTTATAACACAAGGATACTGTCAGGTGAGTCACTATATTGTACCTCATTCGCCAGACTCGTTAAAAACCCTATAAGGTTTGGGATAGAGGTTGAAGAATTTATTATGACACTAGAGTTTAGGGTCAAGTGGCAGGTCATAATTATGATCCATTTGGAATCGATTAACTAAAATATAGTAAAACAAACTCATCTTTATTTATAATAAATATTTTGTTGTTCTAACATAGGTATAATAAATATTTGTTTTTACTTTAATAAATCTTTTATTTATTTCAATAACAACTAAATAATATAATAGGCATGTAATAGATATTACACTTTATTGCTCTATTGAACTGCAATTACAATTCAATTACTCTCTTAATCTAGTGTCCAGCTATTTCGAAATCACTACTCTTAGACAAATAAAAAATAAATTTCAAATTTTGGAAAATTAAGATTAATTTTTTAATAAGTTATGACAAATTCCCTCTGTCTAACGGTTAGTAACAATGTTAAAACTTTAATTAATATTGTTTCAAAAATCGTAAATTTCTTTGGATGCCATCGTAAATGGCCTTTAAGTAATACCTTTAGTGGCATTATCTATTATCGATTGAATTTTAGGAATATTTTCCCATGCTTGACTTTGGCCGAACATTTACGATGTTTGTCAGTTTATGGATTTACAAATCTTTTATTTATTTCAATAACAACTAATAATATAACAGGCATATATGATAGATATTACACTTCTACTACCCATTAAATTGCAATTACAATTGAATTACTCCCTATTCTAGCGTCCAGCTTCTTCAAATTTGCTACTCTTAGATTAATAAAATATATATTTCAAATTTTGGAAAGTTTAAGATTTTATAATACGTTACAAAATATTGTTTTAAAAATGCTAAATTTCTTTGGATGCCAAAATTCGTAAATGACATTTAAGTAATAGCTTTAGTGACATTATCTATTATCAATTGAATTTAGGGATAATTTCCCATACTTGACTTTCGGTCAACATTCAGACGATATTGTCAGTTTACTGATGTAACATGTATAGCATGTATAACATGTAATTTTACATTATCTATAAATATTGCATGATTTATATGTGATTTTTTTGAAAGATGGTAAATTAAATTTTTTATTTATAATAAATAATATGTTAAAGATGCGATTTTATTTTTTTTTTATTGTTAATCACATATTTAACATGCAATTTTAACAATGTATTCAAATTTCAAAATTGTATATATAACATGCAATTATTTATTAATTTAAAAATCACATATCTAATATGAAATTTTGTGTTGATATTTTAGTAAATAAATTGTATAATTTGTATATATGTCATTTTTATTCATTGGATTGGTAGAGAGTTGTTATAATATAATATAGGTTTTGGTAATTACTTTGATATTTCGCATCAATTAATTGTAATGATTCTTAACACAACGTAACAGTACTCAAATTGCATGATACTAAATTTTCCATAACATTTTTTATAACAATTTTATGAAAAAAAAGTATGAAAATAACATTTTGGGTTGACAGAACTTGATACATTTAATAGTTCTTTTATTTTGACCGGTTAGTAATTGTCCATGAGTTTAACCATATCCAGAGATGGGTAGGTGGGCTATGGTCCACGGTCTAATCTGTTTAACCTACTTTGAAAACGTATTAAGGCAAACCATTTTTAACCCATTTAAAATGTGGACCAATTTTACCTAGCTTGTTTAACCCCAAGCTAAAGGGTTAGTCTGCAGAAAAAAAATAAAAATAGTAGGGGAAATAACTATAAAGCTAGTATTGTTCTTAGATCTTTCACATTTGAGTTTAAATTTCTATATTAATTGTAATATATAATGACAAATTGATGTATATGCTCATAATATTTTCTTTAAGTACATCTTTATTATTTTAAATGAAATATGATATCTAATAAAATTATTATCAAAATATTTATTTTAATATATGTAATTATGATAATAATGAAACTAATTTATATATTTAAAACCCTAAAAAATTTTATTTTATTTTTTTATATATATTTTATTCAATTAGCATAAATTAGTTAAATGGGTCAATTTAGCTCGTTTAACCCATATAATATACAAGTGGGTTAAGTGGGTCAAAAAATGAGCCAACCCATTTAAAGTATGGGCCAAAATGGGTTGGGTTAGGGTCAAAAAATTTTAGCCCATTTTTAAACTGGGGTAAATTTTTTTTTTTTATTTAATCCACAGGCAGAAGTGGGCCGGGCCTAGAGCTGGGCATATGGGCCAAAGCTCGCGGGCCGGCCCGTTGACCCACTTAAAAAAGTGGGTTGCGGCAAAAAAAATTTGGCCCATTTAAAAACGGGCCAAAATTTACCCGGCCCGTTAGCCCGCGGGCCAAAAGCGGGCTGGCCGCGGGTCAAGAGTTAAAACTTTAAAAAAAAAAATTTTTTTAATGTTCAGTCAGAAACCCTAAAGCTAAACCCCTATGTCTATATTGACCCAATTTATCTTTAAGTCAAGTTTTTTAGGGTCAATTTGATCTAATTCAATAACTTAGTCTCGCACTAACAACTTCAGAAATAAAAAAAAAGGGACATAAAATGCGGGCTAAACGGGCCATATTAGCCCTTTTTGGCCCATGTGGGCCAAACGGGCCAGCCCGTTAGCCCGCGGGCTAAATGTGGGCCGGGCCCGGGCCAAGTGATTTTGGCCCGTTTTTAAAATGGGCTAAAATTTTCTGGCCCGTTTAGCCCCACGGGCCAAAGTGGGCCGGCTCAGCCCGGCCCGCCAGGCCTATATGCCCAGCTCTAGCCGGGCCGGATCGGGTTGGCCTATTGATCCACTTGTCTACCTCTAACCAGATCTCATAAAAAAACGTAAAAATCTCAACCTGAAGTCTTTATATGATTAGGATGACCTAGCAGGCTTTTTGAGTAGACAAAACAAACTATTACACACAAAACAAACTATTACACATGAGACTAAGATTATCTACATCTGAGATCTTTAATATGGATTCTTAGGTGAAGAGCCTCAAGGATATGAAGGGTTCTTTTAACCTTTTGAGATCGTCTGCAAATGACCCACAAAGTAAGTTTCTTCGATATTTTATTTTTATTTTGTAAAACTAAGTTATTGTGTAAAAGTAAATATAACCCAAAAATTTAAAAAGAAGTAAATTATGGATAAAATAATGAGATCCTTTGGTAGGAGAGTTTCTTTAGATATTAATGTGACACCTTAAAGATCTTGTGAATGATCTGATGAATATGAATACTCTAATAATAGTAGGATAAGACTACAATGCTTTTTTAACATCACATCTTTTTTTTTTTTTTTGGCCAATTGTAACATCATATCTTTGCATGAAAAATTAATTAATCATTGATTTTTATCTTTAATAGCCTTTTGAATATTTTGAAATATAGATAATTACAAGAGAAGCAGAAATTTTATTATTCACATATATTCTCGAGAGCAGATAACTAGTTTACGGATTTTTCTACGGTCCCATCACTGTTTTCGACGGGACCGATCCCGTTAGATAATAACCGGCTGTAGCCGGTCATAAAATATGGAATGAGTTATAGATTTTTGTCGTTGCGGAAAAGTTTATGGTGGGAAAAGCAAATTGCCATATGAGAAAGTTGATCCTGCGTGCAAAACATAAAAAGGAAAAAAATAATGTGGCTTTAATTCTGCTTTTGTAGAATGAAGAGGAAAAATTAATTAACTAATACAGATTCCACTTGTGCTATAAATTTCAATTAAAAAGTTGGAAATTATTATATAAAATATTTGAAGAAAAAATATAATATATTTTGTATTTATGAAGGCTTTAGGGAAAAATAAATTGTTAAAATATCTAATTAAAATATTCAATTTTAAATTTATATTATATAATTATTTAAAACTTATGAAAAAAATAAAATCAGTTACAATATGTCCCTCAACTACATGATTATCATCATGTTAGATTCTCTTAAAATTGTTTTTGATGATAACAAAAGAGTAAAAATGATAACTAATGAGTTTATTAAGTGTATAGTATCAAGTTAAAGAGAAAGAAGAAAAATGATGAAGAGTATTCAGAATCCAGAATGTTTTCCATAAGGCTGCTTTAATGATAAAGAATTTTTCCAGAAATCCAAAACCTTTTACAGAACCTTTCACTGCACTTTTGATAGTAGCTCTATATCATGTGATTTCACTATTCATATTCTCCAACTTGATGCAAATCATTCCGGTTCGGTACAAAAATGAATCTTGAAGACCTAGCTCCTAGTAAATGAGTTTATTTGGGTAATATACTCATTTATTCCACTTAAGTTGATTTAATCCAAGGGGATTTAATGTTTCATGAAAGTTTCTCTCTCAATAACGTCTTCAATGATGGAAATCTTCATAAACAGTATGTAAGGACCCGAATTTTACCCCTATATTTGATATAGGAGATAACGGATCCCCAACCACATATAACCCTAAGATTATATGTAAGGTTGCCTAAAGGGATAGTTTAAGTAATTGTTTATCTAATTCTATAAGATATTATACAACAAAAGACATAGATATTAGCAGCGGAAATAACTCTACTTCTAAATAGCTACATACATACATATATACATATTACATCCAAAGGCTTTTTATAAGCCTTTACCAAAACTCTCAAAACACAACTCTACTAACACAATATTTACACCATCAACCAAAATAAATCTCATCTAATCTATTACATTTATAGGGTCCATTGAGTCCATGGTCATCTCTAATCCTCCAACCCATCAAGAAAATCTTCGAAGTCAGTTCCGTACCCCATACTTGTATAGAACTCATCGGGATCATCACCTGAAATAGATAAAATATGAGCCAAAAGCCCAGTACACAAGTAACGAATACAAATGCGAAGTGAGTCACACATTCTTAGGCTATATGCATTATGCAACAATCGCTTATTTATTAATAAGTCTTTAATTAATAAGACAACACGGGAGTATTCAAACTCCGGACAACAAGGTTCTAGTATTACGTCCGCCTCCCTGAATGATCCCTACTGTTCATACAGACTAGGCAGCCCCACCTTCCGGCGTAGCCCGTAATACTAGGAGTTCCTGAGTAACACATCACGATGCTCAGGGGTTGATATGAGCAGCTCGGATACTCATATCTCCTAAACCATTCTAACCGTTAACGAGAAAGTACCCTGCCCCCAATCTGAGTAGGGTGCCGCTCTCCGAACCAGATTCAACGACAAATAACGACAATCAACATTTAGATATCAATACGATTTTCTTAATTTAAGGTAGTTTGATTTGGATGCCTATCCTAACAAAGAGACAAGCAAGTTACTGCGTACCTGATATAGCTCGGAATTAACGGAGTCGACTGGACGAGGATCTATCACTGTTTAATCAATATTAAAATTCACACTTAGCTTAAACTCTAATTGACTAGCTCAAAATATAAATTCATCCAAGAATCCAAATAAATTAATTCAAAATCAAAATAAAGCATTTAAGCACCCTATTATACCCTAGTTCGCTTAATAAATACATAATTACTCAAATAACAAACTTTGGAAAATTTTAGAAAAAGTTCTTAAAATTCAAAGCTCAGGGGATACGTCGGCACTCAACACCGGCGACGTTGAGCCGGTGTTCAATGTCCTGAAAATTCACACTACCAACGCTGACAGTGTTCAAGGGTACGCCGTCAGCCTTTGCACCTTACGCCGGTGGCTTTGAGCCGGCGTTGAATCCAAAACCCAAAGTTTCAAAACATCCAGAGAAGTGTAAGCCGTCCGCTTACTTAGGTACGCGGGCAGCTTTGAAACATACACTGGCGGCGTTGATTTCAAACAGCCAGCGTACAATATGGATGAAAGAACGCCGGCTCACTGTCTAGCGAAAGCCGGCGGCGTTCGGTCGGCTTAAAAAATTTGGTTCTGTGGCCTTTCAACGCCGCCTCTACGCCGGCGGCGTAGAGACTTAAATTGCCGGCGTACGTTCTGAAGAACAGACGCTGGCAAATCTTTAGCGTGAAAGCCGGCGGCGTAACAAACAGCGTTAGGAAAATTGATTCTGTGGGCTTTCTACACCGCCTCTACGTCGGCGGCGTAGAATCCCCAGATGCCGGCGTACGTTCAAAATCTAGCCTATACGAAAATGGTTTTTGAAATCCCCTGTTTTTATACACTTTGATCAATTCTCAAAAATTTTCCAAACTTAGTCCAAACTTTCTAAAGCTTGTTATATGATCCAAATACTATCCTAACAACATGAATTCCACCTCTAATAATCAAATCACTAATCATACTTCAAATTCACATATCAACTACTCATTCTTCAATTTCCTAAAACACTCATCCCCACACATCCACACTCCTATAAAATGCAAATTACCACCCCATTAGCCACTTAATCCATTCAAACTATCATCCATGCACCAATTCAATTTCACTCCCATTATCACCTCAAAATTATGTCTATACTAGCATTTACAAACAACACATCATAAGACATGAAATAAAAGATAAAGGTTGCATTAAACTCACATGGTTGAATCTTGGCTTGGAATGTTATTCAATTCCTAAGCTTGTAGTAACCTTGGCTTAGGGTTTAAGCTCTTGGGTTGAGAAAAGGAAGAAAGAAAGAAGAAAGAAAAGAAGTAAAATTCGTATGAAAATTGTGGCTGCCAAAAAGGAGGACTTATCTTGTCCCATTAGAGTAATTTGTCATCTAAATCTTACCTTTAGGGGTATATTTGTCCTAGGTTTAATTTGGGAAAATTTCAAATGCATTTGGGTTGAATTTAAGCTTAAAATGTGGGTTTAAAATTCACAAAAATTTCTGTCATGATTTAAACAACTTCAAAACAATTTGATTACATTCTAAACATAATGCATGCATATTAATTTACAAAAAGACACACACATTCATTAAGCTATTCACACATTTATTATACTATAAACATTTATAAACATCCAACAATAATATTAATTCATAATACTAATCATATATAAAATAACACGTTCCTTAATTATATTACTAAGCATACACATATATATATATATATATATATATCATTCCAATAACATATTAGCATACAATATAAGGAATTCATGGCTATTTCATAGTACCAGACCTTGTTTGGACAGATTTTACACGTTTTTCTCCTTCAAGACGAGTGATTTATCATATCTACAATGTCCAAGACATCTATTTTCATAGGATTTTGTCTAGAAGATTAAAAGAAGATAAATGTTATCTTGGATTGGATGAGGAAGAAGATTACGATGAACAATAATAACAAATAATAACCAGATTTTTGACGAAAATCAACCAAGGCTTATCATCATCCTTCCATTACATAATTTGAATTTGAAAAAGGATAAAGCTCACAAGATTTCATCCGAGAAATACAAGGAAAAGCCTATTCACAACTTGCAACCAATTTTGAAGATCACAACAAAATTTGAATTTGAAAAACGGATAAGGAAGAATAGATTTTAGCCGAGATCTTTGGAATGTTTATCCATCTAGTTTGAAAGTTGGAGCGTGAACAGGAAAATATATTATACAGAAGACAGAGAGAAAAAGAAGAAGATCGAAGTAAAAAAAGAAAAAAAGAAGCTGATACTATTCACACACAAAAAAGAAGCTCTTTTTTTCTTACCAAGTATATACAGAACAAAACCTAGAAGTTTCATTTTGCCTAGAATATTCATAATTTCTTCTTACATTGATCTCGAAAATTTCTTTTCTTTTTGTAATTGAAGGAACGTGTTGTTGCCTTCTTAGTTGATAGTTCAATTACAAGTTTAGACTCTGTAAATCGGTTGTAGCTGGAGGATAGCTATGAGTATCGAGCAGAGAGGATTGTACAAGCTTGTAATTTGATTCTATTGAATATAATGGAACAAACCCATGGGATAACGGGGTCCCCGGCTCGGAGCTGCAAGAGTGGACTGACGCATAAGGAGGAACTATTATAAATTGCTGCCTGATTTTCTTTTCCCTATTCTTTTATTTTCAGCAATTTATTTTCATACTTCTTTAATTGTTATATTGTTCTCATATCCAAAATTGAAGGGAATATTTTTTAAAGGCGAAAATTTTTATTAATAATCAATTCAACCCCCCTTCGTGATTATTTGGGACCAACACATCATATATCAATAAAATAAAGGTGAATGTGACATAATGTTGTAGAATTTTTTTCTAGCTAATCAAGTGTACTAATATCATTAAATATCAATAATATTAAATAATGAATCTAGAGCGAAAATTTTAATGGCCAAATATAATATGCTTTATGTTAAAATAATAAGAGCTAATAATATATTTAAGTATAAACTATGTAACTTTTGAAGACATATGGAAAATAAAATAATTAACATTTCTAACTTAAATGTACAATTGCAAATAATTATTATATAATTTTTAAAACTTGTGGGAAATAAAAATAATTAGCTTATATGTCATTGAAGTTTATAATCATCATCAAAGGTTAATAAAACAAAGTTGTAGAAAAACCATGATATATTATATATTTATGAAGAGTTTTGAAAATGATAAATCATTAACATGTCTAAGCAAAATATTCAATTTCAAATTAAATTATATAATTATTTAAATCTTGTGCAAAAATCAAATTAATTGTCATGGGTCTTTCAAATACACTATTGCCATTAAATATCAATAAAACAAAAAAAAGGCCAAAAATTTTAATGCATTTATTTTAAGTTATTAAGTGTACAAATAGAATCAAAGTTTAAAAAAATGATTAATTGGACACTTTAACGACCTACATTGAATAATATTTTTTCTAACATACATTTAATTAAATGTTTATTAGTTTACCCCAAAAAAATATTAAACTATATAAATTATCAACATTGAGTTAAATTGCACAATTTTGTATCACTCGTAAAGGAATAAATTAATTAGCATAGTCAACTAGAGTGTAGAATTATTATCACATGTTAACAAGGTAAATATGAATAGGCACTTTAGCTTAATTGACTATCTCATTAAAGTGCATAATTTTGTCAAGACGTGTAAATGTTTATAAAACTTTCATTTACTTATATATTTAAGTGAACGAATTATGTATTTAAGTGTCTAAACAACCAATTAATTTAGGTTATAGTGAAAATCGTGTGTTATTGTAAAACAAGCTTTATAGCAAGGAGTATTGCCCTGTTTTGTGAAATAATCCTTGTAATAAGGAATTTTGCACAATTATGGTTACAATGATGCAAATTTAGTTAGAGGAGCTTGTAACAATCAATTTAACCATGTTGTGGTGAAATGAGCCTTACAACAAAGAATCAAGTCCATTTATGGTGATAGCAGTGCTTGTGTGGTCAAATGAGTCTTGGAACGAGTCATTGAGATATGTTATAGTAAATATGATACATATATGGTGAATGAGAAATATGGTAAGGACTCAATCCTATTATAGTAAAATAATAACTATGTGGTAGAATGAGCTTCAAGGAAGATTTGAGCCATGTAAAGATAAAATGAGCATTACGATAAGAAATTGAGACCTATACTGGCAAAAATATAGGTTGCGTTGTAGATGTGCCTTAATATGAGTAATTGATTCATGTTATGAATAAGCATAACAATATGGAGTTTCATGCTATTGTGGTAAGAGTTGTTTGGTGATATTAGCATTAGGTAAAGGAATTGAGCCTTATAATGATGGAAATGACTTATGTGGTCAAATAAGCATCACAAAATAGAATCAAGGCACATCAAGATGAAAACAGATCTTATGTGGTGAAGTAAGCTCTATGCATAGAAATAAAACCCTATAAAAATAAACAAAAATAATATGGCAAAGAGACGAGATATTATGGTGAATATAGTTTGCATAGAAAATGTGCCATGTAACATAAGATCGAGCCCCAGACGTGGAAAAAATAGAGTTTTGTGGCAAAATAGCCCTTACACCAATGAATTGAGGCTTATGATGTGCATTGCGCTCTATAATAAAGCATATATCATAAAATGATGAAAATGTAGTATGATTAGCGATATATGCCTTACATTTGAAGAATTGTGCCCTATTATGATAATTATATGAGACTTACTACGATAAATCAAACCCTCATGTGTTGAAATTACCTATAGAATGACGAGGAATTTCCTCATAATCTAGTTAGATGGACCCTGAAACGAAGAACTTACCCTTAGTGTGTCAAAACGGCCATTGGAAGGAGAAATTCCTTTTCACTATGGTAAAATGCTCATCTAATGAGGAATTCCCTCCTACTATGATAAAATGGCATATAAAATAAGGAATTCCTCCCTAATGTGGTAAAATGATCCATCGAACAAGATTTTCCATCCAATTATGGTAAAATAGCCTCTATAATGAGAAATTTCCTCCTAGTGTGGTAAAATGACCCTTAGAGCGATGAATTCTCCCTTAATGTGATAAATGGCTCCAATAATGAGGAATTTCTCTCTAGTGTGGTAAAATAGCCCCGGTGTAGTAAAATGGCTCTTAAAATGAAGAATTTCCCTCTAATGTTGTAAAATAGCCCTGGGGCGAGGAATTCCCTGCTAGTGTGGTAAAATGTCCTTGGGAATGAGTTCTCTATTAAAATGGCTAATGGAATGAGGAATTTCCCATTAGTGTAGTAAAATGACACCTAAAACGAGAAATTTCCCCCTAGTATGGTAAAATGGTGGCCCTCAAAATGAGGAATTTCCCCCTAATGTAGTAGAATGACCCTTAGAACGAGGAATTTCCCATAGTGTGCCCTAGTAAAATTTCCCTTGAAACGAGGAATTTCCCCTTGGTATGATAAAATTGCTCTAGAACGAGGAATTCCCTCTAAGCGTGGTAAAATGACCCATAGAACAAGGAATTTCCCCCTAGTGTGGTAAAATAGCTCTCGGAATGAAGAATTCTCCCCTAATGTGATAAAATGGCCTCGAGAATGAGGAATTTCCCCCTAATATAGTAAAATGGCCTTCAAAATGAGGAATTCTCTCATAGTGTGGGAAAATGGCTCTTAGAACGAGGGATTCCCCCTTAGTGTGGTAAAATCACCCTTCGAGCGAGGAATTCCCTCCTAATATGGTAAAAATGACCCTTAGATTGAGGAATTTCCCCAAAGTGTGGTAAAATGACTCATAGAATGAGGAATTTCCTCCTAATGTGGTAAAATGGCCTCCATAATAAGGAATTCTCTTCTAGTGTGGTAAATAGCCTTCGGAATGAGGAGTTTCTTCCTAGTGTGGCAGAATGGCCCTTAGAATGAGAAATTCCTCTTTAGTGTGATAAAATGGCTCTTAGAACGAAGAATTCCCCTCTAGTGTGGTAGAATGACGAATTTTTCTATGGTCCTATCATTGTTTTTGACAGAACTAGTCCCATCATTATGTTACCTGCTATAACTGGTCATTTGATGCGAGGATGATCGAATAAACTACATTGTCTTCTGGAAAAAATAGAATGGAAAACAGAATAAAAAAGGAATAAGGAAATGGAAAACATCATGAAAGAATAAATTCTGACACTTACCAACTGGGAAGCGGATGAAACTGAATCGAAAACGGAGGAAAGGTGAAAAGAGGAATCAAAAGTGGGAAACAATTAAATATAATAAATTTGAAGAAAACCTATTATATATCTTCTATTTATGAAGATTTTTGGAACAAATAAACTATTAACAATGCAATTGGATTATTCAATTCCAAACTAAATTATTATACATATTTCTAAAACATAACATATAATATGTATCCTATATAACATATAAGATACATATAATCATATAGTATGTTATTTTACCAAATAAAATATTTATACAAATACAAACACATCCTACATAATATATAATATATATTTTATATAGCTTCTAAGAACATATAGAAATTTATATTACTATAATATATTAAAACATATACAAAGTTAATATGTTACTATAACATATATAAAATATATATATATGATATAACATTTCATATATATATATATATACATATGATATGATTATATATAGAAGGAATTAGATGATATACATATAGAAATATAACATATAGAATACAAATCCTATACAAATTTTTTACATAAAGCTTTTATGTCTTATTATAACATTTAATATATATTCTTTATAACATAGTTGAAAATTTAGAAATTTAATATATCATTATAATAAAAAATATGTAAATTTAACATATTACTATAACGCACAAGAGCATTTACAAATTTTATATGTTGCTTTAACATGCCTATTAAATACATGCATGAACATATACAAAGATGCCCTATACTAATATAACTCTAGATTACATATCAAACACAACATATAAGATATACAAGCATATAATTTTTATATTTCAAAATAAAATATATATTACACATAAAGAAATATACCATATAGAACATATAAAATATATCTATATTATATAAGTTTTATTTATAAAGATTTTACTATGGTGAAAAGGTCAATTATGAGGAATTAACCCTTACATTAGTGAAATGCCTACTCCTGTGGTGGTTAAAAAGTCCCTAGGTCAAGGAAATCTCCCTTATTGTGGTGAAATGGACTCTAGAATAGGGATCTTCCCTTAATTTGGTGAAAAGACCCATAGAATAAGGAATTAACCCTTGTAGTGGTGAAAAGGCACTTGGAATGAGGAAACCCACCCCTATACAGCAAGGCTTTTGCCTCTGCAACTTCAATATCCCAGCAAGCTTTGACTTCCTTAACTGCTGCAGCAAGAATCTCCCCCTCCTTGTCCCTAATTCTCACCCCCAGACCCATTCCATGGTTCCCTCTTACGTCTGCATCTGTATTCATTTTTAAAAACGGGGGCTGCCAACCTCTTTGAGCCGCCATGGCTTGTCCTCTCTCCTCACCCATTGCGGCTCTGTCTCTGAAGTCCTGCCCCATTTTTTACACCCCCCCCCCTCCCGAGAGTATGGTGAAAATGCCTATGGAATGAAGAAGTCCTTTAGCTTGTGGTGAAATGGTCTAAGGCCTATAGAATGAGGAAATCCCCTGTTATGGTGAAAATATCCATAGAACGAGAAAATCCCTCCTATTATGGTGAGATAGTCCATGGAACGGGAAATCTCTCTTTACTATGGTGAAAAGTCACATAGAATGATGAATTAACCCCTATATTGATGAAATGCCCACAAGAATGAGGAAATAACCATATGGTAGTAAAAGGGCCCTTGGAGTGAAGAAACCTCTCCTATTATTGTGAAAATCCCCATAGAATGAGAAAATCCCTTCTATTGTGATGAAATGGTCTCTTAAAACAAGAAATTATCCCTAGTATGTTAAAATAGCCCTTAAAATGAGGAATTATCCCCTAGTATGTTAAAATGGCCCTGGAAATGAGCTTATCATAGTATGGTAAAATTACCCGTAGAGCAAAGAATTTCCCCCTATTGTGGTAAAATAGTCCTTAGAACGAGGAATTCCCCCCTCTCCCTCCCTAGTATGGTGAAATGACCCATACAATGAGGAATTCCCCCTAGTATGATAAATTGGCCCTTAGGACGAGGATTTTCCCCCTAGTATGGTAAAATGCCCCCCAAAATAAGAAATTTTCCCTTACTATGGTAAAATTGCCTTGGAACCAAGAAATTTCCCTCTAGTATGGTAAAATAGCCTTCAAAACGAGGAATGTCCTCCTAGTATGGTAAAATTGCCCTCAAAATGTTGAATTTCCCCTAGTGTGGTAAAACGGCTCCAAGAATGAAAAATGTTCCCTTAATATGGTAAAATGACTCTCAAAATGAGGAATTCCCTCGCTAGTATAGTAGAATGACCCTTAGAATGAGAAAATCCCCCCTAGTGTGATAAAATGGCTCATAAAACAAGAAATTTCTCCTTAGTATGGTATAATAACTCTTAAAATGAGAAATTCTCCCCTAATGTAGTAGATGACACTTACAACGAGGAATCCCCCTTTAGCATGGTAGAATGGCCCCCGGAATGAGGAATTCCTCCCTAGTGTTGTAAAACAGTCTATAGAATGACAAATTTCTTCTTAATGTGGTAAAATGACCCTCAAAATAAGGAATTCCCTGCTAGTGTAGTAGAATGGCTCGTGGAACGAGGAATCTCACCTAGCGTGATAAAATGACTTCTAAACAAGAAATTTCCCCTAATGTATATACATATGATATGATTATATATATATAACCTATATAGCACATATAATACAAATCTGACACATATTTTGTATAAAAAGCTTTTATATATTATTATAACACATAATATATATTCTATATAGCACATATGAAAATTTAGAAATTTTATATATCAATCTAACATAAACATATGCAAATTTAATATATTACTATAACACAAAAGAGCATCTATAAATCTTATATTTTACTATAATATACCTATTAGATACATGTGATAACAAATACAAATATATCATGTATTAAATTAACATCTAAATTACATACTATACGCATCATATAAAACATATAAACAAATAATATTTTTCATGCTTTAAAATAAAATATACAATACACATGAGAAAATATATCATATATAACATTTAAAATATATTTATAGTTTACAAGTTTCATTTATAAAATTTTACATGTTACTATAATATACACATATATATCCTATATAACATATAGAGCATATACAAATTTTATATATTACTATAAATTTAAAAATATCTTTACATTATATATAACATAATAGAAGATTTATAAATTTTATACATTAATATAACAAATAAAGTATATATATATATTATAACACAATTAAGATATATATACACACACACATATGATTGTGTATTTTATATTATAAAATATGATATGTGATATATAAATAAATATATATCCTATCTAACATCCTATATAACTTATAAGAACATTTAGAAATTTTATATATTGTTGTATCATCTAAAAACATATAAGAATTTAATACATTACTATAACATATAATCATATCCTGTACAACATATATGAAAATTTAATAATTTTATATATTGCTATAACTTAAACATATTCAAATTTAATATATCACAATAACATTTTAAATAAATATATTCGATATAACATATAAGATATATATACTTATGGCATGTTCTTTTATCTTATATGATGAATATATGATATACAAATACAATTATATCATGTATAGTGTATAAAATATATATCATATACAAATTTTATGTATACAAATTTTACATATTAATATAACATAATATATACATCCTATGTAACATAAAGGAATATGTAAAAAATTCATCCAATACTCTAACTTGTAAAGCATGTATATATTACATATCTTATTTTATATATAAAAATTTTACATATTAATATAACATAATATATCTACAACATATGTAACATGTAGGAACATATACAAAATTTATATATTACTCTAACATGTAAAATACATATATATACTATATATCTTATATAACATATAAGAGCATTTGCAAATTTTGTTTGTTTCTATAATATACATATCAAATACATATATGGACATATACAAATATATTCTACGTTACTATAATATCTAAATTGTTTTAAAACAACATATATAATATACATAAACAAATATTTTATGTACAATATGTAAAGTATATACTAAATATATATACCTTTCAAATTTCAAATTTTTTTATATTAATATAGCGTCTAATATATACCTTAAGTTAATATATTATTATAACATATAAAATATATATGTCTTAATTTAATATACTACTATAACATATAAAGTATTTATATTCAATACAACATATGGGATGCTTATTTATCTTATATGTTAAAACATATGATAGACATACGAATATATGCTATATTACTATAGCATCTAAATTATATATCATATTTGACATGTATATATCATATGTAACATATAATATATACACATATTGTACAAATTTCACATGTAAAGATTTTACATATTACTATGACATATAAATTTTATATATATCCTAAATAACATATAAGAACATACAAGTTTTTTGTATCAATATAACATACAATATATTCCTAATTTAACATATTACTATAGCACATAATATATATCCTAATTTAATATATTATTATGACATCTAAAACACTTATATCTGGTATAACATATAACATATATAAACATACAATTTTTTTATATTATATAAGGAAATATACGATATACATATGAAGACATATCCTATATAAAATATAAAATACATATCATATATAACAATATGATATGTTATTTTATGTTTTTGAAAAAAAAATACAATACACATAAACAAATATATCACATATAGGACTTAAAATAAATACATATACTAAATTTCTTGCATAAAATTTTAAATATTAATATAACATATAAAATATATAAATCCTATATAACATATAAGATACAAATTTTGTATATTTCTATAACATAAAATATATATGATATTATTTTTAATACTATATCTTATATAACATATAAGTGGATTTATAAATATTTTAGATTGCTTTAACATACACATTAAATATATATCATATACAACATATAAAACACACACATATATATGATATGTTATTTTATGCTCTAAAATAAAAATATATATACATAATCAAATATATCATATATGAAAGCGGTTGTAAGATTGAGATTAATACGAGAAAGTGAGGTTACAAGAAAAAATTGATGCGAAGGAAAAATGAAAAAAGTGAAAGACATAAAAAAAATAAAAATGTGAAAGAAGAGGAACAAAATTCAAAAAAGAAAAGAAAAGGACAATCTTGATTAAAAGGAAGAGAAAAAAAAAAAAAAACAAAGGCATGTGTTTAACCTAAACAATAACTTATAAGTTAATATGATCAAAGGCTATAATTAAATCTCAATAAATTAATGATCTAAATCCTAATGGGACTGGTCCCATCAAATTAACTGACCGGACCATAAAAGTCCCCTAAAACTTATTAGGATTGCATTTGGAGTTCACTTATCTTATTGGTTCTTTGTTTTGTAGGAGAACCTATATGGGAAATCTATTACTAGTGCCGTTGCCAACATGGAGATAGTTAAGGAGAAGGCAGACCTTGTACTTTCAGAGGCTGAAGAATAGGATGTAGCTTTTCTCGTTACTGGTGACCCTTTTGAGTAATAATCGTTTCCTAGATTACATGTTGTTTTGATTTGACTGTAGGCATATACTAGCTGAGCCTCCACAATACAGATAGAGGGAAAATATTACAAGAAAAATGAAGCAAACTTTTTGTTTTAATGCGCTTCATGTGATGTATGTCATATGCAGTTAGGATCATACAAATACATACTTAATGGTCTCAAAACTTTACTTGGTAGATTGCGGGAATTGTTTTTTATTTCTCTTGGCCATGAACAGACCGATTTGCATTATTCGACAGCTAATATCATATTTTTTCAATTATTAAATTTATTTTAATGGCTAGATACTAGAAATGATCTAAATTTAAATTCTATTTAACTTCCATGTATATGTTTATTTATCTTAATTATTGAACTAAATGAGCATGTTGATTTATGAGAGTTGTGTTTGGTAATATTAACATTTGAGTAGATGAGTGGGTAATAGTTTAAATGTGTCTAAGTTAGTATAATTTGAACAATTCATAAGTGTTATTTTGCATATGTAATGAAATCAATGTCATTTTATATATATTAATGTGCGTATAATATAGTTATTAATTTGTATTTTATATATTAATATGTTAAGTTATGTTTAAATCTATAAAATCAACTTTGGATTTGCTTAAGGAATAGTTGACAGAAATTTCCCTTAATTAAGCCAATATTCATGCCTAAATTAAACTCAAATGAGCCTCAAATTAACCCAAATTCAACCTAAAGTCTAATAAGCCTTAAAAGTCAAACTTGAGATAAGATTAAGTCCAAAATTTGCTTAATTAAGCTCTCTTTTGGCAGCCCTCTCATTTCATCCGAATTTTCATTTTCTTTCTTTCCTTTTCACTTCTTCTTTCACTCCAAATTCCAAGCCCCAAACCAAAGACAACACCAAGCTTTGTGAATCAAAATTCTCTCCAAGACAAGGCTTATTCATGTGAGTTAATATAAGTATAGCTTTTGTTTTATTTTCATTCCTTATAGTATCAATGTGAGATCTTGGATAAAATGAGTTTAAGGTTATCTAAGTTACTTGTTTATGCATTGAAATTAGGTTGGATTGTGTTTTGTTATTGTGTGAATTTGTTTATGTGTTGTGGTAGTTATATGGAGTGTTGGGAAGGAATAAGGATAATTTGAGTAGTTAAAGTTGAGGACGAGTGGAAATGGGATTTGAAGTGATTAAGTGTGTTGATTTAATGTTCTAAGTTGCTAGGATTGATTAGTGTAGATAGGAGTTAGCATATGAAGCTAAAAATGAAATTAAAGAAGGATTAAAAGTGTTATAGGTGAGAAATTTACAAAGTGAAAAACAAGGGAAATGAGTCCTATTTGAATAGGTCTGTTTTGAACGTACGCCGGCATCTGCATTTCAACGCCGCGGCGTAGAGGCGGGGTTGGAAGTAAACAAAATTGATTCTTTTAAAGCCACATTGAACACCGCCGGCTTTTGCAAGAAAATTTTGCGTTTGTTTTTCAAAATGTACGCCGGCCATTAGAGCTTCAAAGCCGCCGGCATATGGGGCGGTGTTGAAGTGGAACAGAACTAAATATTTAAACGCCGGGGTGAAACACCGCCAGCATATATTTCCCACGCTGCCAGCGTTCATTCAAATTTTGCAAGCGTAGGAAGGCTGTGTATCCCTTGAGTTTTTCAAATTCAAACTTCTTTAATCTTCAATTTTTACTTTATATGATCTCTTAATGAATATAAGCTAGATAAACATGTTTTATGCATGAATTAAATATTAAAACTTTATGCAAAGTTTAATGAATCCCCTTGTATAATTAATCTAGGATTGTGATATTATATATATAATATATGGATGTGAAATCTATATTCAATTATTGATTATTCTGATATTCCTATTTCAGTTAAAGGTTCTTCGGTTAGTTCCTCACCGAGTGACTATAGTGATATACTATCGGGTTTAGGTACACAATAGCTTGTTTTATTTATGTTAGGACTAGGCATTCCTAATTTGATTTAATTCGATTCGGCTTAATGTTTTGATGAACCGAATGTCTATTACGCTGTTTAATCTGGTCCGAGGAGCAGCAAACCTGTCATGATGCAATCATATGTTAGTTAGGCGCTTAACCAAGTCATGATGCAATGACTTTACCATGATGCAATGGTACGCTATGATGCAATAGCGATTCTTTTTGGTTAAGTGGGTAGCCGATAGGGGGAATAGTATCTGAGTAACGTTTACTTAAACTTAGGGAGAATACCATGGTTTAGTTCAAAGTTTATGGGAACTTGTGAACTAGGCTATGTTATGGACTGAGTTTAAGTAGAGTCGGGCAACGACTTTTAACCTAAATGAAGCTATTTTCTTTATGAAATAGATATAGGAGATATAAGTATTCAGATTGCTTATATCAACCCCTGAGCAACTGCTGTTACTCAGGATCCTAAATTCCCATAGCGTGATTCCGGGGTTTGAATACCCTCCTGCTGTTTTGTAAGAGAAAACTTAATAAGATAATCACTTGTCTATTGATGCATTCCATTTGATTTTAGTTTGGCTTGATAACTTGTTCTTGCATTTTGTTATTGTGTACTGGGCCTTTGGCTCACTTTTGCTGCTTTACAGGTAATGGAGACGAGTTTTATGATGATTTGGGTTACGGGTCAAACTTTGAGAAATTCATGGATGAGTGGGACGAATAGGACTCGAACACCCTGGATTTTTGAGGAGCTTTTGTTAAAGGAAAAGTCATTGTATAGAAGGCTTGATAGATAAGCCTAAGATGTAAAGACCTTAAGATCTCCTAGGGTTCTTTTTGCTTTAAGAAAACTTGTAATTTTGTAGTGTCTTGTATTGACACTAAACAGTGTACATATGATGTAAATATATGTATAGATTGCTTTTACTAGCAATCTTGTTTTGTTAAAAGTCCTTTATAAAGTTTTAGTAGATTTGATCAAACAATTTTCATAAATTGTTAATTTTAGGACAACCTTACATATAATGTGAAAACGTTATATGTGGTTGGGGACTCGGTACTCTAAATCTCAGGATTTAGAGGGTCGGATCTTTACAGATGGTATCAAAGCTATGTTTATGAAATTGTTTGATTAAATAGTGGTGACTTGACCTTAGATGCGGTGAGTTTAGTTAGATGTATATAGGACTTGTTTATATTAAGTATTTTGTTTGAATGCCTATTTTGTTTATTAATTGTTTTGATGTTGATTTGACATTGTAAAATTATTATATCTCATACATATGTTGCATGTTTGTTTAAAGATGGATAGGTCAAGAAGAGTAACTCGACAATCTTCGGAAAGAGAGAGTATGCCACCTCCTTCTCAGTCTACTATCTCAGCATCTGCATCAGCTAGTATTCCAGCTTATACTTCGACTCCATCACCAACTTCGGCTTCTACTGCACCAAATCCGCAGCCTCCTCAAATGCCAGCATATCCAGCTATGCCTTAGATGCTTATAGGAGATCCTAATAATGTGTTCACTATGTTTCGGGATGTGTTTGCAATAGTTCAATAGTATCAACAAATGATGTATCAACAACACAACAACAATTTATGCAGCAATATAATCCACCAACTGTGAGACAAGAACAACAAGTACCAATGGAAGACTGGAATGATCAAGTCAAGTTGCATGATTTTGTCAAATTGGTACTTGATTTTGATGGAACTGCTTTGGATCCGACTAGAACGGAAGGTTGGATAGTGGAGCTTGAGAAAGCATTTGCAGCTTGTGAAGTACCTGAGCATAGGAAAGTTGACTTAGCTATATATATGTTGAAGGGAGATGCATATACTTGGTGGAGATTGAATAGTGAAGGATATGTAAGACCAATACCATGGAACAGATTTAAGGAAGCCTTTTTCTTGCAATACATTCCATCTACAGTGCGAGAGCAAATGATATCAAGTTGGCTAAGTCTAAGGCAAGGAAATAAAACTGTTGAAGAATATCATGCAGAATATTGCAGATTGCTTAGGTTTGCTGGTACAAATTACAATGATGAAAGTATGAAGGTTCAAAAGTTTCAAGATGGCTTGAACATGGAGATTAAGAGTGAGGTCAAGAAGTTTCAATTATCAACACTGTCTGAAATGGTAATCAAAGCGAAGTTAGTGGAACAAATTATCAATGAAAATAAAGCTCAGAGGGATAGATGTGCTACATTTATGGGTAAGAGATCAGTGACATCATACACTCCTTATTCAAGGTTTGGTAATATTAACAAAGGCAAGCAACCATTTCTGGGTAAGAAACCAAGTTTGGGACAAGCAGTGAAGACTTCTATGCCTTCCATTCCATTTGATAAGCGGTGTCTTATATGTTTTAGGCCTCATGAATCATTTCAATGTAAATGGACTCCTGGAGCTTGCTTTGCATGTGGGAAAGTAGGTCATAAAGCTTCTGAGTGTTCTGATCCTAAATTGATGCCCATCTTCTGTGCTCGTTGTCAACAAGTGGTCATCATGTGGTGAATTGTAAAGAAAAACCTAGGAATGAAGGACCGAACTTTGGAAAGGGAATGACAGCTGCTAGAGTGTTTGGTCTACAACAGTATGAGAAAGCTCCTTCAGTTGATACACTGGCAGGTACAATACAGATTGCAAATCATCCTGCATATACTTTAATTGACACTGGTACTACTCATACATGTGTTGCTGAAAGTTTTGTGAATGAGTGTGGTTTGCCTTCTGAAGTGTTGTATGATAGAATGATGAGTGTAAATACTCCTTTTGGTGTGCAATCCAAAGAGCCATGTGTATGTAGAAATGTTGATGTTGTGATTTCTGATGTTATTTCTGCCTTTAATCGATTTTGATGTTATTCTTGGAATGAATTGGTTAAATCTTTACAAAGCTACGATAGATTGTAATAAAGCGGAAGTAAGTTTTGAGTTGGAGGGTAGAAGACTGCTTCATGTGTTGGAAAGAAGGAGACCGAAGAGTATGTATTCTATGGAGTTGTGGGAGAAGGATATGGGAACTACAATGGGTAGTGAAGAACTCCGAGTTGATATGGTGCCAGTAGTAAGGGAATTTATTGATGTCTTTCCTAATGAATTACCGGGTTCACCACTGGATAGAGAGATTGATTTTGGGATCGATTTGATACCAGGGACTACACCTATCTCTAAAGCTCCATACTGCATGGCTCCGGCCGAGTTGAAAGAATTGAAAAGCCAGTTGGAGGAATTACAAAACTTAGGGTTTATTCGTCCAAGCATTTCTCCTTGGGGTGCTCCAATTTTATTTGTTAAGAAGAAAGATGGAAGTTTAAGAATGTGTATAGACTATAGAGAATTAAATCAAGTGACAATCAAGAACAAGTATCCACTTCCTCGAATTGATGATTTATTTGATCAGCTGAGAGATGCCGCATTATTTTCCAAGATAGATTTGAGATCCGAATACCATCAACTCAAGATTAAGCAACAAGATATATCCAAAACTACTTTCAGAACAAGATATGGACATTTTGAGTTTATGGTTATGCCTTTCGGTTTGACAAATGCCCCAATAGCTTTTATGGATTTGATGAATAGGGTATTTAAAGATTATTTGGATCAGTTTGTAATAGTTTTCATTGATGATATTTGGTGTATTCAAGGAATATGGAAGAACATGAGAACATCTGAAACTTGTTCTACAAAGATTAAGAGAGAGGAAGCTTTATGCTAAATTTAGCAAGTGCAAGTTTTGGTTGAGAGAAGTTGCATTCTTGGGAATATCATTAACAAAAAGAAGGAATATCTGTTGATCTAAAAAAGATTAGAGCGGTATTGGACTGGCCACCACCTACAGTGTCACTAAAGTACGAGCTTTCTAGGTTTGGCAAGCTATTAGAAGATTGTACAAGGTTTTTCCAAAATTGCTTCACCATTAACTAAGTTGACAAGAAAATACGTGAAATTTGGATTGGGATAAAGATTGTGATCAAAGTTTTCTTGAGCTGAAAGACGATTGGTTTTTGCACCGATTTTGGCACTACCGGTTAGTGGAGAAGAGTTCGTGATCTACAGTGATGCTTCACTTCAAGGACTCGGATGTGTTTTGATGCAAGATAATTGAGTTATAGCTTATGCCTCAAGACAATTGAAACCCCATGAGAGGAATCACCCAATTTATGATCTCGAGCTAGTCGTGGTAGTATTAGCATTGAAGCTTTGGAGACATTATTTATTTGGTGAAAAGTGTAAGATATTCACTGATCACAAGAGTTTGAAATACATTTTCACTCAAAAAGAATTGAATATACATCAACGAAGATGGTTGGAGTTAATCAAAGATTACGATGTTGAAATTTTGTATCACCTAGGAAAAGCCAATGTTGTAGCAGATGTGCTCAGTAGAAAGAAACCAATGAATGTGGAATCTCTGATTACTACTGAAATGACCTAGATTTCAATCTTATTCAAATTCCATGTGTTTAAGTATTTATTTTAAAATGTTGAATTGAATGAGCATGGTTGTTGTTAGTAGTTAAGATATATGATTATGCATATGTATATGTTGACATTAATATTTTGTTCTATATGCATTAATGTGTGTGGTAATGAAATTATTAATGTTATCTTTTGCACATTAAGATGTTAAGTTAAGTTAGATTAATAAATCAACTATAATTTCACTTAAGTTAGTTGATTGAGTTTCTTGTAATTAAGTAGCATTATGCCCTAAATGTAAGCCAAATGAGACCCAAATTAAAGCCAAAGGCAACCTAAGTTAATATATGTTTTAAGGGGTAAATTTGGTATATTTTAAAGTCAAAATTTGCTTAATTAACCTACTTTTTGAGGGCAGCCATTTTTACCCGAATTTTCTTTTTCTTTCTTTGTTTTCTTCTTCCATTTCATCTCCATTTCCAAGCTCAAGACAAGGTTTATAACAAGTTTGAAAATCAAATTATTCTCAAGACAAGATATATATATATATATATATATAAGTATTAATATTTAGTTATGATTTGTTGTTTTGATTTGTTCTCTTTCTTGAAATAGTTGTATGGTTATTGGATGAATTGAGTTTAATGTTGGTCAAATTTTGTTCATGCTTTGGGATGAGTTGAGAATGTGTTATATGAGTGTATGAGTTGTGCATGCATGGTTGAAGTGAATGAAGTGTTGGGAAGTTGTTAAGAGGATTTGTGTAGGAGAATTTAGAATTGATGGAAGTAGGTTTTGAAGTGTTTAATGATGTTGAATTCATGCTTTGAATTGCTAGAATTGAGTGAGTATATGATGTTGAAGTATAGTGAGGAAAGTTTTTGAAGTGTTTTAAGATGTAATTTCAAAGTTGAAAAACAGGGGATTTGAATTTTCGTTTAAGCTTGTTTTTAAAACGTACGCCGGCATCTGGGGATTCTACGCGCCGGCGTAGAGGCGGTGTAGAAAGCCCACAGAATCGTTTTCCTAACGCCGTTTGCAACGCCGCCGGCTTTATGCTAAGATTTGCCAGCGTCTGTTCTTCAGAACGTACGCCGGCAATTTGAGTTCTACGCCGCCGCGTAGAGGCGGTGTTGAAAGTTCACAGAACCAAATTTCTTAAAGCCGACTGAACGCGCCGGCTTTCGCTAGGAAGTCAGTCCGGCGTTCTTTCTTCCATATTGTACGCTGGCTTCTGGGAATCAAGGCCGGCGTAGGTACAAAGGCTGACGGCGTACACCTTGAACGCTGCCAGCGTTGGCAGTGTACATTTTCAGAACATTGAACACCGGCTCAACGCCGCCGGCGTTGAGTGCCGGCGTATCCCCTGTGTTTTTGAATTTTAAGAATTTTTCTAAAAATTTCCAAAGTTGTTATTTGAGCAATTAGTGTTTATTAAGCAATTTGGGATATAAGGACGTTTAAATGCTTATTCGTGACTTTATATCAATGAATTGGATTCTTTGATTAATTGTGATAATGGATATAATATGTATATTGTGAGAATGAAATCTATAATTGTTTATTTATTGATTATTGTGATTTCTATTACAGTTAAGGATTCTTCGGTTAGTTCATCACCGAGAGATCCTAGTTCTATACTAACGGTTCAGGTACGCAATAACTTGTTGATGTTTGCTAGGACCAGACATTTCTAATTTGACCTAAATTGATTCGATTTAACATTTGAATGAATTGGATGTCTATTACGCTGTTTAATCTGGTCCGAGGAGCAGCAAACCTGTCATGATGCAATGACATGTTAGCTAGGCGCTTAACCAAGTCATGATGCAATGACTTTACCATGATGCAATGGTACGCTATGATGCAATAGCGATTCTTTTGGTTAAGTGGGTAGCCGATAGGGGGAATTGTATCTGTGTAACGTTTGCTTAAACTTAGGGGGAAATACCATGATTTAGTTCAAGGTTTATGGGAACTTGTGAACTAGGCTCATGTTATGGACTGAGTTTAAGTAGAGTCGGGCAACGGCTTTTAAACCCTAGATGAAGCTATTATCTTCATGAAATAGATATAGGAGATATAAGTATTCGGACTGCTTATATCAACCCCCTGAGCAGCTGCTGTTACTCAGGATCCCTGGATTCCCGAAGTGTGACCGGGGTTTGAATACCCTCTTGTTGATTTGTGAATCAAAATGTAATAAAGATAACCACTTGTTCTATGATGCATTACATCAATTGGATGACTTGTTATGCATTGGTTATTGTGTACTGGGCCTCTGGCTCACTTTTGCTGCTTTGCAGGTATTGGAGACGAGTATTACGATGACTTGGGCTATGGGTCCGATTTCGAAAGATTTCTGGACGAGTGGGATGAATAGGATCCGATTACCCGGACTTTTAGAAGACTTTTTGCTAAGGACAAGCTATGTATAGAAGGCTTGTTAGTTAAGCCAATTTCTTTTGTAATGACCTTAAGATCCTTTAGGATTCATGTTTTGAGAAAACATGTAATTTTTGTAGTGTCATGTATTGACACAAAGCATGTTTATGATGTAAATATATGTATAGATTGCTTTTGTTAGCAATCTTGTTTTTTAAAATTCTTTACAAAGTTAGTGATTTGATCAAACAATTTTCATAAACTGTTAGTTTTAGGACAACCTTACATATAATGTGAAAACGTTATATGTGGTTGGGGATTCGGTACTCTAAGTCTCGGGATTTAGAGGATCGGGTCTTTACAGATGGTATCAGAGCCTTGTTTATGAAATTGTTTGATTAAATAGTGGTGACTTGACCTTAGATGCGGTGAGTTAGTTAGACATATATAGGACTTGTTTATATTAAGTTTTATGTTTAATTGTCTAATTGGTTTATTAATTGTTTTGATATTGATTTGACCTTGTAAAATTATTATATGTCATACATATGTTGCATGTTTGTTTAAAAGATGGATAGGTCACGAAGAGTAACCCGACAATCTTCGGAAAGAGAAAGTATGCCACCTCCTTCTCAGTCTACTATTTCAGCTTCTGCATCAGCTAGTATTCCAGCTTCTACTTCGACTCCATCACCGGCTTCGGCTTCTACTGCACCGAATCCACAGCCTCCTCAAATGCCAGCATATCCAGCTATGCCTCAGATGCCTACGGAGATCCGAATAATGTGCTCACTATGTTTCGGATATGTTTGCAATAGTTCAGCAGTACCAACAAATGATGTATCAACAACAACAACAATTTATGCAGCAATATCATCCACCAACTGTGAGAGAAGAGCCACAAGTACCAATGGGAGACCGGAATGAACAAGTCAAGTTGCATGATTTTGTTAGACTGGTACCTGATTTTGATGGAACTGTTTTGGATCCGACTCGAACGGAAGGTTGGATAGTGGAGCTGAGAAAGCGTTTGCAGCTTGTGAAGTGCCTGAGCATAGAAAGTTGATTTGGCTATATATATGTTGAAGGGAGATGCATATAATTGGTGGAGATTGAATAGTGAAGGATATGTGAGACCGATACCATGGAACAGATTTAAGGAAGCCTTTTTCTTGCAATACATTCCATCCACAGTGCGGGAACAAATGATATCGAGTTGGTTGAGTCTAAGGCAGGGAAATAAAACTGTTGAAGAATATCATGCAGAATATTGCAGATTGCTTCGATTTGCGGGTACAAGTTACAATGATGAGAGCATGAAGGTTCAAAAGTTCCAAGATGGCTTGAACATGGAGATTAAGAGTGAGGTTAAGAAGTTTCAATTATCAACACTGTCCGAAACAGTAATCAAGGCAAAGTTAGTGGAACAAATTAATAATGAAAATAAAGCTCAGAGGGATAGACGTGCACATTTATGGGCAAGAGATCGGTGACATCCTACACTCCTTATTCAAGGTTTGGTAATGTTAACAAAGGCAAGCGACCATATTTGGGTAAGAAACCAAGCTCGGGACAAGTGGTGAAGACTCCTATGCCATCCATTCCATTTGATAGGCGATGCCCTATATGTTTTGGGCCTCATGAATCGTTTCAATGTAAATGGACTCCTGGAGCTTGTTTGCATGTGGGAAAGTTGGTCATAAAGCTTCTGATTGTCCTGATCCTAAATTGAAGCCCATCTTTTGTGCTCATTGTCAACAAAGGGTCATCATGTGGCAAATTGTAAAGAAAAGCCGAGGAATGAAGGACCGAACTTTGGAAAGGGAATGACAGCTGCTAGGTGTTTGCTTTGCAACAATGTGAGAAAGCTCCTTCGGTTGATACACTGGCAGGTATAATACAGATTGCAAGACATCCTGCATATACTTTAATTGATACTGGTGCTACTCATGCATGTATTGCTGAAAGCTTTGTGAATGAGTGTGGTTTGTCTTCTGAAGTGTTGTATGATAGAGTGATGAGTGTGAATACTCCTTTTGGTGTGCAATCCAAAGAGCCATGTGTATGTAAGAATGTTGATGTTGTGATTTCTGATGAAAGCATGCCAATAGATATGTTAGTTCTACCTTTAATTGATTTTGATGTTATTCTTGGAATGAATTGGTTGAATCTTTACAAAGCACAATAGATTGTAGTAAAGCGGAAGTGAGTTTTGAGTTGGAAGGTAGAAGACTATTTCATGTGTTGGAAAGAAGGAGACCCGGAAGTATGTATTCTATGGAATTGTGGGAGAAGGATATGGGAACTACAATGGGTAGTGAAGAACTCCGAGTTGATATGGTGCCAGTAGTAAGGGAATTTGTTGATGTTTTTCCTGATGAATTACCCGGTTTGCCACCGGATAGGGAGATTGATTTTGGGATTGATTTGATACCTGGAACTACACCTATTTCTAAAGCTCCGTATCGTATGGCTCCGGCTGAGTTGAAAGAATTGAAAAGTCAGTTGAAGAATTGCAACACCTCGGGTTTATCGTCCAAGTATTTCTCCTTGGGGTGCTCCGGTATTGTTTGTTAAGAAGAAAGATGGAAGTCTAAGGATGTGTATAGACTATAGAGAATTGAATCAAGTGACAATCAAGAACAAGTATCCACTTCCTCGAATTGATGATTTATTTGATCAACTGAGAGATGCGGCATTGTTTTCCAAGATAGATTTGAGATCCGGATATCATCAACTCAAGATTAAGCAACAAGATATATCCAAGACGGCTTTCAGAACAAGATATGGACATTTTGAGTTTATGGTTATGCCTTTCGGTTTAACAAATGCCCCTGCTGCTTTTATGGATTTGATGAATAGGGTATTTAAGGATTATTTGGATCAATTTGTGATAGTCTTCATTGATGATATATTGGTATATTCAAAGAATGTGGAAGACATGAGAAACATTTGAGACTTGTATTGCAAAGATTGAGAGAGAGGAAGCTTTATGCTAAATTTAGCAAGTGCAAGTTTTGGTTGAGAGAAGTTGCATTCTTGGGACATATCATTACAAAGGAAGGAATATCTGTTGATCCGGAGAAGATTAGAGCGGTATTGACTGGCCACCACCGACAAGTGTCACGGAAGTGCGAAGTTTTCTGGGGTTGGCAAGCTATTATAGAAGATTTGTACAAGGTTTTTCCAAAATCGCTTCACCATTAACTAAGTTGACGAGAAAATATGTGAAGTTTGATTGGATGAAGATTGTGATCGGAGTTTTCTTCTGAAGGAACGATTGATTTCTGCACCGATTTTGGCATTACCAATTAGTGGAGAAGAGTTTGTAATTTATAGTGATGCTTCACTTCAAGGACTCGGATGTGTGTTGATGCAAGATAATCGAGTCATAGCTTATGCCTCAAGACAATTGAAGTCCCATGAGAGGAATTACCCAATTCATGATCTCGAGCTAGCCGCAGTGGTATTAGCATTGAAGCTTTGGAGACATTATCTGTTTGGTGAAAAGTGTAAGATATTCACGGATCATAAGAGTTTGAAATACATTTTCACTCAAAAGGAATTGAACATGCGACAACGAAGGTGGTTGGAATTAATTAAAGATTACGATGTTGAAATTTTGTATCACCCGGGAAAAGCTAATGTGGTAGCCGATGCGCTCAGTAGAAAGAAATCGATGAATGTGGAATCTTGGTTACTAATCAATGGGAATTACAAGAAGATCTTCAAAGGATGAATATTGAGATAGCTATGGAAAATGTTGACATTATGCTAGCAAGTTTATCATTGCAACCAACGATTCTGGATCAAATCAAGCAAGGACAACTTGAAGAACCGGAAGCCAGAAGTTGAAAAATATAGGTGAAAGAGGAGAAAAGATGAGGAATTGATGATAAAGGATTATCAGATTCAAGATAGAATTTATGTACCTGAGATCTATGATTTGAGACACCAAATTATGAAGGAAGCGCATTCCTCCTCATATTCAATTCATCCGGGAAACACGAAGATGTATCGAGACTTGAAGCGACATTTTTGGTGGGAAGGAATGAAGAAGGACATTGCAAGATTTGTTTCTAAGTGTTTGGTATGTCAACAAGTGAAGATCGAGCATCAACGGCCTGGAGGAGAATTGCAACCATTGAAGATTCCGGAATGGAAATGGGATGAGATAACTATGGATTTTGTGACGCTTTACCAAAGACAGTAGCCAAGAATGAATGATTTGGATCATTGTGGATCGACTCACGAAATCGTCACATTTCATTCCACTGAGAGTCGGGTATTCACTTGAAAATTGGCTCAGATTTACATCGAGAGATAGTGAGATTACATGGTATACCAATGACCATTACTTCGGATAGAGATACGAGATTTGTCAGTCGATTCTGGAAAAGTCTTCATGAAGCTCTTGGAACAAAGTTACAATTTAGTACAGCTTTTCATCCACAAACTGACGGGCAATCGAAAGGACAATTCAAATTCTTGAAGATATGCTTAGAGCTTGTGCATTGGATTTTGGAAAGAATTGGGATGAACACTTACCTTTAGTTGAATTCGCTTACAATAATAGTTATCAAGCATCGATTCAGATGGCTCCGTATGAAGCGTTATATGGAAGAAAATGTAGATCTCCTTTGCATTGGGATGAAGTGGGCGAGAGAGTATTGATTGGACCCGATTTGGTACAACAAGCGTTGATAAGATTCAAATGATCAAACAGAGATTGAAAGCTGCTCAAGACCGATATAAAAGTTATGCCGATTTGAGAAGAAGACCTTTGGAGTTTGAACTTGGAGATCATGTGTTTCTCAAGATATCCCCGACTAAAGGAGTTTTCAGATTTGGTGTGAGGAGTAAATTGAATCCAAGATACATTGGGCCATATGAAATATTGGAAAGGATCGGGCCATTGGCTTATAGATTGGCGTTACCACCAAGTTTGTCAGGCGTTCATAATGTTTTTCATGTATCTCAGCTTAGAAAATGCATATCCGATTCCGATGCAATATTGGATACCAATCAACCAGAGATACTACCAGACTTACTACTGAAGAAAAGCCAATTAGAATTTTGGGAAAAATGGACAAAGAATTGAGGAATAAAGTCATACCAATGGTAAAGGTCCAATGGAGTAACCAATCCGAGAGAGAAGCGGTTTGGGAAGTAGCGAGTGCAATGAGACAGAAATATCCGGAACTTTTTGAGTAAGAAGGTGAGTTAAGTTTCGGGGACGAAACTTCTTGAAGAAGGGAAGAATGAAATGACCTAGATTTCATTTTATTCAAATCCATGTGTTTAATATTTATTTTAAATGTTGAATTGAATGAGCATGGTTATGTTGTTAGTAGTTAAGATATATGATTTGCATATGTATATGTTGCATTAATATTTTGTTATATGCATTAATGTGTGTGTAATGAAATTATTAATGTTGTCTTTTGCACATTAAGATGTTAAGTTAAGTTAGATTAATAAATCAACTATAATTTCACTTAAGTTAGTTGATTGAGTTTCTTGTAATTAAGTAGCATTTATGCCCTAAATGTAAGCCAAATGAGACAAATTAAAGCCAAATGCAACCTAAGTTAATATATGCATTAAGGGGTAAATTTGGTATGTTTAAAGTCAAAATTTCTTAATTAACCTACTTTTTGAGGCAGCCATTTTTCCGAATTTTCTTTTCTTTCTTTGTTTCTTCTTCCATTTCCATCTCCATTTCCAAGCTCAAGACAAGGTTTATATCAAGTTTGAAAATCAAAGTTATTCTCAAGACAAGGTATATATATATATTGAATTGATTTAGTTATGTTGTTGTTTTGATTTTTTCTTTCTTGAAATAGTTATGGATTATTGGATGAATTGAGTTTAATGTTGATCAAATTGTTTGTTCATGCATGGGATGAGTTGAGAAAGTGTTATATGAGTGTATGAGTTGTGCATGCATTGTTGTATGTTTATGAAGTGTTGGGAAGTTGTTAAGAGGATTTGTGTAGGAGAATTTAGAATTGATGGAAGTAGGTTTTTGAAGTGTTTAATGATGTTGAATTCATGCTTTGAATTGCTAGAATTGAGTGAGTATATGATGTTGGAAGTATAGTTGAGGAAAGTTTTGAAGTGTTTTAAGATGTAATTTTCAAAGTTGAAAAACAGGGGATTTGATTTCTCACGTTTAAGCTTGTTTTTAAAACGTACGCCGGCATCTGGGGATTCTACGCCGCCGGCGTAGAGGCGGTGTAGAAAGCCCATAGAATCGTTTTTCCTAACGCCGTTTGTTACGCCGCCGGCTTTTATGCTAAGGATTTGCCAGCGTCTGTTCTTCAGAACGTACGCCGGCAATTTGAGTTTCTACGCCGCCGGCGTAGAGGTGGTGTTGATAGTTCACAGAACCAAATTTCTTAAAGCCGACTGAATGCCGCCCTTTCGCTAAGAAAGTAATCCGGCGTTCTTTCTTCCATATTGTATGCTGGCTTCTGGGAATCAAGGCCGCCGACGTAGGGTACAAAGGCTGATGGCGTACACCTTGAACGCTGCCAGCGTTGGCAGTGTGCTTTTTCAGAACATTGTACACCGGCTCAACGCCGCTGGCATTGAGTACCGGCGTATCCCCTGTGCTTTTGAATTTTAAGAATTTTTTTCTAAAAAGTTTCCAAAGTTTGTTATTTGAGCAATTGAGTGTTTATTAAGCAATTTGGGATATAATAGGACGTTTAAATGCTTATTCGTGAATTTATACTCAATGAATTGGATATCTTTGATTAATTGTGATATATGGATATAATATGTGTATACTTGTGATAATGAGATCTATAATTGTTGATTTATTGATTATTGTGGTATTTTTATTACAGTTAAGGATTCTTCGGTTAGTTCATCACCGAGAGATCCTAGTTCTATACTAACGGGTTCAGGTACGCAATAACTTGTTTGATGTTTGCTAGGACCAGACATTTCTAATTTGACCTAAATTGATTCGGTTTAACAATTGAATGAATTGATGTCTATTACGCTGTTTAATCTGGTCCGAGGAGCAGCAAACCTGTCATGATGCAATGACATGTTAGCTAGGCGCTTAACCAAGTCATGATGCAATGACTTTACCATGATGCAATGGTACGCTATGATGCAATAGCGATTCTTTTGGTTAAGTGGGTAGCCGATAGGGGGAATTGTATCTGTAACGTTTGCTTAAACTTAAGGGGAAATACCATGATTTTAGTTCAAGGTTTATGGGAACTTGTGAACTAGGTTCATGTTATGGACTGAGTTTAAGTAGAGTCGGGCAACGGCTTTTAAACCCTAGATGAAGCTATTATCTTCATGAAATAGATATAGGAGATATAAGTATTCGGACTGCTTATATCAACCCCCTGAGCAGCTGCTGTTACTCAGGATCCCTGAATTCCCGAAGTGTGACCAGGGTTTGAATACCCTCTTGTTGATTTGTGAAAGAAAATGTAATAAAGATATACCACTTGTTCTATGATGCATTACATCAATTGGATGACTTGTTATGCATTGGTTATTGTGTACTGGGCCTCTGGCTCACTTTTGCTGCTTTGCAGGTATTGGAGACGAGTATTACGATGACTTGGGCTATGGTCGAATTCGAAAGATTTCTGGACGAGTGGGATGAATAGGATCCGATTACCGGGACTTTAGAAGATTTTTGCTAAGACAAGCTATGTATAGAAGGCTTATTAGTTAAGCCAATTTCTTTTTGTAATGACCTTAAGATCCTTTAGGATTCTCATGTTTTGAGAAAACATGTAATTTTTTTTTTTTGTAATGTCATGTATTGACACAAAGCAATGTTTATATGATGTAAATATATGTATAGATTGCTTTTGTTAGCAATCATGTTTTGTTTAAAATCTCTTTACAAAGTTTAGTGACTTTGATCAAACAATTTTCATAAACTGTTAGTTTTAGGACAACCTTACATATACTGTGAAAACGTTATATGTGGTTGGGGATTCAGTACTCTAAGTCTTGGGATTTAGAGGATCGGGTCTTTACAACTACTCAACGAGAATTACAAAAAGATCTTCAAAAGATGAATATTGAGATAACCATGGAAAATGTTGACATTATGCTAACGAGTTTATCTATGCAACCAATGATTTTGGATCAAATTAAGCAAGGACAACTGGAAGAACCTGGAAGCCATAGATTAAGAAATGAGATAAGTAAAAAGAAGAGAAAAGATGTAGGGATTGATGATAAAGGTATTATAAGGTTTAAGGATAGAATTTATGTACCCGAGATCTATGATTTGAGACATCAAATTATGAAAGAAGCACATTCCTCCTCATATTCAATTCATCCTGGAAACACAAAGATGTATCAAGACTTGAAGCGACATTTTTTGTGGGAAGGAATGAAGAAGGATATTGCAAGATTTGTTTCTAAGTGTTTAGTATGTCAACAAGTGAAGATTGAGCATCAACGGCCTGGAGGAGAATTGCAACCATTGAGAATTCCAGAATGGAAGTGGGATGAGATAACTTTGGATTTTGTGACGACTTTACCAAAGACAGTAGCCAAGAATGAAATGATTTGGATCATTGTAGATTGGATAACGAAATCGTCACATTTTATTCCACTAAGAGTCGAGTATTCACTCGAAAAATTGGCTCAGATTTATATTCGAGAGATAGTGAAATTATATGGTATACCAGTGACCATCACTTCTGATAGAGATACCAGATTTATCAATCGATTCTGGAAAAGTCTTCATGAAGCTCTTGGGACAAAGTTACAGTTTAGCACAGCTTTTCATGCAAAAATTGACGGTCAATCAGAAAGAACGATTCAGATTCTAGAAGATATGCTTAGAGCTCGTGCATTAGATTTTGGAAGGAATTGGGATGAACACTTACCTCTGGTTGAATTTGCTTACAATAATAGCTATCAGACAGCGATTCAGATGGCTCCATATGAAGCATTATATGGAGAAAATGTAGATCTCCTTTGCATTGGGTGAAGTGGGAGAGTGTTGATTGTCCTGATTTGGTACAACAAGCAATTGATAAGATTCAAATGATCAAACAGAGATTAAAAGCTGCTCAAGACCGATATAAAAGTTATGCCGATTTGAGAAGAAGACCTTTAGAGTTTGAACTTAGAGATCATGTGTTTCTCAAGATATCCCCGGCGAAAGGAGTTTTTAGATTTGGAGTAAGGAGCAAATTGAATCCAAGATATATTGGACCATACGAAATTTTGGAACGAATCGGGCCATTAGCTTATAGATTGGCGCTACCACCAAGTTTGTCAAGTGTTCACAATGTTTTTCATGTGTCTCAGCTTAGAAGATGCATATCTGATTCCGACGCTATATTGAACACAAATCAACCAGAGATACTACCAGATTTGACTACTTAGGAGAAACTGATTAGAATTTTGGGTAAAATGGACAAAGAATTGATGAATAAAGTGATACCGATGGTAAAAGTCCAATGGAGTAACCAATCCGAGAGAGAAGCGATTTGGGAAGTGGAAAGCGTTATGAGACAGAAGTATCCTGAACTTTTTGATTCAGAAAGTGTAAACCCCGGTTTTCTTAGTAACCGAGTAAACTCCGTAAATCGGAAATCAAAACCCTAAATAGGATTAGTACTAGCAACCTAGGAACCCTAGGTCCGGCTTTTCTTCGATTTCTATATAAGAGAAACTCTATAGAATAATTTAAGGCAGATTATTTTTTTATAGCATATTTCAAACCATACAAAGTTTTGACTTCAAAAAATTTTTTATTCCGGGCTTTCCCGAGCTCCATTATGGAAAAGCGAGCCCCGGAACTAGAAACTCAGAAAAATATTTTGAAGTACTCGTTATAATCAAAATTTTATAAGGATTTCAAAAATATATGTTTTATAATTTATTGGGTCATAAAAATTACAGTTACCCTAGTCTTACATCCCTACAAACACTCAATTATATTTTCTTTTCCAAGAATTTTTATCTCTTAACAAATTATTACATTTAATACATTTTATCACAGATATTACAATTTCAAATAAAATCAAAACACTCCCTCTCTCTTTCTTCTAGTGGCCGGCGCATCCCCTCCATTTTCCCCCCAATTTGTTTTATTTTATTCTTCTTTTATAAGACAAAAAAACCCTAATTTCACTTAATATAAATAGTCTTTTATTTTCTCTCTCCTTCACTTTACTTCATTTGTTCAAAAATCACAAAAATCCTTTCTTCTTTCTCCTCTTTGCCATGACACCCTAGCCTCCCCACACACACAAACAAGCTCCATTTTCTTCTCCATTTTTCATCTATTTCAAGCTTTAGGTGATGATTCTCAAGCCTTACTACCATTTAATCTTGTAATGGCAAGATTATTCATGAGTGTTTTCACTCAAAGTCCCCATGAGCAGTTGCTAGGGACAAGAAAATACTACTACATGAATATAAAGCCATCACAAGAGTAGATCTTGTGTTTGATTAAGTTTTGTTAGGATATCTTCATGTTCATGCATGTAGAAGTGGAGTAAAGTAGAGATCTAGCATAAAAATTTCATGTTCATGCTTTTAAGCTTCATTTCGTGCATCATAAGTAGTAGATCTAGCTTTTAGATGCTTATACCATGCTTGACATTTATGATCTTATGGATGATTTATGTTTTCATGCATTCATACTCATGAAGGCTTTGTTTTAGGTATATAGATGTGGTAGTTGGTAGATCCTTAAGTAAATCAAGCAAGGAACTTGAAAAGGAAAAGTTTTTGTTTGAAATACTCAAAGTCAAATTCGTATGATTTTAAGACCTATTTTAAAAACCCTTTTATCAATTTTAAACTCAGTTTCATGTGAAAAATAAACGGTATAAATAATAAGTATCATTAAGTAGTGATTTTTATGAGTTGAAATGAATTTTAATGAGATCAATGTATAAAACAAGAAGTGGAATCTACATGGAAAATTTTTAGTTAGTATTCAACATATGAAATTCGTAATTTTGAATATAGGTCATAAGAACACCTATCATCTAAGTTCAAAATAGACGTTTTATGTATTAAATGGATTTCTTAGATAATAGGTATCTTAAAGTCTTAAGTTTTAATGCATTAAACAAGTTTTTTCCCAGAGGAATCATTCAAAATTTAATTTCAAGAAATTCGGATTTTTGGATAAATCCTACTTGAAAACATATTTGAAAAGTGTAAAATACAAATTTTCATGTAGAAATGAAGGCTTGGGTAATAGGTATAATGAAGACTCAATTTAGATAAGGATAAATTGATTTTCTTAAGGAAATAACTTCAAAACAAATGAGATAGTCAAAGTTAGGAAACTAGTTTTCATGGAAGTGTAAAGTTATGGAGTTTCACAAATAAGAAGTTTCTTAATTTTCCTTTTTGTAAATAATGTCAAAAGGATGCATGCATCAAGTTCATATCGTATCGTTCATGATAGGAAATCATCAATATTGCATGTGTAGTTAAACTATATGCTAGAAGACATCATAAACATTCACAAAATTATTTTTTGGAATTGAAGTTTCGACCGAACAGAACTGATCTCTCTGTTTCGTGACTTAAATATTTTCAAACTTGGAAATAATACTGGGAATAGATAGATCTTTCAAAGTAGATAGAAATCGATATATTATATGCTCAATTCCGAGTTAAAATGAGTTAGATATGGTCATTTAAAATTAGGACTTTATCTTATGGGGAAATTGACGAACTTAGTAGCTAGAATTGTTAAGTTATTAGAACCTTATAAGAAATACTCATTCAGGTATTCCTTGTACTTAGGTGAATTGGAGGATGGATTTCCACTCCCCGAGGATTACTACGACTAGCGGATTTCTCCATGGCTGAGTGAGTTCATTTCTTAAATAGTTGTGCTCATGTATGTGCTTGTAATCGTAGTGGCTTAGAATTAGGAAAAGATAAAATTATGACGATTGTGACATAATCTTGGTTGAATGAATGATAAGTATATCGAGACGAGACTTGTTGATAAATCATTCTATGAGCTAGTATAGACTTAGATTATCTGAAATTCTCTATGATCGCACTTAATCTGCCTAATTAATATGCCACGATTATATGAATAAACTGTATATGCATATCACGTAGTGAGTCACATTGCATGAGTTATTATAGCTTTGTGGGAAGAAGGCATAGTAATTCGGGCAACGAGGGGCCGGTAAACTCGGTTGTTGGCGGATAGGCCGGAATTGAAAAGTGCATGGGTGGGCACCTGTATAAACCACAGTAAAAATTTAAATGCGGTGGATAGGCAACTATATCAACCATAATAAGAAGTGAGAAGTATTTTAATGATGGTTGCATGGGCCTGAAACACCTAACCCCGAATGGAGGGCGTAAATCCATTCAACATAAGATTTCCAGATGGTCTTATGTATTGTATGCTCATATGCTTGTGCATTCATATGGTTGCTAATGACTTGTCTATTATATACTATTGTTGAGTATTGAATATTTGGAATTGAATCTCATTAAGCCTGTAGCTTACACCTCGATAGTTTTGTTGTGGTGTTCCTATTTTTGGTTGTTCCGAGAGAACACATTTCACAGTGTTATCTTTTGGATTAAGGAGCTTTTGAAGAAGTCGGTACCTAGCTAAAGGCGTGGACTTCTAGAAAAATCTCTTTAACATAAACCCTAATGATTGTAATATGATTTAGACCAGATATATTTCCATTATTATTTCGGTTGGGGTATACCCCCCTTGACTTTTGTAAAGACTTAACTTATTTCCTTTGTTATGATTTCTATTCTTAATGCTAACGTATGCCTTCTTTAGACTATTTGATTCAAAGTGTGATCCTAAAAGTTGTGCAAGTATACCTTACACCCGATATGTAAACTTATGGGATGACTAAGGTTGTCATACTTAAGTTTAAATATCGAGTGTGGTGGACTGTCGCGTTTTGGGTACCTTTTGGGGCGTGACAGAAGGTGAGTTAAGTTTTGGGGACGAAACTTCTTGAAGGAGGGAAGAATGAAATGATCTAAATTTAAATTCTATTTAACTTCCATGTATATGTTTATTTATCTTAATTATTGAACTAAATGAGCATGTTGATTTATGAGAGTTGTGTTTGGTAATATTAACATTTGAGTAGATGAGTGGGTAATAGTTTAAATGTGTCTAAGTTAGTATAATTTGAACAATTCATATGTGTTATTTTGCATATGTAATGAAAACAATGTCATTGTTTTATATATATTAATGTGCGTATAGTATAGTTAATAATTGTGTCTTTTATACATTAATATGTTAAGTTATGTTTAAATCTATAAAATCAACTTTAGATTTGCTTAAGGAATAGTTGACAGAAATTTCCCTTAATTAAGCCAATATTCATGCCTAAATTAAACTCAAATGAGCCCCAAATTAACTCAAATTCAACCTAAAGTCTAATAAGCCTTAAAAGTCAGTCCAAAATTTGCTTAATTAAGCTCTCTTTTGGCAGCCCTCTCATTTCATCCGAATTTTCATTTTCTTTCTTTCCTTTTCTCTTCTTCTTTCACTCCAAATTCCAAGCCCCAAACCAAAGATAACACCAAGCTTTGTAAATCAAAATTCTCTCCAAGACAAGGCTTATTCATGTGAGTTAATATAAGTATATCTTTTGTTTTTTTTCATTCCTTATTATCTATGTGAGATCTGGATAAAATGAGTTTAAGGTCATCTAAGTTGCTTGTTCATGCAGTGAAATTAGGTTGGATTGTGTTTTATTATTGTGTGAATTTGTTTATGTGTTATGGTAGTTTATAGAGTGTTGGAAGGACTAATAGTTAAAGTTGACGATAAGTGGAAATGGGATTTGAAGTGATTAAGTGTGTTGATTTAATATTCTAAGTTGCTAGGATTGATTAGTGTAGATAGGAGTTAGCATATGAAGCTAAAAATGAAATTAAAGATGGATTAAAAGTGTTATAGATTAGAAATTTACAAAGTGAAAAACAAGGGAAATGAGTCCTGTTCGAATAGGTCTGTTTTGAACGTATGCCGGCATCTGGCATTTCAATGCCGCCGGCGTAGAGGCAGGGTTGGAAGTAATAATTGATTCTTTTAAAGCCGCTTTGAACACCGCCGGCTTTTGTAAGAAAATTTTGCCAGTGTCTTTTTCAAAATGTACGCCGGCCATTAGAGCTTCAAAGCCGCCGGCGTATAGGGCGGTGTTGAAGTGGAACATAACTAAATATTTAAATGCCGCCGGCATATATTTCCCACGCTGCCAGCATTCATTCAAATTTTGCAAGCGTAGGAAGGCTGCGTATCCCCTGAGTTTTTCAAATTCAAACTTCTTCAATCTTCAATTTTTACTTCATATATGATCTCTTAATGAACATATAAACTAGATAAACATGTTTTATGCATGAATTAAATATTAAAACTTTATGCAAAGTTTAATGAATCCCCTTGTATAATTAATCGAGGATTGTGATATATATATATGGATGTGAAATCTATATTCAATTATTGATTATTTTGATATTCCTATTTCAGTTAAAGGTTTTCGGTTAGTTCCTCACCGAGTGACTATGGTGATATACTATCGGGTTTAGGTACGCAATAGCTTGTTTGATATTTGTTAGACTAGGCATTCCTAATTTGATTTAATTCGATTCGGCTTAATGTTTTGATGAACCGAATGTCTATTACACTGTTTAATCTGGTCCGAGGAGCAGCAAACCTATCATGATGCAATCATATGTTAGTTAGGCGCTTAACCAAGTCATGATGCAATGACTTTACCATGATGCAATGGTACGCTATGATGCAATGGCGATTCTTTTTGGTTAAGTGGTAGCGATAGGAGGAATAGTATCTGAGTAACATTTACTTAAACTTAGGGGGAAATACCATGGTTTAGTTCGAAGTTTATGGGAAATTGTGAACTAGGCTCATGTTATGGACTGAGTTTAAGTAGAGTCGGGCAACGACTTTTGAACCCTAAATGAAGCTATTTTCTTTATGAAAATAGGAGATATAAGTATTCGGACTGCTTATATCAACCCCCTGAGCAACTGCTGTTACTCAGGATCCCTAAATTCCCAGAGCGTGATTCCGGGGTTTGAATACCCTCCTGCTGTTTTGTAAAGAAAACTTAATAAGATAATCACTTGTCTATTGATGCATTCCATTTGATTTTAGTTTGCTTGATAACTTGTTCTTGCATTTTGTTATTGTGTACTGGGCCTTTGGCTCACTTTTGCTGCTTTACAGGTAATGGAGACGAGTTTTATGATGATTTAGGTTACGGGTCAGACTTTGAGAAATTCATGGATGAGTGGGACGAATAGGACTCGAACACCCGGATTTTTGGAGGAGCTTTTGTTAAAGGAAAAGTCTTTGTATAGAAGGCTTGATAGATAAGCCTAAGGTGTAAAGACCTTAAGATCTCCTAAGGTTCTTTTTGCTTTAAGAAAACTTGTAATTTTGTAATATCTTATATTGACACTAAATAGTGTACATATATTGTAAATATATGTATAGATTGCTTTTACTAGCAATCTTGTTTTGTTAAAAGTTTTTTATAAAGTTTTAGTAGATTTGATCAAACAATTTTCATAAATTGTTAATTTTAGGACAACCTTACATATAATGTGAAAACGTTATATGTGGTTAGGGACTCGGTACTCTAAATCTCGGGATTTAGAGGGTCGGGCCTTTACAATACTTATCTAAATAGTCCCGTTGATGAGACCATAAAAACTCTGCACTCGTTGATGCATGCAACCAACTATTAAAAGATGAAAGACTATGAATACCCCAAGTCTAATTTATTGTAATATTAAGCATATTTACTCGGAAGTAATCTATTTCAAAAGTGTGTGTATGTGTGTGTGTGTATATAGTGAAAGTTAGATCAGAATCGTCATTGAAGATATCAAATTTATCAAGGCTTCAAATCTTAAGTAAGTCACTTTCAATGTGGGTCATAAGCGTAAATTTATATATTTTAGTCAACTTTATATTACATTCACATATATTTTAATATTTTTAATAGAAAGATGTGTAGAACGAAGAAATATACCTAAAGCGATTTCAATTAGAAAAATCATGTCAGAAAGGGGATAAGGCCCAGTAAAAGTAAGTGTGCGTTCGGATATGGATCAGCTGAAGGAAGAAGCCCCGTACCCATTGTCAGCCCAAAATCAAGTCAACAGTCGACACCCCCATGCAATTTTATGAAATCAAGTCAATGCAAAGATGTAAAAAAGAGCTAAAGAAATTGGTTGAATCTAGTCACTGAAATTTCATCCTCTATTGCATGTTTTGCTAACTAATCTACAAAAAAATAATGTTTTCCCTCTTGATGATCTTAAATTTGAAAATCTTATTCTCTAGAAGCTAAGAAGCTCTTAGATCTTATTATTAGGATTTAAGTTCCATTAAACCATAATGAAATGATTATGTTCTATGATTGGCTATACAATCAAAAGGAACAACGTAATCAATGGTGATACTTACACTAATGAGCTCAATACAACGAGCCCAGAAATAGTTGAAATTTCTATTCCCTTCCAATCTATTTGAAAAAAAAAAAAAAGATTATGTTGTATGATTGGGGTTATTATATATAAAAGGAAACAAAAGAAAGAATAAGTGCTATGTGATGAAACATTATTTACCTTAAAAAGAAAGTAGTAACCCTTCGAAGACGTCAAAAGCATAGCATGTTGAACAAACCAAGAGAGTTGGACGTTAAAGGGAATATATTTGGTGTATGTTCATATGAATGATGGATATAACATCAAATGAAAAACATGAAATTGTATGTTACCAAGCAATTTGCTTTGGATTTTTGGCGAGATGACAAGTCTTTTTAATTTTTATTATCAATATAAGCCACAAAAAACGTGAGAACGATATCTATCATAAATAGCCCATTTACACAGTTATTCAAATCGATAATAATAGATTTCGTTTTTTGATGAAGTCAAATTCGAATGGTATCATCCACGCAGTGCAAATAACAGAAGCAAGAAGGAATCTCTCCTAAGCCCTACAAATGGAATTTAAACTCTTGTTAGTTAGGAAAAAGTTTATGACCTATTTTTAAAATTTTAGAAGAAGACAACAAGGAGTGGAAGGATTAGGTAGAGTAGAACAAGATCCTTCTCCATTTTTTTAAATCTCAACTTTTTGATATTTTAATGCCTTTGTTATCTTAAAATACTGCCAAAAAATTAAATTTTAGACACCAAATTATCATCAGTTTAAACGTGTGAATATTTTTTTTATCCAAAATCAAATAATGAACATCAAATTACTATAAGAATAATAGTATGAGCACTCCCATGCCGTTACCCAACATAAAATCATAGGCATTTTTCAATAGCCAACTGCTAGTCCACCACCCGCTCCTAGAGGCCATTTTTTGTAACATCACAACTTATAATATTGAAAAATAAAAGTCTAAATATGTTATGTGAAAAGTCTTTAGTCTACAACCATTTATTTGGTATTAAAAATGGGATAAGATCATTTTTTCTCGATATGTTTAAAAGCTTGTCAATCTTATCCAACTTATTTTATTCTTATATATAAATAATAATTAAAATAGTAATAAAAATGATTATTAATATATATAACTCTATAAAAACTTAATTTTTTTTATTATATATGTCTATTCAATTAGAATAAATTAGTTAAACAAATTAATTTTACACATTTAGCCCCGTAAAGATATACAAATAGGTTAAATGAGTTAATTTGTTTAACTCGAAGGCTAAAGTGGGTTGAGTCAAGATCAAGAAATTTTAACCTACTTGTCAACGGGTTTTTTTTTTTTTTTACCCATTTAATGTAATAAGATGTCAGGTGTAGACACCCCATTTTCACCCTATATATGTTAAAATTTCTTAACATAGTTATATTTTTAACATAAGGGAAAAACAGAAAAAAAAAATGAAAGAGATAAAAAAATATTAAAAAATAGGTCATGTTGGGGTCTAGGATGGTTTTTGAGAGATTTAATGGATTTTTCTTGATTAAACAGTGATTAAAAATCCAAATCACATATATAATTTGATAAATGACAAGTCTCTTGGTGAAAAGAAAATTTTTAGGCTTGGTACGATTTATCACTTATTTAAATTTCATAAAATAAGTAGTTTTAGAAAACAGAGGCTCCAAATGGATTCTTGATTGAACTAAAATTGTTTATTTTATAGTCATCTCAAGTATCAAGATAAATCAACCCTAAAATTATTTTTACTAATTAGCTCAATTTTTATTTTATAAAATAGTTCACGATTTTATAAGACTATAGTACTTCAATCTAATTTAAAATATCTATTTTATGGATCTATAACATTTCGAGCTAAAGTGAATAATATCAAGGCTTGCAATTTTGCCAAGTTATGTTTTAATTATTAATACGAGATTTAGACCAATCTTTTTCTTCTTTTTTTTAAGAAAAACCAATTTCTAAAGGTTAAAAGACTTAAGACCAAACCAATAACTTAACCTTCTAATGGATTTAAATGCATGGAAACAGTTGCTTGGGTTTGGAAAATCCCCCACATGGGACTAGGGATAACCGGGCGGGTCATTATAGGGTACCCGGCCCCCGCCGTTAAAAACCCTATAGGGTCGCGGGACGGGTTTAGAAAATTACTTGCTGACCCTATAGGGTTTCGGGCGGGTTCGGGTCATTAAAAAAATCCGATGGGTAACTCGAACGCGTCATAATATAAATAATTTAAAATATTAAATATGAAATTTTAAAATCACAATTATGTAATATATTTTTATTATTTCTTGACTTTTAACATCTTGATCTGCACCTCTATTGTATTTAAGATATAAAAGCTCTTATGAATTTTCTTGTTGAGCTAACACAGTAAACACATTACACACTGACCTTGTTGCTTCTTCGCTTTCCCTTTCACTATCAACATTTTTGAAAACATGTTTTTCTATTCTTGAGTCTTCACAAGGCACGGTTCCTACATATGTATTATATATATTTATGTAAGTGAAGTAATGTATTTTCATCTACATTTGAAAATCTTCTTATGATAGTTTTAAACCTTTATATTTCTTAATAAAGTTGTGGCATATCTTATAAAATTCATTCAAGCATAGTTGTAACTAACTATTATGCTCCTATAGGATAAACTTATCATTAAATTTTGTAATTTAACTAAGTGTTGAGAAAAAGGAAAAAAAAAATTAAGCGGGTCGCGGGGCGGGGCTGATCATGGTCAAAACCCTACAGGGGCAGGTTTGGGTATTGAATAGAAAACCCTGTAGGGTCGCAGGGCGGGTTTGGGAAACCCTATTGGGAAGCGGGCGGGTTCGGGTCTTATATGACCCGTCCCAAACCCGCCCGGTTGCATCTCTACATGGACATGGGAGCATTGAATTTCGAATCCTGCCATGTGCCTTTCGTTTCTTTTTTCAGTTTCTTTGGTCAAACATGTGCCATGTGGCACATTCTTATTGGTCATTGACTGCAACAAGAACACAAAATTAGGGTTCGAAGAGAACGTGGTACGAGAAGAAAGAAGAGGAACATATTTAGGAAAGCGAGGAACTTGGTACAGGAAGAACTGATTTGGGAAAATGAGTAAAGTAAAGTTGTCGGTAGTAAAGAAAAAGGGCTGGGCTGTAACAGGGGCCTTGGGCTTTAGCCATAAATAAGAATGGGCCAATTATTAGTATAGGCCATTAGTATAGGCAGTTAGTATACTGTAAGGAAATACTGTTATAACAAATTACGGGTAGCACATGTGCTACATATTTTCTAGTTACAATTGTTATAACTAATTAGCTGACATTACAGCTTATAAATACCTTACAATGTAATACAGAAAATATTGAAAAACATTGAATACAAATTCCTCTGTGCATCTTCAATTATACTTGAATCCGAGTATATTGTTGTTGTGATTGAGCTGCATTCAGCTCAATTTGTCTTTGAAGCACGCTACCATTTGCAATTGGTATCAGAGCCAAATAGCTATGGGAACCCGCGAATTCAAAAAGATTGAGGAAGCCCTGAGAGGAGTAGTCAAAGAACAAGTGGAGCAGCAAGGAAAGCTTCTCAAAGAACAATCGGAAGAACAGGACAGTTGGATCAAACTTTTTCCGAGAACCTGCACAACAAAAAATTGATTGAGCAACAAAATCAAACTATTGATACTCTCAAACAACAATTACATGGCAAAGGTTCCTTCAATGATTGAATGACTACTCAATCTGAGTCCAGCAACAAAGGAAGCTCACTGATGATGACTCCTGGAGTGGTTAACCCAGAACCTACACTCCCTTATCAGGTACCCACTAGAAATACTAAAATTGAATTTCCTATGTTTGATGGAGAAGGATTTAGGAGCTGGATTTCAAGAGCAGAACAGTTTTTTGCTCTAGATGAAACTCCCGAACATCTCAAAGTGAGGATTGCAACAATGCACTTAGACACCAAGCCTTATGAGTGGTTTAGTGCATATGTTAGGTCTAGAGGTGATGTAGGTCCATTAACATGGGAAGAACTTACCCAAGCGTTGAATGCTAGATACAATGACAGGGGTTTTGAAGACCCTATGTCAGAGCTTAAAGAGTTACAGCAAGTAGGACCACTACAAGAGTACAATGACGAATTTATACACTTATCCACTCAAGTTCAATTATCGGAATCACACTTAGTCAGCTGTTACCTTAGTGGGTTAAAAGCAGAAATTCAGTACCCCATTAGAATGTTTCAACCTAAAACACTAACCCAGGCCTATACCCTTGCTAAACTTCAAGAAGCTACCCTGCTTTCCTCTAAACACAACCTGAAATCTTACAAAAACACCATCAATACTTTTCCCTCCAATTCCAAATACACTTATTCTTACCCTCTAAACACAAACACTAACCGTGCAGTTAAACCAAACACTTACTCACAACCAAGCATTTACCCTCAACCAACCATTAACCAGACCCCAAACACTTTACCTTCCAATCCCAACCGAGGAACCCACTTTCAAGGTAACAGAGCTACCAACGATTAACACCTGAGGAACTGGAAGAAAAAAGGAGAAAGAAGCAATGCTTCTGGTGTGATGATCCATTTAGACCAGGACACCGGTGTAAGAGTAAGAGGTTGAACTGTCTTGTGGTCAGTCCAGATGAGCAGGAGGTAGTGGAATCAGAGAATGAGGGTGCGGTGGAGGAATTGGAAGCTGAACTTTCTCAATTGACCTTATGTGCCGTGGATGGAGAGGGGGGTACTAATGAGCACAGCATGCGTATCAAAGGTAAATTCAAGAACAGACTCTTGAATATCCTTATTGATACAGGTAGTTCATCAAATTTCATTGATGAACGCCTTGCTATTGGATTAAATTGTGCTTTATCTTCATTGGAGCCTATTGTGTTATACTAGCAGATGGTACTAAGATATATAGTACTAGTGCTGTCAAGAATTTCCATTGGTTTATGGAAGGCAAGGAATTTGATTCTAATTTTTACACTTTAACACTGCAATCCTGTGATTTAATCTTAGGAATGCCATGGTTGATGACACTGGGAACAGTGAGTTGGAATTTCAAACAGCACAGAATGGAGTTTATATGGAAGGGAATTCCTTGTATCTTGTGGGGTGAACGTGAAACTGTCCAAAATATTTCAGGACAAGAATTGAGCCATATCCTAGTTGGTACTACTGGACCAATTGAGTTATATTATTGGATGATCAAGGCAGATGAATCTAACTTGCTTGATTCATCTGGGACAAATTCTCCACAAATTCTGGATTTACTGGAGGAATTCCATGACTTATTCGAGGAACCACATGGATTACCTCCCCACAGAGATTGCAACCACAGAATTCACTTACAAGAAGGGGCTAATACAATTAATCTACGACCATACAGACATTTTTCCTTACAGAAATCTGTTTTGGAGGAAATGGTTAGAGAAATGTTGCTGAGTGGCATTATCAGGCCGAGCCATAGTCCCTTTGCCTCGCCAGTAGTATTGGTTAAAAAGAAAGATAACACTTGGCGAATGTGTGTAGACTATAGGGATCTTAACAAACAAACTGTTAAGGATCGCTTCCTATTCCTATAGTTGATGATTTGTTCGATGAACTCAGTGGTGCAACATATTTTAGCAAATTGGACCTCAGATCTGGGTATCATCAGATCTTGATGCATCCCAATGATGTATATAAGACGGCATTCCGAACTCATGAAGGCCACTATGAGTTCCTAGTCATGCCTTTTGGCTTGACTAATGCTCCTTCTACATTTCAGGGCTCATGAATGCTATCTTTAGACCTTATTTGAGGAAGTTTGTGTTAGTATTCTTCGACGATATACTAGTGTACAGCAACAGTCTCGACTTACATGTCACTCATTTGAAAACAGTTTTTCAAATACTCATGAAGGAACGTTTATTCCTTAAACGCTCCAAGTGTGTGTTTGCTGTCACACAAATTGAGTACCTGGGGCATATTATCACTAGGAATGGTGTGGCTAAGGATCCAAGAAAAGTGGAGGCCGTGGCTAAGTGGCCAATTCCAAAGACTTTAAAGCAGTTGCGTGGCTTTCTTGGATTGGCTGGTTACTATAGGAGATTTATCCAAGGATTTGGGCTGATTGCTAGACCAGTGACTCAATTATTGAAGAAAGATCAGTTTAAATGGAATCCAGAAGCTCAATTGGCTTTTGATCAACTCAAAGATGCTCTTGTTAACTCCCCTATCCTCAGCCTACAAGATTACACCAAGGTCTTTGTCATTGAGACTGATGCTAGTGGTGAAGGCATTGGGGCTGTCTTAATGCAAGACAAACACCCAATTGCGTTCATGAGTAAATCCTTAGCACCAAAGCAAGGGCTTATCAGTCTATGAGCGTGAGCTAATGGCCTTAGTACATGCTATAGATAAATGGAGACACTATCTTCTAGGCCGACATTTCGTGATCAAGACTGATCACCAAAGTCTCAAGTATTTACTTGAGCAACGATTGGTGACTCCTAATCAGCAAAAATGGCTCACTGAACTACTTGGCCTCGATTACACCATTGAATATAAATCAGGTCACACTAACATTGCTGCTGACTCACTCTCTCGCAGCGACTCTAGTTCTCTCAATCAGAAGGCTGTACAAGTTTTTGCCCCAGATTTGTTGAATGAGATCAAAGCCAGTGTGCATGAGGATAAAACCTAAAAAAAAAATCCAACTTCTAGAAGAAGGACAGGATGTGGGACACTTCTCCTATGATAATCAAATTCTAAGGAGGAAAGGAAGAGTAGTGGTGGGACCCTCTAACACTCTCAGAGCGAAGCTACTCCAATTATACCATGGTGGTCCATTGGGAGGTCACTCAGGGGCTAATGCTACTTACAAACGACTTTCTATATTGTTTTATTGGCCCAAAATGGAAAGACATGTCAGACAATTTGTACGGGAATGTGACACTTGCCAACGTTGTGAGTTCGAAAATGTTGCTACTCTTGGACTTTTGCAACCCCTATCTATTCCTAACGAATGTTGGCAGGAAATCAGTATTGATTTTATAAAGGGACTGCCTAAATCCAGTAGAAAAGAGGTGATACTTGTTGTGGTAGATCGGCTAAGCAAGTATGCCCATTTCATTGCTCTAGCTCACCCCTATACAGCTACTACCATGGCTTAAGTATTCCTAGACAATATCTACAAATTGCATGGTCTTCCAGAATCTATCACTTCAGACAGGGATCCTTTATTTGTCAGTATTGTCTGAAAGGAGTTTTTCAAACTCCAAGGGTTAACATGAATATGTCCACGGCCTACCATCCCCAAACGGATGGCCAAACCGAAGTAGTCAACAAGTGTCTAGAGACCTACTTATGGTGTGTTACAGGGGAAGCTCCTACCAAATGGGCTCAATTCCTCTCTTTGGCCGAATGGTGGTACAACACCAACTTCCACTCTAGTGCCCAGCTCACACCATTCGAAGTTCTATATGGCTACCCTCCCCCTATACCTTCCTTACATCCCAGGGGATTCTAGGGTTGCCATAGTGGACAGGCTACTGACCAACCGAGAAGATCAGATGAAATTGTTAAAATTTCATCTCCGAAGGGCTCAGCAAAGGATGAAACAGGTTGAGGAAAAATCACGAAGTGAGAGAGAGTTTAGGGTTGGGGATTGGGTACTGCTCAAAATACAACCCTACCGACGCAAAACTACTCAGATATCCCACACAAGCTCACAGCAAGATATTATGGACCTTACAGAATACTAAACAAGGTGGGATCAGTAGCTTACCGTTTAGAGCTACCTTCAGATGCAGCTATCCACCCGACATTCCATGTCTCGCAGCTTAAGCGCTACCACGGCCCCAGATCTGACATTTCAACCACCCTACCTGCAATACACAACGAAGAAGAGTTAATACCCCAAACCATCTTGGAGCGGAAGATGGTTAAACAAGGAAATGAAGCTAGAACGATGGTACTTATCCTGTGGCAAGGCAAGGATGTGAGTGAAGCAACTTGGGAGTTCTACCACGACCTCCTCTTACGTTTTCTAGATAATCCCTTGTGGTCAAGGGATTTAAATGGGGACGGAAATGCAACAAGAACACAAAATTAGGGTTCGAAGAGAACGTGGTACGAGAAGAAAGAAGAGGAACATATTTGGGAAAGCGAGGAACCTGGTACAGGAAGAACTGATTTGGGAAAATGAGTAAAGTAAAGTTGTCGGTAGTAAAGAAAAGGGCTGGGCTGTAACAGGGGCCTTGGGCTTTAGCCATAAAAAAGAATGGGCCAATTATTAGTATAGGCCATTAGTATAGGCAGTTAGTATACTGTAAGGAAATACTGTTATAACAAATTACGGGTAGCACATGTGCTACATATTTTCTAGTTACAATTGTTATAACTAATTAGTTGACATTACAGCTTATAAATACCTTACAATGTAATACAGAAAATATTGAAAAACATTGAATACAAATTCCTGTGCATCTTCAATTATACTTGAATCCGAGTATATTGTTGTTGTGATTGAGCTGCATTCAGCTCAATTTGTCTTTGAAGCACGCTACCGTTTGCATTGACTTAAGTCAAAAAGGCCATAGTCTTCCTCCTCCGAAATGTTACGAACAGGCGCAGTAGCCAAAATTCATTTGCTCATGCGTCAAGTTGATTTCACGAGATCCTTTGTCACAAGATTCCACTGGGATAATTGCGAAATCATGTAGAAGGTGTGAGATACTACGAATAAGCTTCAAATCTGGTCCAAATACGGATAAGAAATTATTTAAGCCCTCTTTTAAATTTTGAAAAAAATTGCAAAAACGAGATTGCCGGATCCAATCAAATTCATTAATCGAGCTCGAATCATGGTGTTTTAAAGAAGTGAAAGGGTGTATTTGAACTTTAAGCATGCCAAGAACATGGTTTGACTAGTAATTTCCACTTTACATTATTAGAATCATAGCAAATTCATCAATAAAAGCATTAAAACGTTTCTTGATCCATTTATGAAAAAAGAACCAAATTTTTGCAGCATTAATCCATTTCCAATTGAAATCATACCCGTCCCAGCATAAATACACAACCCAGGAACTTTTCAAACGATCCACAACAATTTTCTTCTCTCATATCCACTCATATTATACTTTCGCTCTCGGAAGTATGAACTCTAGGGGTTATCTTTCTCTCTCTTCAAAATTCTTTCTTTTGAAAGAATCTTGATGAGAAACAAAGCTAATATTAGCTTCCTTGGATTGTTGTGACGAAACCCAACTAGAATCATAAAATTGATGCTGATATCGTTTCCAATTCCCAAATTGATTGAGGCATTTTGTCCCTGGCTCATACCACACAATGCCAACCACTCGAATATGGTGAAGCACCGCCGCCACACTTCCGATTTGGTTCACAGGTAAGTCCCTTCTTGTGTTCTTTAATGTATAATAGTAATTTGAGGAAGATGGAGCCTGCTCATGTTATTTATTTATTTATTTATTATTATATTAAGAAAACATTGAAAAATATAATAAATAGCAAAAGAGGAAAAGACTTTCTTTCTTTATTAAATTAAGTTTTGGCACTAAGAAAAATTGTCTTCTTTTAATAAAAAAATAATTTTGAATTTTTTTAAATTAGGATTTCCTTTCCAATCAAACTCTTTGTCAAAAAAAAAAAAAGTGAACTTAAAGTGAAAATAATTAAAAAATATAAAAGGAACCAACATATTGATGTTTTCATTTAAAGAACTACATGAGGTCTCACTCCGATTAGCAGGTACATAGGTACCTACATGACAACTTAAAAAATGATTTTTTAAAATATTAATTCGATTGGCAATTATTTGTAAATTCGACTAATTTGTAAACATAGATGTGGTTAATGTATGTATTATCTTGTAAATATTGTTCCAATTACTAATCAATTGTACAATATTAGACTTTGTAAATATTTCTGTAAATATCTTAAATACTACGGGCATAAGGAATGAACTATAATTAAAGAATTTAAAGGCGTCAACCATTTAGGTTTTAATAGGATAGCCTCAAATCCAAAAAATATTTGGTTTAATCAAAATTGGTTTGAAATCAATTTTTATTACAAACTAAGTGGCTATTAAAATTTTCCCAATTGGCAATTTCAAAAGTTTTAAAAATTATATATTTTTTCTAATTCCTAGTCGAGGATTTGTATGAAATATCTTAAGTTTAATACGAATCAAATTAAAAAAAAATTAAAGCAGAAATAAAAAATCTAATGAAGTCTTGTGGTCCTCCTATTGCTTGCGTTCTTACTTTGTGGGAAGCCACCAAATGATGAAGGATAAAAGAGTGATATGAACATCATGTACACTCATAATGATGCATGCCTATTAAATTGGGAAAAATATTAGGTGGATGAAGTTATAACTGAATCATTAAACGCATCTTTCACCACGAGTAATACAAAGAAAGTTAAATGAAGAGTTAAGTGTGATTACCTTTTGTGTTTTCTTAAATCTTTTGTTCCTCCAACCCTTAAATCTTCATTAGTAATGCTTTCTAGAACTCTTTTTTGCAAAAGTCAAAATTTTCCTGTAGGAGATTATTGTAAAGGCTAAGACTCTAGAAAATTCTAAATCGAATGTTACCTGATCATAAACGGTGAAGAAAAGGAAAGATTTTACTTACCATGATGATCTTTCAAGAAGTCTTTAAGAATCATGATTACTAATAAGAGAGGAAAAGAGGGTTTCTATAAAGTTGAAAAGGCAGAAATAGAATGACATTTATTCCTTAATTGCTTTATATGTTGGCTTTTCTCTAAGGTATCTTTTAAATCAAAATTGAAACACCTACTTGCCCCATTAATTATTGGATAATTACCTTCCTATCTTTATATATTTTTTAATTACTTTCAGGTTATTTCAATAATAGATAGAGTTTTTGACTTATGTTTTTCATCTAAAAGTATATTAATAGAGTTATTGTGTGATCTATTTCAAATAAAAGGTATATCTTTTTTTTTTATTCAAGAAAAAAGCCGTGAATGCCTTTATATAACCATCTAAGCAACTTTTTTCACTGTTCACCTTATTGTTTAACCATTTAAATAGCTATTAATATTGGCGGAAAATAGTATATTTAGTTAAGAAAACTGTCATAATTAACATTTTAAGGATATATGTTCGTATATTATTATATATATATATATATTAATTTTGGTTCTATAGGATTATTAATATTTTTTAATATTTGGAACCCATAATGTTGTGTTTGTTAGAAAGAGTTACAATCCTTCAAATTATGAAAATATTGCTAAGGAATGTTATTTTGTATTAAGATATGCATATATATGTTACAATTTATCATATAAAAACTACAACCTCTTAATACAATTTATATAATGATATGCTTCTTAATTCTTAAATACATAATTAAATAAAATAATTTTAGTTGGTGCTGGCAAAGTAAAAAATTGTATAGAACAAAAAGCACTAATAGTGAAAAGTTAAATATACAATAATCTTTCAAATTATATATATAGTTAATTTCATCATGTTTTTTTTTATTCCTCCCTATAAAATTTTATCCAAAGAATTTTACATCCATCTTCAACATTAATTACTCCAAGTATATAATTATGATGTCCTCACTTGCCAATGAGCAAATATGCTATCCTTTTACCATTAATCAATGGTTAATTGAGGAGGACGGTTTGGCAAATTCTGTGCATTGGTGCAAATTGGTTAACTCATTATTCACTACCTTAAAGATTCGACGTTATTCAGCACAATAATAAGCACTATGTCCATCCATTGTCCTCCGCTTTGATGCATAACCTCTCTTATAAAAATTTTCCAGACATTTTGAAATAGCCATGAATTCCTTATAATGTATGCTAATGCGTTATTGGAATGATATATATATATATATATGTGTATGCTTAGTAATATAATTAAGGAATGTGTTATTTTATATATAATTAGTATTATGAATTAATATTATTGTTGGATGTTTATAAATGTTTGTATAGTATAATAAATGTGTGAATAGCTTAATGAATGTGTGTGTCTTTTTGTAAATTAATATGCATGCATTATGTTTAGAATGTAATCAAATTGTTTTGAAGTTGCTTAAATCATGACAGAAATTTTGTGAATTTTAAACCCACATTTTGAGCTCAAATTTGACCCAAATGCATTTGAAATTTCCCCAAATTAAACCTAGGACAAATATACCCCCTAAAGGTAAGATTTGGATGACAAATTACTCTAATGGGACAAGATAAGTCCTCCTTTTTGGCAGCCATAATTTTCATACGAATTTTACTTCTTTTCTTTCTTCTTTCTTTCTTCCTTTTTCTCAACCCAAAAGCCTAAACCCTAAGCCAAGGTTACTACAAGCTTTAGGAATTGAATAGCATTCCAAGCCAAGATTCAACCATGTGAGTTTAATGCAACCTTTATCTTTTATTTCATGTCTTATGATGTGTTGTTTGTAAATGTTAGAATAGATGTAATTTTTAGGTGATGTTTGGTATGAGATTTAATTGGTGCATGAATGATAGTTTGAATGAGATTATATAATTAATGGAGTGGTAGTTTGCATCTCATAGGAATGTGGAAGTGTGGGAATGAGTATTATAGAAAAATTGAAGAATGAGTAGTTGATATGTGAATTTGAAGTATGATTGGTGATTTGATGATTAGAGGTGAAATTCATATTGTTAGGATAGTATTTGAATCATATAACAAGCTTTAGAAAGTTTGGACTAAGTTTGGAAAAGTTTTGAGAATTGATCAAAGTGTATAAAACAGGGGATTTCAAACCATTTTCGTGTAGGCTAGATTTTGAACGTACGCCGGCATCTGGGGATTCTACGCCGCCGGCGTAGAGGCGGTGTAGAAAGCCCACAGAATCAATTTTCCTAACGCCGTTTGCAACGCCGCCGGCAATTCGAGTCTCTACGCCGCCGGCGTAGAGACGGCGTTAAAAGGCCACAGAACCAAATTTCTTAAGGCCGACTGAATGCCGCGGCTTTCACTAGACGAGTGAGTCGGCGTTCTTTCATCCATATTGTACGCCGGCTGTTTGAAATCAACGCCGGCGTATGTGTCAAAGCTGCCTGCGTACCTAAGTAAGCGGACGGCTTAGACTTCTCTGGATGTTTTTGAAACTTTGGGTTTTGGATTCAACGCCGGCTAAAGGCCGCCGGCGTAGGAAACAAAGGCTGACGGCGTACCCTTGAACACTGCCAGCGTTGGCAGTGTGAATTTTCAGGACATTGAACACCGGCTCAACGCCGCCGGCGTTGAGTGCCGGCGTATCCCCTGAGCTTTTGAATTTTTAAAAGCTTTTTCTAAAATTTTCCAAAGTTTGTTATTCGAGTAATTATGTATTTATTAAGCGATCTAGGGTATGATAGGGTGCTTAAATGCCTTATTTTGACTTTGAATCAATTTATTTGGATTCTTGGATGAATTTATATTTTGAACTAGTCAATTAGAGTTTAAGCTAAGAGTGAATTTTAATATTGATTAAACAGTGATAGATCCTCGCCCAGTCGACTCCGTTAATTCCCGAGCTTTATCAGGTACGCAGTAACTTGCTTGTCTCTTTGTTAGGATAGGTATCCGAATCAAACTACCTTAAATTAATAAAATCTTATTGATATCTGAATGTTGATTGTCGTTGTTTGCCGTTGAATCTGGTTCGGAGAGCGGCACCCTGCTCAGATTGGGGGCAGGGTTTCTCGTTAACGGTTAGAATGGTTTAGGAGATATGAGTATCCGAGCTGCTCATATCAACCCCCTGAGCGTCGTGATGCGTTACTCAGGAACCCCTAGTATTACGGGCTACGCCGGAAGGTGGGGCTGCCTAGTCTGTATGAACAGTAGGGACCACTCAGGGAGGCGGACGTAATACTAGAACCTTGTTGTCCGGAGTTTGAATACTCCCGTGTTGTCTTATTAATTAAAGACTTATTAATGAATAAGCGATTGTTGCATAATGCATCTAGCCTAAGAATGTGTGATTCACTTCGCATTTGTATTCGTTACTTGTGTACTGGGCCTTTGGCTCATATTTTATCTATTTCAGGTGATGATCCCGATGAGTTCTATACGAGTATGGGGTACGGAACTGACTTCGAGGATTTTCTTGATGGGTTGGAGGATTAGAGATGACCATGGACTCAATGGACCCTATAAATGTAATAGATTAGATGAGATTCATTTTTGGTTGATGGTGTAAATGTTGTGTTAGTAGAGTTGTGTTTTGAGAATTTTGTTAAGGCTTATAAAAAGCCTTGGATGTAATATGTATATATGTATGTATGTAGCTATTTAGAAGTAGAGTTATTTCCGCTGCTAATATCTATGTTGTTTGTTGTATATATCTTATAGAATTAGATAAACAATTACTCAAACTATCCTTTAGGCAACCTTACATATAATCTTAGGGGTTATATGTGGTTGGGGATCCGTTATCTCCTATATCAAATATAGGGGTAAAATCGGGTCCTTACAGTTGGTATCAGAGCGGAGTTTGATTAATTGCTTATTTAATTGTCATGATTATTTAAGACTTGACCTAGACACAACTAAGTAGTATAGAAAAGAATTAAGCTATCCAAATAGTTGTGTGTAATCTTCTTTTGCTTGTTTTATATAATTGTTATTTGATCTTGTCTACCAATTGCTTATTGTTTGTTGATGTCTTATTGAATTGTTTGCTTATCTATGCCTGAATGTAAATGTCAATTTGATAAGTTTTGTATGTGATTAGGAATTTAGATGCATGTATGAATGTGTGTTGAATATATCTATGCAATTGTAAAGATGGACAGGTTAAGGAGGTCTACTAGGCAACATTCTGATAGAGAAAGTATGCCACCACCACAGTCATCGTCTACATTTGCTCCCACTTCATCTTCTACACCGAGCAGTGAGACTACTCCATCGCCTGCATCGGCTTCAGCTTCACAAGTTCCTCCACAGACTCAAATTCCTCCACCTCCACCTATACCACCCATTCCTCCTATGTCACAAATACCAACTAGTGACCCGAACTCGATGTATGGTATGATGAGGGATATGATGGCCATGATGCAGCAGTATCAGATGATGATGTATCAACAAACTCAACATCTCATGCAGCAAGGTAATCAGCAAGGGATGAGATCAAATGAGGCTACTTTTGTGAATGATCAATCCAACCAAATCAAGTTACATGATTTTAGTAAGATGGTTCCAGAGTTTGATGGCACTAGTACCGACCCTACAGTAGCTGAAGGGTGGATGAGGAACTTGAGAAAACGTTTGCCGCCAGTAGAACCCCGGAAGATAATAAAGTGGATTTAGCGGTTTACATGATGAAGAAAGAAGCTTATAATTGGTGGAGATTAACAAGTGGAAATTTACAATTACCCATATCATGGAATGCATTCAAGGATATATTTTTCATCAAGTACTTTCCGAATTCAGTGAGAGAGAGGATGATAACCGATTGGTTAAACTTGAGACAAGGGAGTAAGACTGTAGATGAATATCATGGAGAATTCTGTAGACTGTTGCGTTTTGCGGGAGGTGATTACCGAGATGAGAGGATGAAAGTTCAGAAATTTCAGAATGGACTGAATGAAGAAATCCAAAGTGAAGTGAAGAAATTTGAGTTGCATACCTTATCGGATATGGTGGCCAAAGCTTTGCTAATGGAGCAAATTCAGAACGATAGTAGAGTTAGGAGAGCAAAGAGAGCTGCATTTCTAGGGAAGAGGCGCTCCTTCTTATGATGAAGTTATCGAGGTGTGGTAAAGGAAAGAAGCCATTTATGGGACGACAAGGAGACCAAAAGATATATAAAGCTCCTACACTTGCATTTGAAAAGAAATGTTTTAGTGCTATGGTCCTCATGAGTTGTCCGATTGCAAGTGGATTCCCAATGCATGTTTCTCATGTGGTCAAGTTGGGCATAAGTCTAGAGAGTGCAAGAATCCGAAACTACCACCGGTCTTTTGTGCATATTGCAAGCAAAGAGGGCATCACATTTCTAATTGCAAGGACCGACCTAATGTGAAGAGTGGAGTTGATGAGAGAAGGGAAAGACAAATCCGAGGGTTTTTGCCTTACAACAGATTGAGGACACACCCTCAGTAGACACTTTGGCAGGTATACTGAGTGTTGCTAATAGGGATGCATATGTGCTAATTGATACTGGAGCGACTCATGCTTGTATTTCTGAAAATTTTATGAATGATTGTGAGCTTACCTCTGAATTGTTGATTGATCGTGTTATGTGTGTGACTACTCCGTTGGTGATTGAAAATAGACATCCTTGTGTGTGTAAAAGTATAAATGTTGTGATTTCAAATGTGAGCATGCCTATTGATATGATAGTGTTGCCTTTATCTGATTTTGATGTGATTTTGGGAATGAATTGGCTAAATCAATATAAGGTCACTATAGATTGTAGTAAGGCGGAGTTAAGTTTTGGCTTGATTGATGGGAGTTTCACACATAAATTGGAAAGGTTGAGACCTAGGAGTATGAAGTTTATGGAACTGTGGGAAAAACCAGTTGTAGCAGCAATGAATATTGAAGAAGTGGATATCAAAATGACACCCATTGTGAATGAGTTTATGGATGTATTTCCTGAGAAGTTACCTGGATTACCACCGGATCGGGAGATAGAGTTTGGGATTGAGGTTTTGCCTGGAACGGTACCTATCTCTAAAGCTCCATATAGGATGGCTCCAGCTGAATTGAAGGAATTGAAGTTACAATTACAAGAGTTACAAGACTTGGGCTTTATCAGACCGAGTATATCGCCTTGGGGTGCTCCTGTGCTGTTTGTCAAGAAGAAAGATGAAAGTTTACGCATGTGTATTGATTACCGAGAATTGAACCGAGTTACTATCAAGAACAAATACCCTTTACCAAGGATCGATGATTTGTTTGATCAGTTAAAGGGAGCTACAGTGTTCTCTAAGATCGACCTGAGATCAGGATATTATCAACTCAAGATCAAATCGCAAGATATTCAGAAGACGGCTTTCCGGACTCGGTATGGACACTTCGAGTTTTTGGTAATGCCTTTTGGGTTAACCAATGCTCCAGCCGCATTCATGGATTTGATGAATAGAGTTTTCAAAGATTATTTGGATTCATTTGTCATAGTATTCATTGATGATATTTGATATATTCTCGGAACAAGGAGGAGCATCGAGAGCATTTGAGACTTGTGTTACGAAAACTCCGAGAGAAGAAACTTTATGCGAAATTTACCAAGTGTCAGTTTTGGTTGGAAGAAATATCTTTTCTTGGGCATATTATCTCAAAGGCAGGTATTTCGGTTGATCCAATGAAGATTGAAGCTATTTTGAAATGGGCAAGGCCTACTAATGTGAGTGATTAGAAGTTTCTTGGATTAGCTGGATACTACCGAAGATTTGTTGAAGGATTTTCTAAACTGGCGTCTCCAATAACCAAGTTAACACGGAAGAATACCAAGTATGTGTGGGATGACAATTGTGAGAGGAGTTTTAAAGAGTTGAAAGAAAGATTGATATCGGCTCCTATTTTAGCATTGCCTGTGAGTGGAAAGGAATTTGAAGTCTTCAGTGATGCATCTATCCAAGGACTCGGTTGTGTTCTCATGCAAGATGGAAAAGTTATAGCTTATGCATCAAGGCAGCTAAAACCCCATGAGAAGAATTATCCGGTGCATGATCTTGAATTGGCAGCAGTGGTTCTCGCATTGAAGCTTTGGAGACATTATTTGTTTGGAGAGAAATGTAAGATCTATACGGATCACAAGAGTTTGAAATACATATTCACCCAGAAAGAACTTAATATGAGGCAAAGAAGATGGCTTGAGTTGATTAAGATTATGATGTGGAAATACTTTATCACCCGGGAAAGCTAATGTAGTAGCAGATGCACTCAGTAGGAAGAAGCAAATGGATGATGTGATTATGATCTCTAGCCAAAGAGGAATTCAGATGGATTTCATGAAATTAGAACTTGAGGTTACATTAGAGCAAGTTGATGTGATATTGGCTCAATTATCCTTGCAACCGACAATTTTGGAAAGGATTAAACAAGTCCAAAAGCAAGATGATGAAGTTAAAAGAATAAAGTTAGCCATTGAAGAAGGGAAGAGAAAAGAGTTGAGAATTGGTGAAGATGAGTTATTAGATATGGGAATCGACTTTTTGTGCCATATGAGTTGAGAGAAGAAATCTTGAGGAAGCTCATTCATCTTCATATTCGATCCACCCGGGAACCACCAAAATGTATAGAGACTTGAAGAAAAATTTATGGTGGGAAGGTTTAAAGAGAGATATTGCTCATTATGTATCCAAGTGTTTGACTTGTCAACAAATAAAAATCGAGCATCAACGACCCGGAGGAGAGCTTCGACCTTTATCCATACCTGAATGGAAATGGGATGATATTACCATGGATTTCATATCAGCTTTACCCAAGACTATTGCGAAGCATGAAGTTATTTGGGTAATCGTGGATAGATTAACGAAATCGGCTCATTTCATACCTTTGAGGGTTGGAGATTCTTTGGAAAGGATGGCACATACCTATATCAAAGAAATAGTGAGATTACATGGGATTCCGAAGACAATCACTTCTGATCGAGATTCTCGTTTTGTCAGTCGATTTTGGAAAAGTCTACATGCGCTTTAGGTACTCAACTTCAGTTTAGTACGCATTTCATCCACAGACAGACGGGCAATCGGAAAGAACAATTCAAATCCTAGAAGATATGCTTAGAGCATGTGCTCTAGATTTTGGCAATAAGTGGGATACTTACTTGCCACTGTTGAATTTGCCTACAACAACAGTTTTCAAGTAACAATTCAAATGGCACCCTATGAAGCGCTCTATGGTAGAAAATGCAGATCTCCAATACATTGGGATGAAGTTGGGAAAGAGTTATTTTGGGTCCAGAATTAGTGCAACAAGCGGTAGATAAAATTCAGTGGTTAAGCAAAGGATGAAAACGGCTCAAGATCGGTATAAAAGCTATGCCGACATGAGGAGAAGACCATTGGAGTTTGAAGTGGGTGATCATGTGTTTCTTAGAATTTCACCAACAAAAGGGATTATTAGATTTGGAGCTAGAGGTAAATTGAACCCAAGGTACATTGGTCCGTATGAGATTCTAGAAAGAATTGGACCATTGGCTTATCGATTAGCTCTACCACCAAATTTGTCGGAAGTGCATGATGTATTCCATGTGTCACAACTTCGAAAGTGCATATCGGATCCCGAAACTATTCTTTCTACACATCAACCGGAGATTCAACCAAATTTGAACACGGTGGAGAAACCGATCAAAGTCTTGGATAGGATTGATAAAGTGTTGAGGAGAAAAGTAATCCCTTATGTGAAGGTTTTGTGGACGGGACAAACCGAGAGGGAAGCGACATGGGAGCCCGAGAACGAAATGAAGCAGAAATACCCCGAGTTATTTGAATAGCGTTAAGGTAAGCTAAGTTTCGAGGACGAAACTTTTTGAAGGAGGAGAGAATGAAATAGCCATGAATTCCTTATATATGCATGTGTTATTGGAATGATATATATATATATATATATATGTGTGTGTGTGTATGTTAGTAATATAATTAGGAATGTGTTATTTATATATGATTAGTATTATGAATTAATATTATTGTTGGATGTTTATAAATGTTTGTATAGTATAATAAATGTGTGAATAGCTTAATGAATGTGTGTGTCTTTTTGTAAATTAATATGCATGCATTATGTTTAGAATGTAATCAAATTGTTTTGAAGTTGCTTAAATCATGACAGAAATTTTGTGAATTTTAACCCACATTTTGAGCTCAAATTTAACTCAAATGCATTTGAAATTTCCAAATTAAACCTAGGACAAATATACCCCTAAAGGTAAGATTTGGATGACAAATTACTTAATTGGACAAGATAAGTCCTCCTTTTTGGCAGCCAAATTTCCATACGAATTTACTTCTTTCTTCTTTCTTTCTTTCTTCCTTTTCTTCAATCCAAAACTAAACCCTAAGCCAAGGTTTACTACAAGCTTAAGGATTTGAATAACATTCCAAGCCAAGATTCACCATGTGAGTTTAATGCAACTTTATCTTTTATTTCATGTTTATAATGTGTTGTTTGTAAATGTTAGAATAGATGTGATTTTGGTGATGTTTGGTATGAGATTGATTGGTGCATGAATGATAGTTTGAATGGGATTATATGATTAATGAGTGGTAGTTTGCATCTCATAGGAATGTGGAAGTGTGGGTATGAGTATTATAGAAAAATTGAAGAATGAGTAGTTGATATGTGAATTTGAAGTATGATTGGTGATTTGATGATTAGAGGTGGAATTCATGTTGTTAGGATAGTATTTGAATCATATAACAAGCTTTAGAAAGTTTGGACTAAGTTTGGAAAAGTTTTGAGAATTGATCAAATGTATAAAACAGGGGATTTCAAAAACCATTTTCGTATAGGCTAGATTTTGAACGTACGCCGGCATCTGGGGATTCTACGCCGCCGGCGTAGAGGCGGTGTAGAAAGCCCACAGAATCAATTTTCCTAACGCCGTTTGCAACGCCGCGGCTTTTATGCTGAAGATTTGCCAGCGTCTGTTCTTCAGAACGTACGCCGGCAATTCGAGTCTCTACGCCGCCGGCGTAGAGGCGGCGTTGAAAGGCCACAGAACCAAATTTCTTAAGGCCGACTGAACGCCGCCGGCTTTCACTAGAAGTGAGTCGGCGTTCTTTCATCCATATTGTACGCGGCTGTTTGAAATCAACGCCGCCGGCGTATGTGTCAAAGCTGCCTGCGTACCTAAGTAAGCGGACGGCTTAGACTTCTCTGGATGTTTTTGAAACTTTGGGTTTTGGATTCAACGCCGGCTAAAGGCCGCCGGCGTAGGAAACAAAGGCTGACGGCGTACCCTTGAACACTGCCAGCGTTGGCAGTGTGAATTTTCAGGACATTGAACACCGGCTCAACGCCGCCGGCGTTGAGTGCCGGCGTATCCCCTGAGCTTTTGAATTTTTAAAAGCTTTTTCTAAAATTTTCCAAAGTTTGTTATTCGAGTAATTATGTATTTATTAAGCGATCTAGGGTATGATAGGGTGCTTAAATGCTTATTTTGACTTTGAATCAATTTATTTGGATTCTTGGATGAATTTATATTTTGAGCTAGTCAATTAGAGTTTAAGCTAAGAGTGAATTTTAATATTGATTAAACAGTGATAGATCCTCGCCCAGTCGACTCCGTTAATTCCCGAGCTTTATCAGGTACGCAGTAACTTGCTTGTCTCTTTGTTAGGATAGGTATCCGAATCAAACTACCTTAAATTAATAAAATCTTATTGATATCTGAATGTTGATTGTCGTTGTTTGCCGTTGAATCTGGTTCGGAGAGCGGCACCCTGCTCAGATTGGGGGCAGGGAACTCTCTCGTTAACGGTTAGAATGGTTTAGGAGATATGAGTATCCGAGCTGCTCATATCAACCCCCTGAGCGTCGTGATGCGTTACTCAGGAACCCCTAGTATTACGGGCTACGCCGGAAGGTGGGGCTGCCTAGTCTGTATGAACAGTAGGGACCACTCAGGGAGGCGGACGTAATACTAGAACCTTGTTGTCCGGAGTTTGAATACTCCCGTTGTCTTATCAAGTAAAGACTTATTAATGAATAAGCGATTGTTGCCTAATGCATCTAGCCTAAGACTGTGTGATTCACTTCGCATTTGTATTCGTTACTTGTGTACTGGGCCTTTGGCTCATATTTTATCTATTTCAGGTGATGATCCCGATGAGTTCTATGCGAGTATGGGGTACGGAACTGACTTCGAGGATTTTCTTGATGGGTTGGAGGATTAGAGATGACCATGGACTCTATGGACCCTATAAATGTAATAGATTAGATGAGATTCATTTTTGGTTGATGGTGTAAATGTTGTGTTAGTAGAGTTATGTTTTGAGAAATTTTGATTAAGGCTTATAAAAAGCCTTTGGATGTAATATGTATATATGTATGTATGTAGCTATTTTGAAGTAGAGTTATTTCCGCTGCTAATATCTATGTTGTTTGTTGTATATTATCTTATAGAATTAGATAAACAATTACTCAAACTATCCCTTTAGGCAACCTTACATATAATCTTAGGAGTTATATGTGGTTGGGGATCCATTATCTCCTATATCAAATTAGGGGTAAAATAGCGGGTCTTTACACATTTAACTTAAACTAAGGTCGATTATTACTTTTATTTACTTGACCATTCTCTATTCTACTATTCATTGACTTTTGTTCTCTCACTATTTTGTTATCACTTTTTTTTTTTAATTTGGAATATAGTTATTTCATACAAATAAGTGAATCAAAATCACAATTTTTGTTACCATACTTTTCAATGAAATAAACAACGTACAAGTTTTGATAAACATGCCACAATTTAATTCAATATTGAACAAAAAAATTAAAATATTTTTATTTAAACCACATTAAGATTCGTGTCCTCTAATTCTTATCTAAATATCATATGTGATACATTGTTATGTCAATTAGACTATAAGTTTAGTATTACGGTGTAGTTATCTAATTAACATTGTGTTTTATTTTAATAGGGACATATGTATCTATATATGATATCTAATTAAGGGTTGTCTATTCAATAAACTCTATAATATTGATAAAATATTGATGATTAATTAAATTTATATTAATCAAGTAAATATTTACAACTAATATATTGATATTTTAGGTAAAATATAAATAATGGATTCTTTTTCATTAAAAGTAACTATCATATATAAATTAATGGTGAATTAATATAAGTACCTCATGGCATGATAAGTATTTAAATTTGAATAGACAACGAATGTCACTTTTAGTGGGTAAGTTGTCTAAATTACGAAAAAGGAAAGCCTTTGAAAGTTTAAATTATATTTTGAAACCTTGAAATCGAGATAAAACCAATTAAATACCGATTTCATAAGATTATGAACCAAATCGTCAAATAATAACCATAAGTTAATTTATGTAGAACCATACAAGACCAATGAGCAATAAGTTAGATCGGGGAATAAGGAGGATTTTAAGTACTTTTAAATTACTTTTTAATTAGGTTCTAGGAATTTTATAGCTTTGGTTACGCATAAGTGACATTCAGGTAAACATATATCTTATTTGTTGCTTGTGCTTGTTTAGGATAATATCCTATAATGATTAATTGAACACTTGAACATAAAATTTATTTGTTGCGTGTGCTTAGCTGTCAGAGACCAAGAGTGCCGTGATGCTAAAGCGCATCCTTGTGATCCTTGTGCGATGCTGTCCAATTGTAGAGTCACACTTGGAGAGATGATTACGAGTAGATTAGATTATTTGGACTCGTGGATATTTAGGTATCAACATCATATATAATACGTAATATATCTATGTGTGGTGGGATACTAAGTTAATATATTGTTTTCTAAGCTCAAACTATAAATGACAAAAGGCTAGCAGTTGCATTAATTTTATGTCTACATATGAATGTGTTTGTTGCTTGATCACATGCATGCGATCATGTAATATGTATTGAGTTCTAGCTCATTCTTTCATCTTTTTCAAGTGCATAGGTGTAAAGTTATAAACTATTGTATCGTTAGTTGCAACCTGCTAGTGAGTTTTTGGGAACATTAGTAGCATTGAAGACATTCCAAATAATGAATAGAGAATATGTGTAGTATGAAAACAGAGATAGAGTCAGTGTAATTGGTCTGAGTGGTAATACATGTTTAGTGTTTATAGAATAGTAGCATCATAGTTACAATTTATAATTCTTGTCACATTAGTATGATGAATTCTTTAAGTCATCTGTTAATTGAATTAATGTAGATTATTATGTGACTTTATGACTGCTTATGATGACATGTACATAATATGATATATTTAAATTATTAATATATAGTAGTTTTTGAGTTATTTATGGTGTAAATTGTGATTCCTAGCACGTTCTAAGCCTTAACGTGTTCATATTCATTACAAATATGAGAAGAGTTATAAATGACCCTAAGTTAGGATGTTACAGGGATGAAAGAGGAAAATTTTCCAATATTTGTATCTAAGTGTTTGACGGGTGAAGGTATAGAACATATGGCCTACACTTGAACTTGATCAACATCGATCCCATTTCTAGAGAGACGAATCAAAGGAATCTTCCAAAGTACTTTGAACATGCACTTCAATGTCAATACACAAAACTTATAAGTTTGCATCTTTCAATGACCTTCCATGATGGTTCAAATGGTGAGAAGCATGCTTGGACTTGATGACTATGTCATCAATGTAGTCTTTGATGAAATTATGTATCATGTCAGGAAACAATGCGATCATTGTCCTCTATTAAGTGGCGCTTGCAATCTTAAGCTCAAAAACCATGATAGTGTATTAGAGTTTTTTATTAGAATGCTAAAAGTGGTATGTTCGGTACCTTCAATGGCCATCTTGATTTGGTTATAACCATTGAAACCGTCCATAAACGAGATTAGTTCATGCTAGCAAATCCACGTTTGTATCAAAGTTAGGATGTGAGAAATCATCCTTTGGCATGCCTAATTTGCTAGGTCAAGAAAGTTTACACAATATAAACTACTTAAGTAAGAGCTTGATTAGCTTGATGAAGTAAGCTCAAAGTAGTTTTCCAATCTCTTTATATATTTGAATTTCAATTTCTCGATGAAAGATATGTTGTGTTTGCTCTATTGATTAGACCTTAGGTTTGATGTTCAATCTTGCACTACAAAGTGAGTATCGTCATGGTATTTCATCATATGTCCATGTGAAAACATCTTTGTATTCTTTCAATAATCTCTTAGAACTTGATCTCGACAAGAGGCTCTTGTTGATGAAAATGGGTTGTGGAGACTCCTTTAGTCCTGTTAGGTCCAATTCTTCAACTTCCTCTACTCCAGGTTTCATATGATCTTACATCTGAGAGTGTGGTGGGGAGTTGAAGGGAGGTTGGGGGGGGGAGAAGGGGGTTGGGTTTCTTGTATCGATGTGGGATCTAAAGATGACATGAGAGCTTCTTTACATCCCAAAGACCATCATATGTAGTATACCATTTGCTTATTAGGGTTACCAAAATTTTCAACTTCATCAGCATGTCTTTTCTTCTTCCTACCTTTATGGGAGCCATGCTTGCTCTGTTCCCTATTACTTTATTGAGTTTCTTCCCAAGTAGGTAATGGTATGCTAAAAGGATTTGTAATAGCTTTTTTTTTTTCCTCAACATGCTCATCAAAGAAGAGCTATAATAAGATACGAATTGTTGTGCTCAAAAAGGTTCTTTGTAACATGAATGAATATATCTTTCCTTTTTTTAGTAAGTCTTCATACATTAGTGCAGTGCAGAGATAAGGTTTGATTTATAGCTACTTCCTTCCAATAAGCAAATGATAGGATACAGGCGCATCAATCACATGGAATCGTGTAGAGTTTTGAATTAGGCTCGACTTTAAAGTCAACATTGTCATATTGCATTGTGTTTTGTATTCCAATTAGTGAAACTATCAACACTAATGGGTTATCTCATTAATCGCCTCATATCTAAGTTCATAGCCTTGAATGTGGACATTGACATGATGTTTATAGAGGCATCATTTTATTTGAATGTCCTCTTGATGTGATGTGTGTTGATTATACTTTCGATATATGGTGGATGTTGTGGTTAAGATTATTCATGCACATGTTTGCCATGGTAAAGAGTATCACATTCTCATGTGCGTATGCCATTTGTTGTATAAGTTGCACCATACTATACTCCTTACTTGTCTTTTAGAGATTTAGATTAGTGCAGTTGCTACTGTGAGCCATGCCTCTTCGTCAAATTTTAGCAAGTCAGAAAACTTCCTAAAGTTGGTAGTCTTCATTTAGGCAGTAGCCATGGTTAAGCCTTCTCCATGTCATTTTCAATAAGCATTTCCTTTTCTTCGTGTGTCTCAGTATGTAGCACCTCTTCTTCTTTAATCTTGAGATCATGCCTAACAACATTTGTTGTACCTCACTGAGTATTATGTGCAATTAATGGATTATCCATGGTCTTATGACCTACAATCAGGGATGACATCCAGCAAGAACTTGATTATTTCTACATTGTCTCTAGAAACAGCAAAATGGACTGTCGTGTTTCCGTTTTTGTTGTTATAAGAAGTAAAATCTCCTCCGTAGTGAACTATCTTCTTGAGTAATTTCAAGTTGTTCTTTTCAGCCGCTACACATGAAAATTGACCAAAATCATTTGAACTTAAGTTCGCGCCCTTTTCTAACAAGGGCTTGATTATATGCTCATGACCTCTTAAGATTGCTTCCCACAAGGGCACATTGCCATCCACATCTATAATTTTCAAACACAAATCATGCATAAGATTGTGATATTAGTTCGTCATCAAACTTTCTTTTGAATCGTGATTATTATTGATATATGCTTATGGTCAAGACATTTCATCATGAAATTAATTAAAAAAAATCATGAGCTTCTATCTAACACATACCCTTTTTTTTAATAATTAACATATATTTAAAATACATATTTAAGCTTATGGTTTATGTGGGGAACTATATGCTCTTTTTCACAAAACATAACAAGTCACTATTTTGCATTAAAAAAGTAGTTACCATCACAAATAGTACCTGAATGTTGACAAAATATGTAATTAGGTACTTGAATATTGAAATCAATCAATTTACCAACCGAAAGAACTTTTTGCGTACATCGACATAATGTTTTTAACCAATAAAATGAAGGTACTGTTAGCATACATAAAAAGGTTTTTTAAGTACTAAATCAAATAATTTCAAAGTTCATATACTAAATTGATTAATTTTAAAGTGGAAGTATCTAATTGCATATTTTGTTAAAGTTTAGAGATCATTTGCAACATTTACTCAAAAAAAAAAAAAATCACATGTTGCTTAAACTAATATAAAGTAGATAAAACTTTTGGTAACAAAACAAATGGCCATTAAGGAAAGAAAAAAATAAAAAAGCAAAAATGAAAATTTTATATAAGTTAGTTTTCAATATAATAATGTGAGAATTATACCTCTTATGTTCGGATCAGCTCCATAACTTAGTAGAAGAAGCACACAACTCTCACTTCCTTTTGATGCTGCAATATGTTATATTCATACAAAAAATAAGTTACTTTATCACATGATCGATGGATGTGAGCAATGTTTTGATCAATTATTTATCGCAAGTGATGTCTTCTCGTCGTTCTCCGCTTCATTTGGATCCAAACCTTGTTTTAACAATAGCTCCAACAACAAAATCCTTCCCCATTAATGTTGCAAAGTATAAACTAAGTGGCAACACCATTCTACCACGAGAGATCTTTAACAAAATACTCTCCATGATTGGATCGTATTTGTCTTTCAAATGCTATTCGACCAAAAAATAAATAAATAATTAAAAAAAACTCAACATAACTTTACAAAATAAAATATTAATATTATTTACAAAGGGTGTGATATAGGGAAAAATATCTAATGGATACACATGTGCATGTATATGGTGGGCAACTACCAATAATACTTTAACATGTGGATGAGGTGGTAGTAGGTTCTACAGTAATTAACACCATCCGATCACGTATTAGAAAATCACGAGCAGTTATTCATCATGTGTATATACAGGTGGCGGTTAATATGACTAAAGCCTTTCTTGTGGTATGTGAACTTGAAAAAAAGGAAAAAAAAATTGATTAGAAGTTGTATTATGATAGAAGCATATGGTTGTAAAAGTATGAAAATTATGACGTCCACCTCAAGGAGATTGTACATGATTATAGTCCCATCTTTAACATTTTCTTGAATAATATTCAAGAAAGTGATACGATTCAATGGTAACAGCTCGCTTGAACACTTTGTCCTCACGGTGAAGAGCTGTAGTTTGCAATAAAGGATGCCTATCTCACCATAAACATCACTAGTCTTTGCTTCCCCAACAATCCATACCATTGTATAATGCAACTAATATTGATGAGAATTAATAACATAATAACCACTTGATTGATCCTTACCTATTCACCACCTCCATTGTTAAAAATTATATCCTACAAAATGCAACACCTGTGTCATGAAACTAATCTTTGTTACTTCTGAAATTGAAAGTGATAATCTAGCTAGGTTTTATATTTGAAAATATTTATTGCAGTCTGTGGTCATACTTGATGGTATTGGGATAATATTTACATTCCAAACTGATGCAACATAGGATGGATAGGCAGAAAATCCTACACCGCCAGCTTTAACACATAAGCTACTGACCTTAAAGGAGGCTTACTTGTTGCTTGTCATTCAAATTTTTAATTTTTGTAATGATAGAGTTTTAATGTCATTTAATAGGATGTTAGTTTAACAAGGATCTAATGTCTTTTAATATGATGCCAGTTTTAGTTTTTCCTTTTAAATGCTATTTAATATTATTTAATAGATTTTAGTTTTTTTTTTTTCCATTATGACAAATTTCATGCTTAGGGCATATGAAAAACATTATCTTTTGACATTTGAATATATTTTTGAGAGCTTGTTTTGCTCTTTACCCCCAAATTTTAGATTTTTTGTGTGACATCTTATTATTTGATGCCAATTGACTAGATTTCTAAGAACTCTTTAGGCTTTTAAAGATCATAGGACGGTAATCGTGTTCGATTCAATGTCTTGCGATAAATCGTTCACTTGTACACTGCGTCACAAACCCCCACTAACGACTATATAGAAATTTGTTGGTGCTTCATTTTGCAAAATCACATCTCTTGGTAAAGGAAAATTCTCGACATTCATCTCTGAAACCTAAAATAAATGGAATTATAATATTGCAAGTAATAACAAAAGAGATTTCAAAAAAATAAACAATGCGGTGTCAATATAATATTTGCACGATGCAACTCGTTACAAGCTGAAAGAGCAAGCTATTGGAAATATGATGAAATAAGTAGACTTTGTCAACTAGTGGATGGAAGAGATGATATGAAATACTCGATTGGATTGCTTTAGGAAAAGACTAGAGTACCTCTCACTGCTGCAGCTCCTCTGAGTTTAGTCTATATTTCAAATACACATGTGCTTGCATCTGATCTACTAGGCGGGTGGCAGTTCATTTCTATGAGCAAAGCTTGAGATAGCCTGTAAGATATCCCTCTAAAATGATACAAAAACATAAGAGAAATCTAATAAATGAATCTAAAGTTATACAATTATTGATTTGATTAATAATTGGCAATAATTTCATAAGAGAATTTACTCATAAACTCTTGAGTGTGACTTGTCCCATGGAGCACCAAATTTATCATGTTACCAATCAAGTAAGCAACCAACCAGTGGTTGAAAAGTATGTAGAAGATGACAAAAATTGTCTTACCAATATTTTTAGGTTGCAGATAGCCTACAGTTGTTAGAATTGTAAGTGAAGGGAATATTTTTAAAAGGTGAAGGGAATATTTTTAGCGTAAGTTCATGTGGAATGATGGATATAACATCAAACATAAACCATGAAGTTGTATATTTCCAAGTAATTTGTTTTGGATTATAGATGAGACAACAAGAGTTTTCATCGGGATAAGCCACGAAAAATATAAGAACTATATCTATTGCAAATGTTTCGTTTACATAGTTATTCAAAGCTTATAATAATTGAGTTGTTTTCTAATAAAGGCAGATTCGAATGGTGACATCCAGGCGATGTAAATAACAAAAACAAGAAGGAATCTCTCCTAAGTCCTGTAAATATGAATTTAACCCTTGTTAACCAAGCAAGAGTTTATCACCTATAGTAGTGAATGTAATTATAGAATAGACATTAAACTAGAAAAAAAAGAAGGTTTATACCCATAGTTCAGTCAAGATATCAAAGTTATGAGAGGCATAGCTTATAAAGAAATCTAATATGCAAAATTTTGTATTTTAAATTCACCATGGAGCCAAAAGGGTGCTATATATGTTGTGGATCTTATGCTTAGTTTGATCATTAGATGAAAAAATTTACAAAATACAATACTTGTAAAATTGGAAACTTCCAAAAAGAGAGAAAAAAGAAAAGAAAATTATTTGTTTTCATACCTTGAAGTTTAACACTGTGTTTGGGAACTTTATTAAAAGCGAAAACTAGTGAAAATGAGCAGAAAGAAAAGAGTGGAGTGCAAATGAGTGGAAATAGAAATAAGTAAAAAGTTTGTTTTGTGTTTGACAACTTATAAACAAATAGAAGGAAAAGAAAAGAAATAGAGGTAGTGATTGACAAAATTATCCCTATATCATATTTATAATATATTAGTAAAGAGGGTAATTTAGAGAGAAAAGAAGTGGCTTGAAAAGTGGAAAACATTCCACTATTTTCTCTTCTTTTCTATAACTTTCCACTTTAACTTAAATTGCCAAACACAAATTTTTTGTCCTTTTTTGTTGCTTTCTTTCTGTTTCCACTTTTCAGTTGGGATCCAAACATAACATAACTTAACTGTAGAAACCTTTGCACCATATCTCAACTCAAGTCTTTACAATCAAATAAATTTATAATGAAAAAAATGACAGTATTTTAAAAAGAATGATAAAACTAGATTCCAAAAACTTTAATTACGACTTGAAAAATAAATATCAAGAGCAACAAGATTTGGTTGCATCTCCTAGTTTGCAATGTTTTCTTGATGTGAAAATACAAAGAAAAGGGTGTATCTTTTGAAACATTATCTAAACAATCTTACCCTATGGCACAAGAAATAACGTTATATATTAAATTCCTAGGCCTAACCAAGGAAGATCTAAGCAAAAGAAAATTCTCACGAGAAATAATATTGTATATTAAATATCTTCTTTAGGGTCTAACATTCTTTAGTGGGATGACCCATGGTCTTATGACCCACAGTTAGGGATGACATCTTATGTATTAGCAGCTAGAGCTAGGCGTAAAGGCCACGGCCACGGGCCGGCCCATTTACCCACTCAAAAAAGCAGCCACAGCCAAATTTTTTGGCCCTGCTCGTATAGCCGCGGGCTGGCCCGTGATGGGCCGGGCGGCTCGTGGGCCAAGTGTGAAAAAAAAAAGAAAAAAAGAGAGGAAAAATATAAGAATAAAAATAGTATAATAACATATTTGTGATTATTTAGATATATTATGGAAGAAAATAGATTAATACATGCATCATAAGCATTATAATATTTTTTTTAAGTATATATTTATTGATTTAAACATAATATAATATCTAATAAATTATTTAAAAAACTTGTTTTCATTTATAAGTAATGAAAATGGTAAAAAAATTTATTTTTAATATATATATAATCTTAAAATATATAAATATTCTAATTTTTATATAAACTAACATGAAAAAATAAAAAAAAAATTCTTTGGCCCTTGGGCCGACCCGTTTAGCCCCCGGGCCAAAGCGGGCTGGCCCAGGCTGAGAAATTTTGGCCAGTTTAAAAGCGGGCCAAAATGAGCGGGTCCATTTAACCCGTGGGTCGTTGTGGACCTGCCTGGCCCGACCCGCCAGGCCCGTTTGCCTAGCTCTATTAACAGCATGGTTGGTGTTGACAATAGCGTTGGCATCGATAATAGGGTTGGCATCTTGAAGTACTAACATGACTTTTTCGATTATGTTAGTGTTGGTGCTATTAACATCTTGACTTGTGCAGTCATTAAGATTAGCAGACTTCTTTTTGATGGTACCATCATAGATGTGTCAAATTCCTCAATCTTTAGTGGAGACTCCAAAAATGTGAAATGATTGTATACGTGGAACTTATACCTTGTACATGATTTTAGAGTGTTGATAAAAGAGATATACTTGATGAGATGATTTAGAGATAATGACTGGAAGGAATAACAAACAATTCAATGTTTTAAATGTGCAAGTCACAAGGAAACTTAAGTATGCCTTGAGCGTCAATCTTGCAGTTCTTGAGCTATTAAAGTAGTAGTCACTTGATTTGCCTAGTTGATCCTTATGAGAAGAACTTGTTGTATAGAACATTGTCCATATTCTCTCTCCGAAAAGTGGAAATTAGGAGACATGGCTCAGTATTTATCACCATTACAATGGATAATAAGCATTAGATCATCTCAATGATTATCAAATGAGATAGAGCTATGGGCTAAATCTAATGATCTTCCTCTTATATCTATGAGCTTGCTTAAGAGAGGTTAGATGCAGTGGATTGGTTTAAAGATCCTTCTTACTAGTCCACCAAGCTAAATCTTTCCAAGTCATATCAATTTATGAACCACACTTGTTGGGCCTTAGTGCTGAGTCTATGAGCTGTTCAAGTTAAAAAGTATATATTCATAAGTTGCTCATGTTAAAGTGGTAATATTGTTATTTAATTATACAGAAATATAACTATACATAGTATATCCATGATTATAGGAAACAATATGGCTCTGAAAGAGACTTGTAAGCCATTATATTGTCGAAGTACAAAATTATGCACCATGAGTTGTTTCATTTTGTATAACGTTATGTGCATGCTCAAATTCTTCCAAAAGTATTGCTTATTTGCGTAAAGAACATGTATTCTAACAAACAATTAAAAGCAAATAATTATTAATGATTGGAAATATAATATTAAGAGTAGGTATAATAGAGGTATTTAACACCATTTCCTATATAAGAACACATTTTTTGGTTATTATAATCATTTATGAAAGACTTTGAAAAGTCATATTATTTTTTTGTTTGTTACATAAACAAAAAAAATTAAAGGTATTAGTTTAAAAGTAATATAAGCATGTGCATAGGGACATTTGACACCACTTCCTATACCTAGAACCCACTTTTTGATTTTTTTTTTTTTTCACTATTGTAGTTAACTCATTATAAAATTTGAAGTCAAGTTGTATTTTCTCAAATACATACATATACGTATATAATTTCTAACAAATATTAAAGCAAACCAATAACTTTAAAGATAATAGATTAAAAGTAATAACAAAATGGGATCAACAAAAATTAAAAAAGTTATAAAGAACTTTTATGAAGAACCTATAAAGTAAAGAAAATCCTTAATAAAATAGGGTCTATAAAGTGTTGAATTGATACCTAGTGACTCCAAATGGTGTTTCTTACCATTATGCATGCCGTAATAAAACTCGACTCACAAAAGTGAAAAATTTAAGAGATATTAATGAAAGATTTTAGGATAAAGTAAATAGGTAATTAGGAGAGAGAAGTCATTAGGAAGCTAACTCGCACTAGAAAGTTTTTTTTTTTTTTATTTGACATTCTCTAATTAAATATATATGTATATATATTATATATCTCTAAAAAGGTAGTAAAAGGACTACATGTTGAGGTTTTTATCATTTCACATGTTATAATAAGAAAAAAAATTACATGTCTCAAAAAAACAAAAAAGTTGTAGAAAGACTATATTTCTTTTAGGAAAAGTCACCTTATTCAATTACAGAAACTATTAAGAATAGCTGCAAATTCTAGTAGCACACATTTACATGTATTAATAATAAAAATTAAATTAAAAATTCTAGATGGCCAAAAAGATAGTTAAACTTATATATGAAAAAGTAAATGTCTTATGCAAGAGTCATAGCTCTTTCTACATGTCTTTTCGAAAAAGTCACCTTATTCAATTACAAAAATCATTAAGAAGAGTTGCACATGCTAATATCACACATGTATAGGTAATACAAATTTAAAGAAAAAAATACAAATAGTCGAAAAGGTAGTAAAAAAGTGTAGGTAAATATAAAAATCACACAATAAGTAAACTTTATCAACTAGTTTATGGAAGTGATGATATGAAATGCTTGATTGGATTGGTTCAGGAAAAAACCCGAGTATCTCTTGCTGCTGAAGCTTCTTTGTGTTTGTTCTACTTTTCAAATACAAATGTGCTTCACTAATAGGAATTTGACCAAAAAGGCAAATTTTTCTTTCTTTCTTTTTTTTTTTTTTGGTTTCTAGCTCACTAGGCCAAAAGATGACCTCTTTAGGACCAGCGAGGCAAGTAACTCCCTCTTCAAAACCCTTTCCTTTGTTTTGCCATATCATGACAAAAAAAGAAAAAAGTAAAAATCGCTCTAAAAAGAACAAAGAGACAAGACTTGCCTCTTTATTTTAGTCAATGGATAAGAGATGAAACTTGCCCTTTTATCCTTATTTTAATAATATTGTGCCTTTTCTTTTTGCCAATTTATACTAAGTTATATTATTAATTTTTTATATATAATATTTTGTATTATAATATATATTAATTTTATGTTTGAAATTACTTATTGTAGCAAATAAAAGCAAAATAATATCAAACTGTAAATATAGTCTAGTACATAACTAATCAAACACAGTAAGTCCTCAAAGTACTAAAATAGTACAAAAGATTCAAGTCTTAGATCTCGACAACAAACTAACCTAGCATCTATGAACTTGATGCTATTAGACTTAAGTCGATGAAGTACCCATGATGTTTGTGATGTTGAGGCAAAAGTGGTAGTAGATAGTCCTAGTGGTGAGTCATATTAGGAAATGGATAGGAGTTATGAGCAAGCGTTACTAGTGGATAGGTCACTAGGAGTGGTCCCCACAATGCTGCCGGTCCATGGCACATAACTTAATGCAAGAGGTTGGCCCCGTTGCTCTAAGGAGCTGCTTGGGGATCGAGCTATAGGTTGGGGCAATGATTGAGTGTATTCAAACGAGCTAGCTCCATATGTCGTAATATTTATAATAGTATGACTTTCGAGGAGGAGTTGCATGGCATCGATTAGAGCCGTTGGTGGTTGTAGCTGCCAAAGGCGGTGATGGCTAAGGGTAAGGCGGTATTGTCCATAATTTGGCATGGGAGGTCGATTCACCAACGAATGAGGAATTTGTGCCATTCTACGAATGTCCCCATATCGACTCTATCTAAGCTGATACTAAACTCATCTTGAGGCTGCTGATAATAGTCATACCTCTCTTGAACAATCAACACATCATATCCCATGACACGTTGATATATGGATCTATGCTCTAAAAACTCAACCATGATAGTGACATCATTCATCGCTCTTGGCTCGTCTGAGCAACCCTAATGTCTTCTTCATCCCTCCTGGCATCCACTCTCACCTAATTAAATAGAAAAACAATTCATATTAGTATGTAAAAACATAATTACATATTAGCTTGCATTTGATCTTGTTGGTAGGAAGGCAGTTGATTTTTACGGCAAAATTTGAGATAGCTTGCATGGTATCCCTTTAGAATGATACATAGTAAGAAGCGTAAGACAAAATTGACAAATGAATTGGAAGCTATACAATTACCAATTTGATTAATAATTGCAATAATTTCATAAGAGAATTCACTTACATCCTCTTGAGGGCGACGTGTCCCATGGAGCTCCAAATTCTTCATTTTACCGGTCAAATAAGCTGCTCACAAAAGGTTGAAAAGCATATAGAAGATGACAAAAATCATCTCCCCAGTATTTTTGGGTTGCAGATAGCTTAAAGTTGTTAGAATTGTAAATGACCAATGCATTAAAGTCACATATTGAATCCATAAACTCTCTTCAAAAAAATTTTCCATCAAAGCTCCAATCCATGTGCTTTTAGGATTGTGGTAACTCACTTCTAGCAAATAAAAGAAACAACTAGCACAATGGACCGCAAACAAGGTCACCTGCCGAGACAAACCAAAATCATTGAGAATTCAAGTTCATTGGTTATACAATCAAAATGAACAACGTAAATGATTGTAATACTAACACAAATGCGCTTGACACGGCAAACCCATAAATAGCTGATATTTCTATCTTTTTCCAATCTATTAAAAAAATTGATTATTTTCTATGATTGAGGTTATTATATATAAAAGAGAATGAAAAAAAATAAAGCAAAAAATAGGTACATGTAATTAAATATATCTTACCTTGAAAACAAAGCATTAACTCTTCGAAGATGCTAAAGCCGTAGCATGTTGATGAATAAACCAAATGAATTGAAAGGTGAGGGGAATATTTTTAGTGTAAGTTCAGATGGAACGATGGATATAACATCAAATGCGAACCATGAAGTTGTATATTTCCAAGCAATTTGCTTCGGATTATTGACAGGCAGCTAGAGTTTTCATCGGGATAAGCCACGAAAAATGTAAGGACTATATCTATTGCAAATAGCCTGTTTACACAGTTATTCAAAATTGATAACAATCGATTTGGTTCTTTGATAAAGTCAGATTCGAATGGTGACATAAAGGTAGTGTAAGCAACAAAAACAAGAAGGAATCCCCCCCAAGCCCTGCAAATACGAATTTAAACCTTGTTAATCAAGCAAGAGTTTATCACCTACAGAAGTGAATGTAATTACTGATTGGACATTAAACTGGAAAAAAAAAAGATTATATCTATAGTTCGGTCAAGATATCAAAGTTATGAGAGGCAGAGTTTATAAAGAAAGCTAATATGCAAAATTTAGGAGCCAAAACCCAAAAGGGTGTTATCTATGTTGTGAATCTCATGCTTATTTTGATCATTAGATGAAAAAATTTACAAAATACTATACCTATAAAATTGGAAACTTCCAACAAGAGGGAACAAGAAAAAAAAAGAAAAGAAATTATCCGTTTTCATGCCTCGGAGTTTAAATCAACTTCAGAAACCTTTGCACCGTATCTCAACTCAAGTCTTTACCATTTCAAATAAATTTAGAAGGAAAAAAAATGACAGTATTTTAGAATTAATACAATCAAATATTTATCTAACTCACTAATTGGCTTTTGATTTACCAAAAAAAAAAATTATTGAAAAAATTCATACACATTTCATTATAGATGAATTTTAATAAAGAAAAAAAAATCTATAACTTAGGTTTTGATATATATATATATTATTAATTTGACAATGGAAGATAAAGTTGCTTTTTTTTTTTTCGTCCATCATTCATATAATTATCCCATGAATCCAATGATTTTAATGATATTGGTAATGGCCCCAATCATTTATAAAATTTTTATTATGAAAAATATAGAGCAAACACACTAGTAGTAAAGCTGAAGCCAAACTAACCTGTAAACACGATCATAGGGTGATATGATTATCTCCCGTTTCGATTGTCCACCATTGTTCAAACTTCAAACTACTAAAAGAAAAGGAAAACAATGGAGACAAATTAAACCCCCAAAGCACAGCAATTTTTGTGTGTGGGTTTTCTTTCTTCATTTTAAATGTTTTTTTTGTTTATGCGTGAGTTTTCATATCTAAAATTTACCTGTTTATGGTGTGTGAATAGGTGTTTTGTATGCCATTATGCCTTGTAGCAATTAGATAATAAACAGGGTTAACTAATACTATCGAATTGAATCTATTCAACTCCGCTTAAGACAAGTGGCAAAAAAATAATAAATATAAATATACTTCGCTTAAGACCACAAGATCTTCCATTCTCTCGTTAGTTGTTACTACTTACTACTTATACTTGTGAAGATAAAAGCAAAATCACGTACGGTGGGCAAAAAATAAAAATAAAAATAAAATAAAATAGTGAAAGACTTAGCCATATTTTAAGGATTAATAAATAGTAGTTCGTAAAATGGATAAATAATTATCAACTATATGTTACAATAAAAATTTCTAAATATATACCATACTAACTTTTACCTGATACAAGTAGATTTAAAAAAAGGAAAAAATTATTATATCACTAAAATTCCCATATTAACTTTTTTAACCAATATTATCAGAACTAGATTGGAGCTTATAGAATACACTGCTCCTTGAATTGCTTGTTTGGAGAAGTTCTTTGGTAATAAAGAGATCAGTGTTGGTTAGCATGCAAATCTGTGGTGGTGGTGGTGTGTGGGTCATTTGGGCTGATGGTGGTTCATGGTTCGTGGTGAGTAGGTCTGTAATGGTGGTGCGGGGTTAGTAGTGGTGGCGTGTGGCTCCGTCGTGATGGTGGTTGCGTGTGGGTTAGTCGTGGTGATGGTTTGTGGAGGCGGTAGTGGTTTGTGGTGGTGGTCTGAAGTCAGATGGAGGATAAAAAGGACAATGATGGAAAATATCCAATAAATTGCAATTCATAGGTCCTTGTTCGTAATGGCTATTCAATATCCCACGAGATTTTTTGTCCTGCCGAATAGCTATTATGGTAAAGTAATTTTCTTTAACTGAGAGGAATAAAAATGCAGTTCATGCTCTATTCATTAAAGTAAACAGGTAAATAAGAACTCAGGAGATGTTCCAATATCGAAGAAGCATTCTAAAAAATGTTTGTCCCACATGGAGAAAAACAAAACACCTTACCGGCTTTATAATCCAAACGAGAAAGCTATTGAGTCAAGAGGACTACTAAAGAGAGCTCGCTCCGTTCTGGCAGTGGCAAGCTGTGTTGGGAGAACTTGGTAAGCACAGATTAGAAAGCCGTCTGAGCCTGACATGGGGAAGGGCCATGTTTATATAAGCCAGATGGGGAAAATGTACGAGTACCAGTATGGGAGCAATGTGCCTAGGGGTCCCAAAGCTATATACGGAAGTCGTCCGTTGCCACCAATTGTTTTACCGGCAATAGCCGGTATTCGAAAAAGATAAAATGACGGAATGGGATTTTTCTTAGGCATGTGGAAAATAGAAAACGAAACATAAAAATCCAACTTTGGGATGGAAATGGATTAAATAAACCCGAAGGCAGAAAGAGGAATAACGTAATAATTATATATTATATATTTGGAGAGTTCCATTGAATAAATTATATAATAATACAATATAATTAACAAATTATATATATTATATATTAATGGAGGAAAAGGTTCCATTGAATTGAAAAGTGGTGAAATAATTGTATAATAATATGATAAATTTAAAGAAAAACTATCATATATTATACATTATACATTTATGAAGATTTTTGAAAAAAATAAATTAATAACATATGTAATTGAAGTATACGATTTCAGATTTAATTGTATAATTATTTGAAACTTTTAAACAATAAAATCTATTGGAATTATTATTTGAATTGTGTTATCATGATGAAATATCAATAAACGAAAGATATGCGACATTTTTATATTCAACGTTCAATTTTTTAAATTTACCAAGTGTACTATTATAATCAAATGTTAGTAATATAAATGAACAAGGCACTTTAAATTTAATGTTGAAGAATAATTATTATATCATGCAACTCAACTACATATTTAATCATCGAAAAAAATGAACTATACATTTTATCTACATTGAGTTAAACCACTTAATTTTGTAAGACTTGTGAAGAATTAAATTAATTAGCATATTACACTTAAGCCTACAATTATTATCAAATATGAATAAGACAAATAAGAATTAGGAACATTAACATAACTAACATATATCAATAATTTGCATAAATTTTATGTAAATATGTAAAAGTTTACAAAATTTTTATTTCATATTTATTTGAAAATTATGCATTAGGAATATAGTAGTTACCCTTCAATCAACGAATTGAGTCATGTTCAGGTGAATATGGTGCCTCTGTTGTAAAATGAGTATTTTACCAAGGATTCTAGCCCTGTTTTGTGGAATAAGCCATACACCTAGGAATTGAGTGCAATTATGGTTATAATGGTGATGATATGGTGAAAGGAGCTTGCAACATTTAATTTAGCCATACTTAGGTGAAATGAGTCTTACTACGAAGAATTTAGTATGTTTTATGGTGATAACGATGCTTAAGGGATAAAATGAGTCTTATAACGAGTAATTGGGAAATGTTATGTTGAATACTATACATGTATAGTGTGAATAGAATTACAATAAGAATTCAGTCCTATTATAGTGAAAATGGTAATTAGGTGGTGAAATGAGCTTACAATAATGAATTGAGTGGTATTATGGTGAAATGAGCCACATAATAAAATTTGAGTCCTATATTGGTGAAAGTGGAGGTTTATGGTAGACTTGGCTTAGCATGAGGAATTTAGTCATGTTATGAAAAAAATGAGCATTACGATAAGAGCTCAACACTAATTTGGTAGAGTTGTTTGGCAAAACTAGCATTAGATAGAAAAATTGGCCCTTATTATGATGGGGCCTACTTAAAATGAAATTGGCACTACAAAGAGGAATTTAGGCTCGGTATGTTTACATAGCCTAAACAATGAGAAATTGAGTTTTGGACTTGATGTAGTAAGACGAACCATACAACAAGAAACCAAGCCCATGTGTGGTACAACGACCATTACACCAAGATTGCCTTAGTAGGATAAAATGCCCAACCCACCCCACCCCCACCCCCCCCCCCCCCACCCCCCCCCCCCCGCTAAAATGACGCAACGAACAAGGAATTCAACTCTTGGTGAAATGACTCACGGAATGAGGAAATGACCTCTAGTGTAGTAAAATGGCCCTACAATGAAGAATTATCCCATGATGTGGTGAAATAGTCCCTACAAAGAGTATTTCCCCCTATACTAAGGTGAAAATAGTCTTATCTAATGAAGAAACAACATGCCCTATAAAATGAGAAATCTTGCCCTATTTGTAGTGAAAAAACCCCTTCTTATAAGGAATTTTCCTCCACTATGGTGAAATGACCCATGCAATAATGAATTCCTCTCTATTATGGTGAAATGACTTATGTAATGAAATAGCCATACATTTCCTAAATTATATTTTATAAATGTGTTATTGAAATTTCATATGATTTTGAAATTTAATATATGTGAATTATGTTGATGCATGAATTATGAGTTGAGTTGTTGTTTTAAAATGATTAAATATTGAGTTCATCATTTTTTTAAGTGTATTATAATGTATGAAATATGATTAGAATAAGTTAGATTATGCATGTAATTATATCAATGTATAGCAGAAAATTTATCACAAATAAAGCGAAAGACCACATTTAATTAGCCAAAAAGTAAGCTTTATTAATTAGCCAATTAAAAGACTTAATTAGGGCAGCCACTAAAGTCAACCAAAGGGATAAATATCAACTTTTGAAGTGCAAAATTCGTTCAAAAATTTCAGACCACCATTACACATGCCAAAAAGTATTAAAACCTTATTTCTACTCCCTCAAAAGCTCTTCCATGTTCATGTGTAACTAAACCCTTCATTTTCTACAGCTTAAACCCACAAATGCTTGAAACAAGATCATTAAACGAATGCTCCAAGTCCATATGGTAAGTGTATTCTTCTTGCCTTGTTTGTATTTAAGTTAAGTTTTTGTTAGAATAGGGTTTATGTGCTAATTGGTGATAGAATGATTTTATGCATTGATGGTAATTTGAATAGAATTATATTGCTAGAGGAGTTGTAGTATATGTTTCATGTGAATTTTGACATGTAGGGATGATTATGTTGGAATGGCTTAAGGGTTGAGTAGTTGAAGTATGGGATTGAAGTGTATATGGTGTTTGAATGTTGTAGTTGGGTGTTTGATGATTAGAAGTGGGGTTTGTGTTGTTTAGATGGTGTTTAGAACATATAATAAGTTTTGGGAAGCTTAGATAAGTTTGAGAATTTTTTAAATGAGTTGATGTTGTAAAGAAAACAGAGGAAGTAAAACATTTTCGAATAGGCCTGTTTTTTAACGTACGCCATCTGGTACTTCAATACCGGCATAGAGGCAGTGTTGAAGGTGATCAGAACCTATTTTCTTAAAGCCGCTTAAAACGCTGCCAGATTTAGTAAGGAAAATTTGCTAGTGTTCATTTTTCAAAGTATACGCTGGCTATTAGGGTTCCAACGCCGCCGGCTTAGAGACGATGTGGAATGTGAATGGAATCAAAATCTTTAACGCCGAACTTAAAGTCGACGGCATAGTATCCCACGCTGTCGGTGTATATGGATATACTGCCGGTGTTGGGTATCCACGGCGTGGATCAACCCTATAACTCTCGGAAAGTTTTGAAAATTTGAGTTGTAGTCTACACTGGCTCAACGCCGCTGGTGTAGAATAAAAGCTGCCGGCGTATCCTTAAACGCTGCTAGTATTGGCAAGTGTTGAGTTTTAGTGCATTGTGTACCGGTTCAACGCTGCTGGCGTTGAAGGCCGCGTGTCCCCTACAGTTTTCACTACTTTCAAAAACTTTCTTCAATATTTCCCAAAGCTTGATATATGATCAATTGAATATTTGTTGAGTCTTGTATGATATAATATGATGTTTAAATGTTATGTTATGACTAATAATAATTTATTTGAATTTCTTTGATTAATTATAGTTGAAACTAATTAATTAGTGCTTAAACTAAGTGAGAAATTTGATACTACCTTGTACAATGAGATCCTTGCTCGGCCAACCCTAATAGTTCCCGAGCTATCTCAGGTATGCGGTAACTTGCTTGTTTCTTTGCTAAGATAAACATCATTCAAAGTTAATCTAAATTAAGAAATTTAATAATTGATTGCTGAGTGTCTTTTATACCGTTGAATCTGGTTCGGAGAGCGGCAACCCTGCTCAGATTAGGGCATGGTAGTTTTAGGCGCTTAGACCACCCTGTCATTTTGATATGACTTTCATAAATGGTCTAGCAGGTAATCGATAGGGAATTTGGTATCGGTATAACATTTGCTTATTCTTGAAAGGATGTAATATGATCTAATTCAATGTTTATGAACATTTGAATTAAGTGATATTATGGATCGAGTTAAGTAAGTCTAGAAATGACTAGAAACCTTAGATGATATTACTTAATCGTTATGGATAAATTTATCTAGGATGGTATGAGTATCCGAGCTACTTATATCAACCACTTGAGCATCGTGATGCGTTACTCAGCATCCCCTAGTATTACGAGCTACGCCGAAGGTGGGGCTGCCTAGTCTGTATGAACAGTAGGGACCACTCAGGGAGGCGGACGTGATACTAGATCCTTGATGTTCGAGTTTGAATACTCCCATGATGTATGACTAACTAAAGATTGAATAATAAATTATTTGTTGCATTTTGCATTTTGTATTTAGCTTAAGCATGTGTGAATCACTTTGCATTTGTATTCGTTACTTGCGTACTTGGCCTTTGGCTCATATTTTAACCATTTCAAGTGATGAATCCGACGAGTTTTACACGAGTATGGGTATGGAAATGATTTGAAGGATTTTCTTGATGATTTGGAGGACTAGAGATGACCTTAGACTTATGGAATCCAAATTTTGTAATAGACTAGTTATGATAGCCTTTGTGGTTGTATTTAAAGTACTAGTTGGATTATGTATAATTTTGTTAAGGCTTATAAGAAGCCTTTGGTTGTAACGTGTATATATATATATATATGTACTTAGCTATGTATGACTTGAGTTTATTTCTTTTGTGAAATATGTTAATGGTGTAGTATGTTTTGTTAAAAGTTTTTGAAAAACTATGGTTTCTATTATATTAATTATGTAATTAGACAAACAATTCCTCAAACACTTCTTTTAGACAACCTTACATATAATCCTATAGGTTATATGTGTTGGGAAACTATTATCGTCTATTTTAATTATAAAGGTGATAGCGGGTCCTCGCATGTAATGAGGAGTTCCCTCCTACTATGGTGAAATGGTTCTTAGAACAAGGAATTTCCCCTATTGTGGTGAAAAGCCTCCTTAAATGAGGAATTCCCCCCCAATGTGGAAAAAAGTCGATGTAATGTAAATTGCACCATACTCTGGTGAAATGGCCTTTGAATCAAGGAATCCCCTTACTTCGGTGAAAAAGGCATATGGAATGGAGAATCCCCTTACTTATTGGCGTAAAGGCCTCTGCAACGAGGAATTCCCTTTTATTATGATGAAATTATCCTTAAAACAAGGAATTCCCCTTACTTTGGTGAAATGACCACTAAAATAAGGAAGTCCTCCTACTAGGGCCGTACAAAAAAATTACTGAAATCGTGAACTGAATCGATCAAACTGAAATTTCGATCCTTTTTTGAAACAGTTTGGTTTGCGGTTCAGTTCGGTGAAGAGCAAACAATTCGTGGTTCGGTTCGGGACCCTGAACCAAACTGTATGGTTCGAACCGAACCGAACTGAATAGTTATATATATATTTAAAAAATTAAATATATTATTTTACTCTTAATTGTTTCATTAAAAAATTATTGTTTTTAAAATTTGTGACTTAGAATAATTATTATGTTGTCTATAAATAAGATAAATTTTAGATTTTAGCCTTTAGTATTCTAACTCCTGAATATTTTTTCCCCTTTGTCTTATTAATTAATCTACTTCTATTATTTAGTTACTTATTGATTTATAGAATTGATAATATATTAGTTAGAAGCATACATCGAATTAAATTTTGTATCTTATATTGGGATAAAGTCTAGCATATATAGAAATTTAGAAATTCTATATAATGCTCCAAATTAAGTATACATATTTAATACATTATTATAACATTTTAAATATATATGTATAATATATAACATATAAGATATATATACATATGATTTGTTTTTATATCTTATATAATGAAATATATAATATACAAATACAATAATATTGTTGAGATATTTTTGGCAGTTTTGCCTCACTCATATCTAAATATATATATATATATATGTATCTTAGTTATATACAGATGTATATGTATCTAAAATCGTAGTTTTTCAAGAAGAGAGAGACTTTTCTACCAAGGAACACTAGAGAGTTTCAAAGGTTAGGTAATCTTCAATATCTCTTATTTTTGTACACCTTTCTTCATTAGTGATTATTCTCTTTTGCTTGCCTATGGGTGTTTTCACTCTTATTAGAGTTTTTCCCATGTAAATTTCTAATGTTGTTTTTCTTTTTCAATCCTTTTTTATTTAATTTCTTTATGCTATTGTTTATTATTAATCTTTAACTCCATTGATCCTAGCAAATCTTGTACAACACATAAGATATATATCCAATACAAATTTTTTGTATTAATATTTTACCTATTAATATAACATACAAATTAATTGCATCTTACATAACATATGGGTGCATATACAAATTTTTATAATACTTGAACGTGTAAAATATGAATACATACTATATATCTTATATGACACACAAATATATTATATAGCATATATTAAAATTCAGAAATTCTTATATTGCTCGAAATTAAGCATATACATATTTAATACATTACTATAACATTTTAAATATATTTACATAATACATAACATATAATATATATATATGGTTTTTTTTATCTTATATAATGGAATATATAATATACAAATACAATAATATCTTGTACAACATATAAGATATATATCCTATACAAATTATTTGTATTAAAATTTTACCAATCACTATAACATATAAATTAATTGCATCTCACATAACATATGGGAGAGCATATAAAAATTTTATATAATACTTGAACGTGTAAAACATGAATACATACTACATATCTTATATAACACACAAATACACTATGTAGCATATATAGAAATTTAGAAATTCCATATAATGCTCCAAATTAGGCATATACATATTTAATACATTACTATAACTTTTTAAATATATATACATAATATATAACATATAAGATATATATACATATGACTTTTTTTTAATCTTATCTAATGAAATATATGATATAAAAATACAATAATATCTTGTACAATGCATAAGATATATATCCTATACAAATCATTTGTGGCAAATGAGCCTTACAACAACCAATCAAGTCCGTTTATGGTGATAGCAGTGCTTACGTGGTGAAATGGGTCTTAGGAGAGTCATTGAGATATTCTATGGTGATTCTGATACATGTATGGTGAATGAGAAATATAGAAAAGACTCAATCCTATTATGGTGAAAATGATAACTATGTGGTGGAATGAGCTTTCAACAATGATTTGGGCTGTGTAAAGATAAAATGAGCATTGCGATAAGAAATTGAGACTTATATTAGTGAAAATAGAGGTTTCATTATAGATGTGTCTTAATATGAATAATTGAGTCATGTTATGAATAAACATAAAAATATGGAGTTTCACATAACTATGGTAAGAGTTACTTGGTGATATCATCATTAGGCAAAGGAATTGAGCATTGTTATGATGGAAATGATATATGTGGTCAAATAAGCATCACAAAATAGAATCAAGGCACTCAAGACGAGAATAGATCTTATGTGGTGAAATAAGCTCTGTGCATAGAAAATGAAGCCCTGTAATAATGAAAAACATAATGTAGTAAGGAAATGAGTAATATTATGGTGAATATAAGTTGCATAGAAAATGTGCTCTATAACATTACATCGAGCCCCTGACATGGAAAAAAAGAGTTTGTGTGGCAAAACAACCCTTACACCAATGAATTGAGGCTTGTCATGTGCAATGAGCCCTATAATGAAGCATATACCATGAAATGATGAAATTGTGGTATGATTGGCGATATAAGACCCTATTATGATGATGATATGAGACTTACGATGATAAATCAAACTTTTATATATTAAAATTACTCATATAACGATGAAGAATTTCTTCATAATTAAGTAAAATGGACCCTATAATAAAGAAGTTACCCCTACTGTGGTAAAATGGTTCCTGGAACAACCATGGCTCCTGGAACAAGAAATTTCCTTCTACTATGGTAAAATGACTCCTAAAATAAGGAATTCCCCCTAACGTGTTAAAATCACCTCTCAAACAAGATTTTCCCTTTAACTATGGTAAAATGGCACTTAGAATGAGGAATTCTCTCCTAGTGTAGTAAAATAGCCCCTAGAATGAGGAATTCCTCCCCAGTGTGGTAAAATGGCTCATAGAATGAGGAATCCCCTCCAACCCACCCTAGTGTGGTAAAATGACCTCTAAAACAAGGATTCCCCCCTCTTTCAGTGTGGTAAAATGGCCCCTGAAACAAGGAATTTACCCATAGTGTGGTAAATAGCCCATGAAATGAGGAATTCCCTCCTAGTATGGTAAGATGGCTCATGGAACGAGGAATTTCCCCCTAATGTGGTAAGATGGCCCTTGTAATAAGGAAACCCACCCCCTTCCACCCACACCCCACTCTCTCCCCACCTCCCCCCCCCCCCCACCACTGCAGTAACAATGGCCCTTGGAATGAGAATTCTATTCTCCATAGTATGGTAAAATGATCCTCAAATAAGAAATTTCATCTTAGTATGGTAGAATGATCCTTAGAACAAGAAATTACCCCTTAATGTAGTAAAAGGCCCCCAAGAATGAGTTCCCTATAGTATGGTAAAATGGCCTCTAGAACGAGGAATTTCCCTCTAATGTGGTAAAATAGCTCTTAGAACAAGGAATTCCCCTTAATATAGTAAAATGGCCCCTACAATGAGGAATTTCCCCTCAAGTATTGTAAATTGGCCCAAAAACGAGGATTTTACCCTTAATGTGGTAAAATGATCCTCGGAACGAGGAATTTCCTCTTAGTATAGTAAAATTGCCATCAGAACGAGGAGTTTTCCCTAATATGGTAAAATAGCCCCAAGAACGAGGAATTCCCCCTTACTATGATAAAATGGCTCCCTGAATGAGGAATTTCTCTTAGCATGGTAAAATGACCCCTAAAACATGAATTCTCCTATGGTATGGTAAAATGATTCCTAAAATGAGGAATTTCCCTTTAATATGATAAATAACCCTCAAAAGACGAATCTCCCCTAGTGTAGTAGAATGACTCTTAGAACAAAAAATTCCCCATGATAAAATGGCTCATAAAGCGAGAAATTTCCCCTAGTACGATAAAATTACCCTTAAAATAAGAAATTTCCTTATAGTGTGATAAAATGACCCTTAAAACGAGAAATTCCTCCCTAGTGTGGTTAAATGGTCCCCTGAATGAGTAATTCACTCCTAGTATGGTGAAATTACCCCTAGAACGAGGAATTTCCTCTTAATGTATTAAAATGGCCCTCAAAATGAGGAATTCTCCCCTAGTATAGTAGAATGACCCTTAGAACGAGGAATTCCCTCCGTGTGTAATAAAATGGCTCCTAAAACAAGAAATTTTCCCCTAGTGTATATACATATGATATGATTATATACAATAAATTATATGATATACATATGCAAATATAACTTATATAACACAAATCCGACACATATTTTGTATGTAAAGCTTTTGTATATTACTATAACACATAATATATATTCTATATAACATATATGAAAATTTAGAAATTTAATATATCAATCTAACATAAACATATACAAATTTAATATATTACTATAACACAAAAGAACATCTATAAATCTTATATTTTGCTATAATATACCTATTAGATACATGTGAGAATAATACAAATATGTCATATAAACATAATATTTTTCATATTTAAAAAAAAATATACAATACACATGAGTAAATATATCATATACAACATTTAAAATGTATTTATAGTTTACAAGTTTCCTTTATAAAGATTTCATATGTTACTATAATATATACATATATCTATATAACATATAAGCACATATATGAATTTTATATATATTACTATAAATTTAAAAATATTTATACATTATATATAACATAATAGAAGCTTTACAAATTTTATATATTAATATAACAAATAAAGTATATATATTATAATAGTTAAGATACACACACACACATGATATGTGTATTTTATATTATAAAATATGATATATGATATATAAATAAATATATATCCTACCTGATATCCTATATAACTTATAAGAACATTTAGAAATTTTTTATATTGTTATATCATTTAAAAACATATAAGAATTTAATATATTATTATAACATATAACATATCCTATATAATATATATGAAAATTTAATGTTTTTATATATTGCTATAAATTAAACATTAGGAGCAAATTCCTCATTTTAATGGCCACATTAGGAAGGAATTCCTCATTTTAATGGCTATTTTACCACATTAGAGGGAAATTCTTCATTTTGGAGGCCATTTACCACACTAAGGGGAAATTCCTCATTCTAGAGGCCATTTTATCACATTAGGGGGAAGTTCCTTGTCTGAGGGGCTATTTTATCATACTAGGAGGAAATTCTTCGTTTTGGAGGCCATTTTACCAAATTAGGGGGAAAATCCTCATTTTAGGGGTACATTTACTACACTATGGGGGAATCCCTCGTTCTAAGTGCTATTTTACCATGATAAGGGGAGATTCCTTATTTCATGGGCCATTTTACCAAACTATGGGGAACTCATTCTTAGAGCCATTTTACCATACTATGGGAGGATTCCTCGTTCTAAGGGTCATTTTACCACACTAGGGGGAAATTTCTCATTTTAGGGCCATTATACTACACTAGGGGGAAATTCCTCATTCTAAGTGTCATTCCACCACACTAGGGGGGAATTCCTCATTCTAAGTGTCATTCTAACACTCTAGGAGGGAATTCCGCATTCTAAGTGTCATCTAACACATTAGGAGGGACTTCCTCATCCTAAGAGTTATTCTGCCACACTAGGGTAGAATTCCTCATTTTGAGGGTCATTTTATCACATTAGGGGGGAATTCCTCATTCTAAGAGCCATTATATTATACCAGGGTGGAATTCCTCCTTTTGAGGGCTATTTGATGATACTAAGGGGGAATTTCTCATTTTGAGGGCTATTTTATTACACTAGGAGAGAATTCCTCATTCCAAGGGTCATTTTACCATATTAAGGGAGAATTCTTCATTCAAAGGGTCGTTTTACCACATCAGGGGAACATTCCTTGTCTGGGGTGATGTACCACACTAAGGGAAAGTCCTCATTTTGGGGGTCATTTTACCATATTAGGAGAAAATCTTTGTTTTAGAGAGCTATTTTACCACATTAAGAGGAAAATCCTTGTTCTAAGGTTCATTTTACCACACTAGGAGGGAATTCATCATTTTGAGGCCATTTTACCACACTAAAGGGGAATTCCCCATTCTAAGAGCCACTCTACCACACTATGGGGTAATTTCTCATTCTAAGAGTCATTCTACCACATTAAGGTAGAGTTCCTAATTTTGAGGGTCATTTTACCCCACTAGGAGGACATTCTTTGAAATAGCCATGAATTTTCCCAATTTATATTTTACAAATGTGTTATTGAAATTATATATGATTTTGAAGTGTGATGAATGTGATTCATGTTGATGCATAAAATATGAGTTATGTTATTGTGTTAAAAATAATTAAATACCCTAGAATGGTTAAACATTGAGTTCATAAATTTTTAAGTGCATTGGAATGTACGAAATATGATTAGAACAAGTTAAATTATGCATGTATATAAGCCTAAACTTAATAGAAATTTTAGTCACAAAATAAAGCCCAATACTCACTTTTAATTAGCCAAAAACAAGCCCATTAATTAGCCAAAGCCAAGCCCATTAAAGGCCTTAATTTAGGCAGCTACTAAAGTCAAACATGAGGATAATATTAACTTCTAAAAGTGCAAAAATTCGTCCAAAACTTTCATGCCACACAAACACTCCTTCACAAGCTTTGAAACCCCATTTTTACACTCCCAAAAGTTCTCCCATGGCCATATATGGTTAGTCCCTTCATCCTCCACAAATTAAACCATCAAAAGCTTGCAACAAGAGTTCTAAACCAAGGTACAAATTTCTTATGGTAAGTATGTTTCTCTTGCTTTATGTATACTTGAAGTTGTGCTTTTTATTAGGATAAGGTTGTATGCTGAAAATGAGATAGGATGGTTTCTATGTCTTGTTGGTAGTTGGAGTAGTGTTTTCATGCTAAAAGAGCTTGTAGTATGTGTTAGATATGTAACTTGAAGTGTTTGTATGATTGAAGTGTAGTATAGTGATTTTGTGAAGTATGTAGATTAAAGGAAGTTGGGGAGTGAATTGTGTTTGATGAGTGATGATTGGTGTTTGGTGATGTTGGAGTAAGTTTATACATGTTTGGGGAATGTAACTTTCATAGTAGATACATATGTTAAGTAGTAAATATATATATGAGCATGTTTGTTGAAAACTTAGATATATGTAGATTTATGTAGACCAAGTGTTTGATGAAATGTTTTAGAGGAATATGATATAGATATGTATATAGAAGTGTGTGGAAGTAAAGTTTATGCATGTTTATATTTGTCACAAGTAGTTGTTGTTGATGTACATTGAATTAAGTAGTTAAAAATTATGTAAAAAGACAAAGGAAATGCGTAGTTAGGATCCCTTGTTCATTACGGGAGTGATATGGGTCGTGATCTCCTCAGAACAAGAATTTTCAAATGAGACAAGCTAGATCACGACCGTAACAGAGGAGGTGATCTCCTCGGGTCAAAATTTTCCAGCACGACACTGTTTTGTAAATTAGCCATAACTTTTTCATCCGACCTTAGATTGAGATGATTAAAATTCCTATAAAAAGACTAAAAAGAGATTTACAACTTTCGTTTTTTAATTTTTTTCCAATTCTAAAAGTATCAATGCTTAAATCTTACTTCTTTCCAGCTATTGTGTTTTCTAAATAAAGTTAAAAACTTATTTTTGTCAAGGTTGTCAGAACCGGCTCGGACCGGCTGGTTCGATCAGAACTGGAAATGAAGGCGGGTTGGATTCGATGGTTAGCTCATTTTTTATGAGAACCGGACTGACCCGGTCAACTCGGGCGGTCGAACCGGGTTGAACCGATCGACCCCGACCGGTTGACCTGGATTCAAAAAATAAAAATAAAAAAAAATAAAATATTAGAAATTTAAATATTTATTCATACTTTATTATAAATTTATAAAATATAATCATTAAATTATATTTATTTAATAATTAATTGATGAATTTGATCCAAATATAGATTTAATTGAGTGATTACACATATATTGGTCTTTTATAATTAAATTATCCCTTATATTTTTATATTTTGTGACCCCGGTTCGACCCCTGATTGAACCTGGTCCGACCCCTCGACTCCTGACCCCCTAGCCTGTCCGAGTCAAACCCCAGTCCAGTTCTGATAACATTGGTTTTTGTTTGTCCTATATGTGTTGCTTTGGAAAATGGATCTTTTTGGACTAAAGTGAGATATATATATAATTTGATGTGTAATGATGATAGTGTTATACTTAGGCATGAATTAAGTATTTTAATAGATTTAATAAATAATTGGATTAGATTAACTTGTTAAAATGACCTTTGAAAATAGCATAAGGAGTATATTGATTCAAATGTTCTCTAAAACTTGATATATGATCATTTGAGTATTTGTTGAGCATTATATGATGTTATATGAAGTCTAAATGCTATGTTATAATCTTATGATAATTTATTTGAATTTCTTTGATTGATTATGATTGAAATTAGTTGAGTTTGTGCTTGAACTAAGTGAGAATTGCAATAATTTCTTTGTATAGTGATAGATCCTCACTTGGCTACCCCTTTTAGTTCCCGAGATATTTCAGGTACACAGTAACATGCTTGTTTCTTGCCTAGGATAGGCATAATTGAATTTACTATAATTTATGAAAACTTAAACTATGTTTGAATTAGTTATTTGTTACGTTGTTAAATCCGGTTCAGGGAGCGGCACCTGTCATGATGCAATGACATGGTAGTTTTAGGCGCTTAGGCCACATTTGTCACTATGCAATGACTTTTATAACTGGTACGGCGGGTAGTCGATGGGGTTTTTAGTATCGATATAACATTTACTTGAGCTTAGGATGAAGTAACATGATTTAATTCGATATTTTGAGACTTGAATTGGGTGATGTTACGAACTAAGATAAGTGAACGTGAGAAATGGCAGAGAACCTTATATGAGACTATTCTTCATTTTCAGATATATTATCTAGGAGATATAAGTCCCCGAATAACTTATATCAACCCCCTAAGCGTCAAGCTGGTTACTCAGGTCCCTAAAACGTCCTTGTTGCCCGGAGTTTGAATACTCCAGCGTTGTTTGTTTAATTAAAGACTGTCTAATAATCTATTGATTGTTGCATACGCATATAGATTAAGCTTGTGTGTATCAATAGCCTTTGTCTTCGTTACTTGTGTACTGGGCCTTTGGCTCATTATTTTATATTTTCAGGAATCCAAGACAATGAGTTTTATGCTAGCATGGGTTATAAGACTGATTTTGAAGATTTTCTTGATGGTTGGGAAGATTAAGTCGGCCAGGGACTACATGGATTCCTTTTTGTAATAGATTAGGATAGACTATCTTTTGCAAGAATAAGTATTAATGATGGAGCTTTGTTTATCTTTTTTATCTTTTGTTTAAGGCTTTTCATTAGCCTTTGTTTGTAATATATATACTTAGTTATGTATATTTAAGTTTTATCTCTTATGACATGTGATGATAATGATGTATGTTTTTCTTAGAATTTTTTTTTTTTAAATCTATAGTTCTCAAATTCGTTCTTATAAAGAATTTAAACAAACAATTATTCAAACACTTCTTTTAAGACGACCTTACATATAATACTACAAGTTATATGTGGTTGGAGACTCGAATTCATCTATTTTATACAGGTGTTGAGCTTGGGTCTTTACATTCTTCATTCCAGGGGCTATTTTACCACATCAGAGGAAAATTCCTCATTTTAGGGACGATTTATTACACTAGGGGAAAATTCCTCGTTTTGGAGGCCATTTTACCATATTAGGAGAAAAATCCTCGTTATAAGGATCATTTTACCACACTAGGAGGGAATTCCCCATTTTGAGGGCTATTGTACCACACTAGAAGGAGATCCCTCATTCTAAAGGTTATTCTACCTCACTAAGGGGAAATTCCTTATTTTAAGAGCCGTTAGACCACACTAGGATGGAATTCCTCATTTTTCAGGGTCATTTTATCGCACAAAGAGGGAATTCCTCATTTTGAGAGCCATTTTACCACACTAGGAGGGAATTCTCATTTCATTGACCATTTTACAACACAAAGGGCAAATTCCTCATTATAGGAGCCATTTTCCCTCCAATTATGGTAAAATGGTCCTTGAAACGAGGATTTTCTCCCTAGTGTGATAAAATGTTTCCCTTAATGTAGTAAATGGATCTTAGAACAAGGAATTCCCTCTTAGTATAGTAAAATGGCCCTTGGAATGAGGAATTCACTCTCTCCTCCCTTAGTGTGATAAAATGACTCTCAGAAGAAGGATCTCCCTTCAATTATAGTAAAATGGCCTCCGAAATGAGGTTTTTCCTCTTAGTGTAGTAAAATGACTATATTGTGGTAAATATATATCTATTAAATTCGATGTATTACTATAACATAATCATTATATATATCATATATAACTTATAAGAACTTGTCAAAATTTTATATTTAGCTGTAGCATATAAAAATATACATAAATTTAATATGTTATAATAAACTAAATAAAAATTATTTGTGATATTACATATTATGTGCATATACATAAAAATCCTACACAATTTTCTATATGAAGCTTTTATATTTACTATAGCACATAAGCAAATATATATATAACATTTAAAATATATTTATACTTTATAAGTTCCATTTATAGAGATTTTACCTGTTACAATAATATATACATATATATTCTATATAACATATACGGATTTTATATATTACTATAACTTCAAAAATATTTATACATTATATACATATAACATAATAGAAGATTTACAATTTTTTTATATTAATATAACAATAAAATATATATACTATAACAAAAGTAAGATATCTATATATCCTATATAACATAAAAGGACCATATACAAAATTTATATAATACTCTAACATTTAAAAATATATACATATTATATATCTTATATAATATATAACAACATTTACAAATTTTATATGTTGCTATAACATGCACATTAAATACATATATAGATATATGCAAATATATTCTATGTTCCTATAACATCCAAATTGTATATCATATATAACATATAAGTTATATATAAAAAAATTGATATTTTTTATGTTTTAAAATAACATAAACAATATACATATACAAATATATTATGTATAACATTTAAAGTATATATTAAATATTTATACTTTACAAATTTCATGTATAAGTGTATTACATATTACTATACATATAAATTATATATCCTCAATAACACATAAGGTCATATACAAATTGTTTATATTAATATAGCATATAATATATACCCTAATTTAATATATTACTATATATAACCTAGTTTAATATATTACTATAACATATAGTGTCTTAATTTAATAAACTATTATAACATATAAAGTATTTATATTCAATATAACATATGATATGTTTATTTATCTTATTTTAAAACATAATAGACATATATGAATATATGCTATATTACTATAACATCTAAATTATATATCACATTCGACATGTAAGACATATGAACATATGATATTTTTTTTATGTTTTAAAATAAAATATGCAAGACACATAAACAAATATATACACATACTATACCAATTTCACGTGTAAAGATTTTACATATTACTTTAACATATAATTACATATATATATCCTAAAAACATATAAGAACATACAAGTTATTTTTTTTATATCAATATAATATATAATATATTCCCTAATTTAATATATTACTATAAGATATAATATGTTATGTTATTTTATGTTTTGAAAAAAAAAAATACTATACACATAAACAAATATATCACATATAAGACTTAAAATAAATAATATACTATGCAAATTTCTTACATAAAATTTTAACATATTACTATAGCATATAAAATATATACATTCTATATAACATATAAGAGCACATACAAATTTTATATATTTTTATAATATATAAAATATATATTATTTTTATCTCGTATAATAAAATATATAATATACAAATATAACTATATCCTATATAACATATAAAATATATAGCCAATTCAAGTTTTATGTATTAAATTTTTATATATCAATATGATATAATATAAATATTTTATATTGATTTAGCATACATATTAAATACATATAAAAACATGGGTAATATATCCTATATTATTATAACATATAAAATTTATATCATTTAGAACATAAAAAACACACACACACATACATATGATATGCTATTTTATGCTTTAAAACAAAATATATAATATACATAAAAAATACATCATGTATAAAAAGCGGTTGTAAGATTGAGATTAAAAGGAGAAAATAAGGTTACAAGAAAAAAATTGATGTAACGAAAAAATAAAAAGGTGAAGGACATATAAGAAAATAAAAAGGTGAAAGAAGAAAAAAAAGTTTAAAAAAAAAAAGAAAAGAAAAGGACAATCTTGATTTAAAGGAAGAGAAAAAAAAAAAGAAATAGTCATGTGTTTAACTTGTACAATGAGTTACAAGTTAATATGATAAAAAGGTTATAATTAAATCTAATAAATTAATGATTTAAAACTTGACAGGACCAATCCCGTCAAATTAACTGACGTGACCATAGATGGCCCTTAGTTTACACATAACAAAGACAGAAAAGCGGATGGATCTGGTGACCCAAAGTCTGCAACTCATTCCAGTCAACCGTTGGAAAGCTACCCAATTGGCACAGCCATTTTGCTTCTTAAGAATTAAAACAACACAACAATAGTAAGAAGAGAATGAAAGGGACCGAATATCCTCTTCAATGCCAGCAAGATCCCAATGATTAACCTTCAAAGAACAAATCATATCACGAATAGCCTTTGTGTCAGTCTCAATCATAACTTTCTCTCCTCTTCTGTCTGTTGCTATTATAACCAGTCCTTCCCCGACTGCAAGAGCCCTAGCAATCTGAATTTCTATTGAAATTACCATCGAGTTTCTGAAAAGAGTTTAAATTATTTGTGTTTTATTTGTTTTCAATCAATTTGTAACCTATATTTTATTTCTATAATTTATATAAAAATAATTAAATTTATATATTTTTTCATCTTTTTTCTATCAAATACCGAATAGAAAATAATTAACAAACTAATACCGTACTAATATCAAAAAATAAATCAAACATAGATATATTAACACATTCCGAGGCGCTTGCAAGCCTCCTTTAGGAGCCTACCCCGTAAAGTTTATTAAAAAAAGAAAAGAAAAATCAACGGTCGTCCATATGAAAGGCCATACTTTTTCTATCTAGGAGCCTTGACAAAAGTGAAACCGATAATAATAGTAAATGGTACTTGTTGACATTACCTGCTTCCGCTGACTGAGAAACTATTAAATCAGATGCGTCAAACGCCATCCTGCCAGGTACATCGTGACATACGGAAGCTGCTGTAAATTCCTTGTAATAGACTATTCAGATGTAAATCGTTATACGCAATTGGACAACGGTGGGCGTTGGAATAAAGTATATGAAATTTCGGCTGGACTCAAAATTAGACTTTGCACTTTGTGAAAGTATATAAGGTTCCAAGAATGATTAGAATTGGCAAACATAAAGTAGGAAAAAAAAAAATGGCAACTTCGCTGTTTCATTTCTGCTTTATAACCATCTTTACAATCCTTTTCTTTCCAACTTACAGCGAAAAACATGTAGCCCTACATATTTGGTGATTCCTTATTTGACGTTGGAGTCAATAACTATATCAACACTACTCAAGATTATAGAGCAAACTATTATCCTTATGGCGAAAGCTACTTCAAGTATCCTACTGGGAGATTTTCCAATGGGCGAGTAATCCCTGATTTTATTGGTAATCATATTGTACTACATGATGCATATGTATGAAATTCAATCAACAAAGCAAAAAATTTGATTCAATAGGGTTTGCTTATTTGGAAATTTGTGTTTGCTTCAGCTGAATTTGCGGGCCTGCCTTTACTACCACCGTATCTGCTACCTGGTAACGACAATTTTGTCAATGGGGTTAACTTTGCTTCAGGAGGAGCTGGTGCTTTGGAGGAAACTTCTCAAGGATTTGTAAGTTTTGTTCCAATTTTTTCCCCCTTTGGTCAGTGTGTAGATACAAATGGTCCATATTGAACGAGAAATTCTAAAAACGTTTTTCCAAGTACTTTTGGACTCATTACGAACTATTCAATATTTAGTTGGATGATCACAACATAAGTAATGGGTTTGTTTATAGACATTTTCAAGAAGAGTGAATATTTCATCTCTTTCTGCCGAAAAACTGAAGAGCAGTTTATCTCGGACGTTTAATTGTTACGTTCTTTGCAAATCTATTAACTGGTGAAGTGTGTTAGGTTGATGTCATTATAAAATGTTAGTTGTCACTTGTCACTTTTACTAGTTAGAAAGTTAGCTAACCATGGTTATTATATGATAGAGCAAGATATAATTGAAACAAGAAATTTCGTAGTATCAAACAAGCCTTCTTATAGGGGGCACTAATTATAGTATATATACTTGTATAAATAAAATGATCTATGATAAACTAGAAGCTATGGAAATAATCAATTGATAAAAACAGACCAAAGTAGGAAAAACATTAAGCGAAAAGCCAAAGAAAGGCTATGAACATGCCGATATTGTTGATCATATATAGAGGGACCGTGTTTGTGTCTTCGAAATGATTTAGGTAGTATCTTCAAATTTATGAAAGTTATACAACGGTGAAAGTATACTTTAAGGTAGGGTTTAGTTAAAAGAATTGGATAAGTTAAGGAGGATCGAACAGCATAATACAAGAGGTACTGAAAAGTTAAATTCTCTTATACCATGTTTGACATACATAGTACTAAATAAAATTATTATTAAAAGATTTTATTTTTGTCTAGTCTTATGGAGAGAATTATATCCAGTTCTATGTACATTTTATAAATCAAACATAGCATAATGACATTCGTGTAGTCTGGTACCATGAAAAACTATGCAACCAAAAGCTATCACGAGAGTTTGAATATTTTAACCCGTTTAATAATGAAATAACTTTAAAGTGTACTAACGGTTTACCTCATCATGAAACTAATAAATTTGGCACTATGTCCTAAGAATAATGTTAATGGTCACATCTCCATAAATGACTCTTTCTTCCAACATTAGCAAATATGTTGGTCAATTGAAAATAGTAATCAGAGTAGTAGAGCTTGCTCCTCCCACGAGTTAATATTTTATAGTAGTCTTATTAGACCATATATCTTTCATGGTATATCTAGCTGATAGTTAAGAGTATAAATTGAAACATTCTAGAGCTACAGAGACAGTTATTAAATCGTTAGTACCGCATAAAAACATTCCTTGTAGAGTAGCTATCAATACAAATAATCGAAGATCTATTATAGCCACTTTTGTGCATTAAATGTACTCTATGGATAGAGGAATACATAGGTAATTTGTCCAAGTAGTAATGATGTATGGTCTTCTTCTTCTTCTTGTTTTGAATCATTTATTTCTTTTTTTCATTTTCATGTATTTCATAGGAATTAACATCTTTAACGGGAATATAACGCCGCTAATTTTGGGTGTAGGTAGTACCCCTCAAGACGCAGCTTAAGCAGTTCGAGAACGTGATAGAAGTTTTGAAGCATAAGCTTGGAGATGAAGAAGCCCAAGAATTGATATCAAACGCTGTATATTTAGTTCAAATTGGAAGCAATGATTACTTTTTCACATTCTCCACTTCAAACTCCACACTTCTTTCCACCCCTTCTAGAGAAGACTACGTGCATCAGGTTGTTGGTAATCTCACCGATGTCCTCAAGGTAATCTCTAAAACATCATTCTTTTCTTTCTATTGCAACAGTTACTACAATGATCGTTGAATCGGTTTCTTATCATATCAAACCAACGCAGCCTGAAAATATTATAAATTATATATCATTAAGTGTCTTCTTGGTTTCTGGGTGGTGGTTGGAGTTAGTAAAGTATTATTGAAAATATTATAAATTATAGTATAAAACTAATAGTGCATCTGTCAGGATGAATAATTATATAAATTCCTGTTTTTGCCTTTTTGGTATTATTATGGGAGCAACAATCTTAAAATCTTACATAATGAAAAACTAGTCTCATAGGGCGATTACCATTATAGTATATGTGAATAGTTCTTTAATCATACCAATCATGTGTACTTGTTTTGCATAATTATTCAAGAGAGATGAAAAATGAGAATTCGTTACATAGGGACGGTTTTATAATTGAACCGAATCAGAACCGGAACTGGAACTGCTGGTTTTGAATCTTGAAAATGAGGAATTGGTGGTTCTCAGTTCTGGTTTTGGAACAGCGGAACCACCTTTTTCAAAAATAAAAATAAATAAATAAATTCTAGTTTTAATAAAATAAATTTTCAATTCAAAATAATTAATTATTTGGTCTACAAGTGAAATTATTTACCCAAGATTTTTAAAAATTTGTTTAGAATACTCATTTGTTTATATAAACATAACCAATATCAATTGTAGCTAATAATATGAGATTGCAAAATACTTTAGAGGATAAAAAGAAAATTATAATAAAAAATAATCTCATATTATTAAGGAAATGAATTTTGCTTTTAGAAAAAGCTTTTATAAACTGAATCATATATGATTTTAAGTTATATTTATTTATGTTGTTGATAATAACATATTAAATATTGTAAATAAGTAATAAATTTTATTATAAGTGTAAATATTAATAATTATATATTTAATATAATTATTTTCTCTAATTAACCACCGGTGACTGTTCCGCTTCCAGCTCGTTCCCAGTTTGGAATCAAACCATGCCTATATCTATTTCCAATTTAAAACTTAGAGCTTATGTATTTTCCAAGAATGATCATAGACTTCCAATTAATCAAATAAGTGGCTGTCATGAGACTCTTCCCATATAATGAATGGAAGGATCAAAATGTAAATGTAAATCGTAAGATGTATTAAAAGTTCTCTTCATATATTGAATGGACAACGTCGTATGTGAATTCAAAGTATAAGATGTAATAATAGTTGGTGGTCTACCTTCAACTATATCATTTTGTTGAGATATATGCAGGTAGAATTTTTATGTTCAAAATTTTGTTGAGATATATACACCATGATAGCTTTAACAAATAAGAAAGTTGTTTAAAAATGATTTGATATTTGCAAGGAAAAACCACTTGGCATGCGTAACTTGTGTATAGGCTAAAAGAAAAGTCCACATATCGGCAAAGTCATCGATAATTGTTAGACCATTAATACTTGGATTTCCACAGGCTCCCAGAGCATATACAATGAGGTGTTTGCCACCATTTCTAATACTAAAACCCAGCTTTTATAGGATTTTCCACTCTTATAGTTGGGTCAGTATTTTTGAATGTATGCAAACGTGTAGTTGGGTGTTGGTTTAATAATAACATTAGAATAGGACTCATAAAAACTTCAAAAATTGGCGTTTTGGGATAAGAACATGATGGAAAAAGATCTTAGGAAAATTACGTGATACGTATAGGATTCAAATGAAGTATTGATAAAATACATACACTCAAATTAGGATATAATGAATCAAGGCTCAGTGATAGATATGGCTACATTGGAAAGGAAGAAAAGTTTGAATTGGTAAAGCACTAATATCATAAAAGAATCCATCTAGATTGAAATATTTACATTCATAAAAGCACTTGCTTGGATAAATATGTAGTATGAGCTCAAGGATGAAGTAAAATTGTAATGATATAATATTCTGTTGTAATAATTGAAGTTGAAACTTGTAAATAGCAACAAGAAAGTTTATTATTGTTACAAGAACTTTTCTCATCTCCACAGGCTTTCAAGATGTAAAGTCTACAGCGCAAAAAGTCCCATTGCTATGATCTTATCATTAAGAGATAAAATCAAAAACGAACAAGAAAAATTAATGCCTGGACATGTGAGAAAAAGAGCTTACAGGGCTTAAGCATTCAATGATGAGGAAATCAAATTAAAATATATTATATAGCAACATATTTAGTAAACATTTAGTTAAATGAACTAGTTTCATTTAGTTATGCTTTACTGCTTTCATTTCACACACTTCGAACCGATGCTAATTTTCGTCCACTTCATAAAGTTTTTCCCCCCTAAAAATTGACATCGCTTGCTTTAATTTCCATTAAAATTTTCAGCGATTGCTATTTACTACCACCAACCATCATGATAACCATGAAGTCCATTATTTTATAATCTTTAACAATATTTAAAATCTGATGGTAACACATACTTGAAATAAAAGTAGAAAAAAAACAAACAAACAAATACTACTCTCGGAACATGACACCTTAGGTTTCTATTTATAATCAGTGTATGTTTTATATTTCACCATTGATATTCATCAACTGTTATATGTCTTATGTAGGGAATATATAAGCAAGGAGGAAGAAAATTTGGAATCTTCAGGCTGGCTCCTACTGGCTGTGTTCCATTAACAAGAAAAGTGACGGGACCTTGTTTATCTATACTTAATGAAATTGCCTTACTCCATAACAAAATTATGTCTAAGGTTCTGAAAGATATGCAAAAAAGCCTAAATGAGTTTAAGTACTCATTTTTCGACTTCTATAATTCCTTCATGAACATAATTAAGCATCCTTCAAATTATGGTAAGCCCATCATCCACTAGCAAACATTTAGATTGAATCATGAGTCGTCGATATTTGATTTTTTCCACCTCACATGCTCACTGCATTTAGAGCTATAATTGAGTTGAGTCATTAATATAACTTTTTAGCTAAAATATGAGTTTCATTCATAATTTTATAATTTGAGTTTTATTTGAATTCGATTGATTTTAAAATTTAAGTTCAAGTAAAGTTTTTTTTTTTTTTTTTTCACAAGCTTGCTGCACACTTTATATTGACTTTTTTCTAAATCTATATGTATTTTTTTCTTTTCTCATGATTGAAATAATGTGGTTATTTGGACAAATTTGATTCCTACTCATTTAGCATTTACATTTGATTCCAATTCAATGAGGAGAAAAAATAAAAAAAAACTTTAGAAACCCAAAAAATAAGACCCTTCAAAACCTTTCTCAATTAGTCAATAGAAATCTCTTCTATTTTTTGGGAACTTCTATTGTTTCTTAAATGGGAACTTTTAGTAAATAATCTGAACATTAAAATTAAAATAAATACAATAATTAATATATACTATTATACTGGCGTAATGTGAACTATTAAATATGTGATGAGACCAATTCAAAAAAATGTTTTTTGTTCTATTTAAGAACTTATTGAATATGTGAGATGAACCTATGTTATATGTTAATTTTAAGGTTAGCCTATAGGGTAGTTATACACTTATACTAACTTTTGAAATTACTTATGAAGGTTTTAAAGAAGTAAAGATAGGATGTTGCGGTTCCGGTCCTTACAGAGGAAATGCTAGCTGTGGCAAGAAAGGTTTAAAGTATGAATTATGTGACAATCCCAAGGAGTATGTGTTCTTTGACTCCTCTCATCCGTCGGAACATACGGCCAAAGAGATTTCTCAGTTGGCATGGAGTGGACCTCCCAATATAACCGGGCCATGCAATCTAAAAGATCTATTCCAACTCTGAACTTTCTAGATTTGATTTTATTTTAAATTACAAAATAATGGTCCATTCAAATCGCCATTTAAATTAGCAAATAAAGAATGTACCTATTTCTATTGGCACGTCTTTCCTATCATCATCAACATTACAATTAATAAATAAAGGAGACAGGTTTTATTATTTGAGGGTTATTTATTTTCTGTTTTTCATATTCTTCACTTAATAATCTGAAATAAAATTATTAGATAAATCTAAGGTGGATTGCTCTACGCGTGGAAAGCTCATTTTCACTAATACAATATTATTCGCTTTCAATATAATAAGTAAAAATAAATAATTAAGAATGAATTATCAGATTCCATCTTAAACTTCTTTATCTCTTTCTCTTATTTCCTGACATATCAACATTTTCTTTCATTGGAAATGATAATGATATGATATACAAATGGATGCAAAATAACAAAGGAAAACCTTTGATAAAATTAGTTATTTATTCACTTATTCTAGTTTATTGTCCGGAAGAAAATGCCACTATAGATCATTAATACCAACTATTCAGAATAATATTCCTTTATATTTACATTTAAGCTGTCAACTATTTTTCTTTTTTTGGTGAATACTGATGCGTAAATAAATTCATCGATGTACTCTTTGTCCGCCGATATTAAAATATTTTCCAGTTGTCCATTATTAATCATTACCTTATGACCGCATAAAACTACTATAGATCAATTTTAGTTGCATAAATTATATGCATACATATGTGAAGCTTCTAATAAAACCATCTTCAATTTCCCATATCGATGACGTGTAATATTTATTTTAAAAATGGCAATTTTAAATAAATAAAGGCCTGTATATGCATAGAGCGAGTAACAATCACTATTAGAAATTTTTATCTAATATCCGTTGCAAATTTTTATCTTAGCTAAAATACATTTGAAAATATAATATCCATTGCAAATTTTTATCTTAGAAAACGTCCTTACTAATTCTTTTAGAGATAGACAAGCTGCAATAGAATTCTTCTCTAACAATAGCAAATTACATTTGTTAACTCCTTGTAAATTATCAAAAAAAAATATATATATATATATTAAAAAATTTCCTGCCAATATATCTTTACTTCCTTTTTATCTAAAAACTAATTTATTTAAATAAAATTAAAAATCCATTACAAATCAATCTTTAATTCCTTGTAAATTACAAATAAATTTATATATATATATTCAATACAATTCTATCTTTAACTCATTGTTCATTACTAATATATATATATATATATATATACACATTCACACATATAAATTCTACATTATATCATAAAAGACATTTAGAGATATAATTTATGTTGCAAATTTTTTTGTCTTAGAAATTATCATCACTAGTTCTTCTAAAGTTAGATTTATTATTTATTGCAAATTTGTGATAGAATTTCCATCTTTGATATTGGCAAAATATGTGTCTAATTCCTTGTAAATTATAAAATAGTTATATAAATTTAAAACTTTTGTTTTAATCCGTCTCTATTTCCTTGAAAATTAAAAAAATTATATAAATAAAAAATTCCATCTCTAATTTTTTCCTTAATTCCTTGTAAATTATAAATAAATTTATATAAATAAAAAATTTCCAGTGCAATTCAATTTTTATGTCCTTCTATATTACTAAGAGAATGTATAAATTTAAAAATTCCATTACAAATTTGTCTTTGTTTTGAGATTAATTGGAAGTAATTTTTTCATTTAGCCACCCTACATTTAACTAGTATATTGCTCTCATTTCGCTTCTAATTTGTCTGAGGTATTATCCATTTCAATGAGATACAACAAATCATTTTGTCCTTTTTAAGAGGTCACTAATCTTGGAGTAGTGAAAGACACAATAATAACTACAACATAGTGAAAGACATACTAAGTTCGCTCCAACACACGAATTATAATTGAACATTAAACATCATAACTCTAACATCAAATGGCCCTTAATGTCCTCTAACCATACTCACTCTACTAAAACACCAACTACTTGAAGGTGCTAATAGAAACTACTTCTAGAATCCATGTTCTAACTAATCATTATTTACATAAAGGAAACCAATACATACCCACATGGAGTCTTTATATCTTCATGAATGATAAAATTTACTAAGTAGATCAAAAGTCAACAAGACAATCCTCGATATGACCCTGCTAAGGGTTGTCTTTAAGTCAATGACTCAATACGACCACAATGTGCCGTGTTAAGGGTTATGTTGGCACAGTATCATCCAATTCATAAGTTTACTACAATTCTTCAACTTCAAATTGATACTTTTGATCATATACTTGTAATCATCCACCAAACTGCATTCAAAATTCAAAATCTTACAATTTAACATATTAAACACATCAAAATGAAACTCATTATCAAGATCAAACTTACTTGTGATCCTTCAAATGATCTTCCTTTATCTAAGAATCTTAAAACTTTCACTTGCAATTTACTACAAGAAAACTAGGCTTTAAAGATAAAATTTGTCTTTAAATATTAATTTTTGTCACATAATTCTTCTTCCCTAATTGTTTATATAGAAATCTAATTTGTTTTACTAATTTTCTGTTATAGAAATTCTGTTTCTAAAGGTCAATTTTCTTGCAGTGATTCTTTCTTAAATTTCTCCTTCTTAGTCAAGTACCTGAAAACTCACACACTAAAAATTCAACAATCATCCAAGAATATGTCATCATGTGTTCATTCTATAGATACAACTCTAAAATACAGACTCCCCTTCAAGATTTTGTTATAGACCACAAATAACTGGATATGATAGTAGAAGAAGAGAGAAAGGGAAAAACATTAATTAAAAATCTTTAATAGGACATGCTTTCAATTTGAAACTAAAGTTCGTAAAATACCTCTAACTTTGAAATCATTTTTAGTTATTCAATTTAGGTTACTGCTTTATCTAATGCCCTAAATTTAGGGTCACTTATAGTATGCCACATATCTACAACTAATTATAGACACGCTAAGACTTAGAACCTACGTTTAACCTAAAGATATAATATGAGTCAACATAAAACTTTTAAGGATACTCCACATACAAACATATGTTGTGATGACACGAAAACATTAATATGCTAAAATTAGGTTGTAGGTGGATGGATCAAGACCCAGCAAAAATTGCTAATAAAGAACCAAAGATATAAGAAACATTTGGTCTATTGACTATAAACAATTTAAAAGAACCCATGGTATAAACTTATGAACACCTCAACCACATATTATATGGAAATTTTGATGTAGAAAAAAATCTTCACTAATTGACTATTAAATGCCATGATCCTTGGTATCCATTCGAACACCAAAAGAACGTGGTTCTTAAATAATAAGAATAAAGAGAAATAATCATTCAATTAAAATTCATATTAATGCATAACTTAATTATTAATTACTAAAGGCTATTTATAGAAATAAATTAAAATCTCAAACTTAGAAGTAGTTAAATCATAGGAAACTAAATAAAAAATTCTACACATTTGGAAATAATATAACAATGGAAACACATATATTTAAGAAAGAAATATATGAAAGCAAATAACAGAATCTCCTTTAATAAAAAAGTGCCAACTTGAAAATCTTCAATTCTAACTTCTTTAAATCTTTTTTTTCTTTTTTTTCTTTCTTTTTTTTCTCAATTCACATCATACCCCATTTCTTTGGTAAGATTCATCCTCGAATATTGCTTGCAACTTCTAAATTAAAATTGAAATGTATAAGACAAAGATCCCCACTTGTTTCCAATCAAACCAAACATTAGTTTTCACAATTAACCTCAACTCAATGCATATGTCGCATCATCCCATTGATTTCCATAATTGTCACTAATGAAACTAAAGGCTCTTTTTTTCTTTCTTTCTTTTCTCTCTCCCTCTCTCTCCATATTTTTTTTAGTCTCTCAAAAGAAGAAACATAACTCAAAAATGACAAGAAGAAACTAACAAATAATGCTTAACCCCGAGATTTTTTCCACCTTAAACTTAATAATTAGAAAATAAATTCTACATGTGTTAGATGATTGAAACCCAAAGTAGCACTATGAGAATCACACATCATCAATTATCATAATAAGTAATTCCTACATAGCAAAACATACCAAAGATAAGATCATATGGTAAAGGTCAATAACTTGATGAATACAATCATACGACTCTAATTATTAGGCATAGGGTGGATCACTAAACTTTTAGAGTATAACAATTAGCAAATGATAGTTTAGAGATAAATCGCTATAGTTGAGATATACTCGATAGAACTTAGTAATAGCTTAAATTACATTTACAGGGCTTAAATCAAGATTCAGATGTCATGAATCTTAAAGTTAGGATATTTTAAGTTTATATTACACTAAACCCTAATTAAGCCTATTGGGCCTAGAAACCGTAATTGCATACTTGAAAACCCTAATATTACTCAATCGCTTACACTTAAAACTTCAATTTCAACTTAAAATCACCTTGTAAATATGTAGAAACCTTATTACTATATTAGATGATATTTCTTATATCAACTAATAGATTCATTTACACATTCATTACTATTTATCATGATATTAAAACTATTCGTCTTATATACCTTATACTACAAGTCTAGATTTAATACCTGAAGATCTTCCAAGGTCTTCAAATTTGTCACCAATACCCTATTTGACTTACCAAATTACTTTAATTGCTTAAATTTCTAATTCACTAAAATGGAACTTAATTAAGTCTTCCTTATCTAAGAAGTGATTTGACAACCATTATCTTTTAGAAGAATCTAGCAAAAACCACTAACAAATTTTAACTAATCCATGTTATTTTCAAGGTTACTTATATAAATTGTATTTCTCCTTATCATGTGTCAATTTCAAGATTTCTTGTACGAATTGAATTCTTCTATCCCATAGGTCATTTTCAAGGTTGTACAAATTGAATTTCTCCTCTCTAATCCCTAAACCACCCTTAACCCTATCTAAAATACTTAAAAATATCTAAGGACATATAAGTCCATCTAATTTGTTTCTACTAACCAACTTAATTACTAAACTACCCTTCACTTAGAAATTTCTACCCCTCTATAAATAATATAAGTATTCCTTAAAGAAAACCATAACGTATTCAATTACAACTTCTAATCTAGAGAATTACTAGATATTCAAATATAAAATTCTTGATATCAAATATCAACCCCTAGACCTCCAAATTCCTATATGCGAGACAAATATTAATTCCCTACTCGCATAATTCCTAAGTCGAATTCCAAGACAAATTAGCAAACTTCCATTTCTAACTTCTTTTATTCAATTCTAAATATGCAAATCCATCATTAATGGGCTCAAGCTGATAATCCGTAGGCCTAAGGTCATGAGCACATAGACCACTCTATCATTAGGCACATTCACACATATAATTAAACCCTAAAAGTCTAGAGAACTCTATTATTGTGACATGACAAAAATGCCCTTAAACCTTACAATCAACAAACAACTTGAACTCATGTAATATTCCCTCATCGTTACCATATCATCTCATAAGATGTGTTCACACATGATGGACCACAATTTCTCTCTCTTTCTCTCTTAGCATGAATTCCCCTTTCTTCTTCAACAAGACGCAACAACTCAATATTTCCTTAATCTATACATAATCTTCACAAGAAATGATATTCATACATGTGAGACAAAACCACCTCTCTCATTTAAATCTTCTCCATGTCGGGAACACCTTTAGAAACTTAACACAACAACAACAAAAACAACACAACAACTAAAAGACTGGACTCTCACAAACATTCTCTTTACTTATACCAAGCATCTTCAATAAAGCCCCACATGGTATTACACAAAAACCTTAGAAAAGCTAGAGGAAGTCCACATTTCAATCTTCATTAAGCTAAGGTATGGACTTGATTTAAACAATATTATTTTGTGATAGAATTAAGTTCAATCCTTATTAATCTTTTGCTTAGGGTTTCGATCACCATTAAGGGAGAGGAGAAATCATCATCAACTCCTCTTTAACTAAGGTAATTCTTATTCCTTCTAAGGATTACACTAAGTGTATAGATAGATTTGATGAAATATCAATTAGAAATGTTGATATACACACATAGGTTTTGACTATCTTAGGAGTTAAAGTCTATCATGATTTCTATGATGAAACTTAGGTTACACAAAGTAATATGAACATATGACATGTTTCATGCAGTTGATTTAGTCAATTTAAGAGGATTTCGAAGAGTAGGTTAATGTAAATGATGGAAGTCTTGATTAATATGATCAAGTTATTAAGGATATAACTTGGATTTAGAATAAAGAGTAGCACAATGAAAAAAGATCTAAATGTAAAATTCGGCCATAATAAAAATGGTACACACATGATAAGTTTGTTTTACTCTATTCTATTCATAAGAATTTAGGATTAATTTAATACATTTATGGATAAATTCCTATGAATCTTGTGCTTAAATTGCTTAAAAGTTGTTTTTTCAACTCCTAAAATCAAAATAAGAAGAAACAAAGTGTTTTGATCACATTTGACGCAAAGCAACAATAATTGTGCAAAGCAGAACTTAGTCGAGATCTATAAAAAGACCTATAAAAGGCAAAACAACAAGGTAAAATAAAGGCAAAATGGTCCGCCATGCCCTGCATCGAACCCTCGACATCTATTTTAAGGTAAACGAGCCTTAGAATTTATGAAGAGCTTCTGTCGCACCACAATGTAGAGACTTAGATTCACCCCGTGACCAAAGCTAGACAAAAATCAAGCCTTTGCTTAAAAGAAGCATAGCTTAGATCTGGCTCAAGTCTTGAGCATTCGATGATCTTGATTTACCCCTTGGTTGAACTTAAATAAAAAGTTGAGCTTTCTAGCAGAAAGCCGCAACCTATGTTGAAATAGCCATGAATTCCTTAAATTATATATTAATGTGTTATTGAAATGAAATTATATATATATATATATATATGTGGGTGTGTGTGTGTGTGTGTGTGCTTAGTTAATATAATTAGTGAATGTGTTATTTTATATGTGTATAGTATTATGAAATTAATGTTATTGTTTGATATGTATAAATGTGTGTATAGTTTAATGAATATGTGTGTCTTTTTCAAATTAATATGCATGTGTTATGTTTGGAATTTAATCAAATTATTCTTGAATTGCTTAGAATTATGACAGAATTTTGGTAAACTTTAAAACCATTTTTTGAGCCTAAATACAACTCAAATGCATTTGAAATTTGCCAAATTAATCCAGGACAAATATACCCTAATGGTAAGATTTGGATGACAAATGATTTTAATTGGACAAGTTAAGCCTCTTTTTTGGCAGCCCTTTTTTCATACGAATTTTCACTTCTTTTCTTTCTTTCTTTCTTTCTTTCTTTCATCCATTCTCATCCCAAAATCTTAATCCCTAAGCCAAGATTTATTACAAGCTTTAGGATTTGAACATCATTCCAAGCCAAGATTTAGTCATGTAAGTTTAATGCAAACTTTACCTTTTATTTTATGTTCTATATTGTGTTGTTTGTAAATGTTAAAATATATAGGATTTTGAGGTGATAATTGGTGTGGGATTGATTTGGTGCATTGATGGTAGTTTGAATGAGATTATGTGGCTAATGGAGTGGTAATATATATCTTATAGGAGTGTTTATGTGTGGGATGAGTATTTTGGAAGATTGAAGATTGAGTAGTTGAGATGTGAATTTGAAGTGTAATTAGTGTTTTGATGATTAGAAGTAGAATTCATGTTGTTAGGATAGTATTTGGATCATATCACAAGCTTTAGAAAGTTTGGACTAAGTTTGGAGAAATTTTGAAAAATGAACAAGTTGTAATAAAACAGGGGAAATCAAAAACATTTTCGTATAGGCTAAAATTTGAACATACACCGGCATCTGGGGTTTTTACGCCGCCGGCCTATAGGCGGTTTTGGAAGCCAATAGAATCAAATTTCTTAAGGCCAATCGAACGCCGCCGGCTTTCACTAGAAAAATCAGCCGGCATTCATCCTTTCACATTGTACGCTGGCTATTGGGAATCAAAGCCGCCGGCGTATATTGAGAGGCTGCCAACGTATCTATGTAAGCGGCCGGTTTGCACCTCTCTGGACGTTTTGAAAAATTTTGGATTTGAATTCTACACCGGCTCAAAGCAGCTGGTGTATAATGAAGGCAGCCGGTGTACCCTTAAGCGCTGCCAGCATTGGCAGTGTTGATTTTCATAGTGTTGAACACCGGCTCAAAGCCGCCGGCTTTGAGTACCGGCGTATCCCCTACGCTTTTGAATTTTAAAAACTTTCTCCAAAATTTTCCAAGTTTGATATATGATCAATTTCGTATTTTTTAGTGTTCTATGATATAATAGGATGTTTAAATGCTTTATTATGACTTTATATTAATTTACTTGAATTTCTTTGATTTATTGTATTTTCAATTAGTTAATTAGTACTTAGGCTAAATGTGAAATTTAATATTGATTTAAACAGTGATAGATCCTCGCCCAGTCAACCCCGTTAGTTCTCGAGCTATCTCAGGTACGCAGTAACTTGCTTGTCTCTTTGCTAGGATAGGCATCAAAATCAAACTACCTTAAATTAAGAAAATCTTATTGATATATGAGTGTTGATTGTCGTTGTTTTCCGTTGAATCTGGTTCGGAGAGCGGCACCCTGCTCAGATTGGGGGCAGGGTACTTTCTCGTTAATGGATAGAATTGTTTAGGAGATATGAGTATCCGAGCTGCTCATATCAATCCCCTGAGCATCGTGATGCGTTACTCCGGATCCCCTAGTATTACGAGCTACGCCGGAAGGTAGGGCTGCCTAGTCTGTAAGAATAGTAGGGACCACTCAGGGAGGCGGACATAATATTAGATCATTGCTGTCCGGAGTTTGAATACCCCCGTGTTGTTTTACTAACTAAAGACTTATAAGTGGTTGTTGCATAATGCATTTAGCCTAAGACTGTGTGATCCACTTCGCATTTTGTATTCGTTACTTGTGTACTGGGCCTTTGGCTCATTTTTTATCTATTTCAGGTGATGATTCCGATGAGTTCTATATGAGTATGGGGTAGGGAACCGACTTTGAAGATTTTCTTGATGGGTTGAGGGTTGGAGGATTAGAGATAACCATGGACTCAATGGACCCCTATGATTGTAATAGATTAGATGTGATTCTTTTTGGTTGATGATGTAATTATAGTATTAGTGGAGTTGTGTTTTGAGGAGTTTTTGCTAAGGCTTGTAAGAAGCCTTTGGATGTAATATATATGTATATATGTATGTGTTTATCTATTTAAAAGTTAAGTTGTACTCCTTTGCAAAATGTGTTGGTAGTGTAGTAATATAGTTTTGTTTAAGGTTAGAAAAAAAAAAAAAAGAGGGAAGCTATGTCTCCTATTGTATATTATCTTTATGGAATTAGATAAATAATTACTCAAACAAATCCTTCAGGCAACCTTACATATAATCTTAGGGGTTTATGTGGTTGGGGAACCGTTATCTCCTATTCCAAATATAGGGGTGATAGCGGGTCCTTACATATGTCGAGCCCTGGCTTTCAAACAACATTCAAGCACTCGACCTGGCACTCGACAAGTGACCCTATGAGCTAGAAATCCATACGCATGCATGTGAAATAAAGGATGAATTTTGATATAAAGAATCTATCACATCAATGAATAAAATCATCATGATTTCTATGTCTCTATCGTTTAAATAAATATGTATAAGCATGCGATTAACATGTACAGATATTGTATCATATGTAACAAATTTCTAATGTATAATAAAGAGAGGATTCTTGAGCAAAAGAATTGTTTCTTCTTGCTTTTGAAATCTCGAAGTTTTCTAAGTAAAATCATTTTAACCTATTAGTTGTATTCTTGCAAGATTCTGGACTCAATATGTAATATTCACTTTAATTCCATATTATTTTTTCCAAAATTCGTACTTAATTTCTATATCCATGGAGAAATAATCTCCTAAAACTTAGGGTTTGTGAATCTAATCCTGATTCATGTGATTTCAAATGCGCTTTCAAGTAAACATTGACTAGGCATTTGTAATTAGTAGCTTGAATTTATTTTCATAAATCTAAATGAATGGTGCACTTTTTAGATTCATGTCTAATTTCAACTGAATAGATTGAGAGATCATTCTTTTGAATATATTTGAACTACTATTGGAGTTACTCATAATCACCTTGAGAGAGGAATGGTGAAACTTTTTGTCGCTTGTTTTAGCATTCATTAGGTTGTTTTTAAAATAAAGGATTCTTAACTTATGAAAATCTAGATTGCTAATAACTTATGAAAGATTCTTGTGGTCTGATCTAGATCAAGAGCTACTAGCCTTGAGAAAGGCTTTAGCTTACCCTAGTGAATCCAACAGTGCAAATACACCAGCAAACAACTTTCTCTCTCTAAGTTTGTCAAGAAATCCCATAACAAAGAATTTGTGAAGCAAATCTTGAGTTTTTAGCTTGCATTTTATAAACTTCTTTTTAATTTTCCCTAAAAACACATGTATATATCTATTAACCACAGTCTAGCTTCTATTTTCATCATGCTCTTCTAAATTTTCTTGGGCTACATAATAGATGAAAAGTGAGTACAATAGATGCCAATGAACCATTGAAATATGATATAATATTTTCTATACTATTTTGGTAGATGCACTTACTTGATGTTGGTAGTTACTTTCGAAGTTGAGCAAAACTTACTAGTTTTATACATTTTTGAAAACTTCTTCAACTTCGTGTCTCTTTAAAATGTTTTTACATTTGAAGAACTACACAACTAGCACACATCACGGTCATAATCAAGACCATTATACTTATAGAATCATAATGAACACTAATCACAGTTGTGATCGTGACCATTATCTCCTAGGTGACTAAAAATAATGGCAATCATTGCAGTGACCTCAGCGGCAATCTTCACTAAACTAATGTTAAAGTCTACCATGGTCGTAATATTGGCCATGATCTCCTCATGGATAAAATTGTGTGTTTAACATGGCTGTGACTTACACCATGATGACCATTCCATAAGTATCCCAGCCGTGATAAATAACATGATCCTCTTGGACTTAGACACTTAACACTTCCTTCAACCACGACCATGCCTATGATCACCTACCTTGTTTCCTCATACTCGACATCACTTTCATGACCTACAACTTATCACCAAGACCTTATAAATTATGATTAAAAGGAAAATGTATTAAGGAAATTACAACATGGACTTAGGATACTTAGACACCTATAGGATTTATCATATAATTGTACAACGTCATTTCATAGGAAATATGGATCAATCTTTGGATCTTTCCATAGATTACTACGACGATTGAGCGATGATGGACATGCGAGTAACCTTGATCTTATCACATTATTTGTGCTTGTAATGTAGTTGCACATGGTTTAATATAAGCATAATTAGCTTTGTGTATAGGGATCAAGTACTCATTTGTTGTGTAGTGATTTTTGATAACTCATCATAATAAAAGTGATCATCCATTGCTTGTAATAATTGATTTGCCATTGTTGATGAGTGTTTGTGACTTGAATGGTTGCTTTAATAAATGGACTTAATCCTATTTGGCTATTTAATTAAACAATCATGCATCACATGATTGCATAAAATGCATTTCTTTTGGTGGCTCTACTATGTATTAAAGCTTCGGTTCTTTAGTAACGCTTAGTTTTTTAGATGAAATATTCATAGTTCTATGCAAAGTTACCTTTGTTCTGTTTGATTCCACAGGAACTAAGCAGGCACTTAAAGGAACGCCCCTCATGGTTCCAACGTGAAATGGCTAATACTTACTGGAGTTTCTAAATTTTAATGCCAAATTGAGATGTTAAGACATCTAACTATGAAGTGATTTGAAAAGATGAATGGTATTTTTTCTTCCTTTGTTCTTAGTCACTTTCGGACACAGTTGACCGGTTAACTAGAACCTGAAACCCTAGTGGGAGGGCGCAAATCTACACCCTGTTTGGATTCTAGTTATACAAGCTTGTATATACGTCACATGTTTGATTGTTGCATTACATATGCTTGCTAATAAAACTATCTCGATACTGCTTGATGTGCAGTTTGGTCTAGTTACTTCACTGAGCCGTGATTTTGCTCACTCCCCTATAGCTTTGTATAAGATTAATGCCTATTAGGACTAGGCTAGGATCGTGTGGATTGTGCTTCTCCATTATATTCCTTGGAGATAGGAAAACGAACTTAGAATATCAATTAAATAAATTGCATAATTACTCAAGACTTTGTATTATGTAAATTAATACTCAATTTTACTATTTACTAGGGGATATTGATTCGCTGTGGTTCTAGTGAACTGTTGGAAATTGGTTTCCTTAGTTGTATTTGGATGAACAAATTCTATATTAAGTATATATAAACCACATGCAATAAATAAATAAGTAGAGTCTTGTAATCTTTAACTTGCAAGACGGTTCTCATATTGCAGGTTTGCATGTAGTACATGGAATATGATAACGCTAGGACATAATGATGGTCTATTGTTATAAGAAACAACAATAGAAAAGATGTGGACAAATTGAAACTAGATTTAACTCACTAATTTTAAATTAAACTAGATTTTTTTTTTCTTTTTTTGCGGCTGAAAAAATTTGAACTAGATAGAAACTTGATTTTAGAGGTAGATCTAATAATAGATGACTTGATAATAAGGAAATGGTAGAATGCTAAGATCAAGTAATAGGTAGATGGACCAAGACCTAGTGAGAATTACCAATCAAGATCCAAAGATATAAAAAATCTTTGATTGTTGATTACAAATAATCCTAGAGAACTTTTGATATAGACTTATGGAGATCTCAACCCACTGATTATATCGAATCAGGAACCTTAATGGAGCAAGAACCTTGACCCATTGATTATAAAGACTTAAAAAAACCTTGATATAAATTCAAACATCATAAGAGCATACTTCTTGGCTTATAAGAATAAGTGGAAATACTCCTTCAATAAAAATTTATGTTCATTGATAACTTTATTGTTAATTACAACTAAAGTCTATTTATAGACATAAAATAAGATCCTAAAACTTAGAAAAAATTACATAATAAAAAACTCAATAAAAACTGTAATCTTTAAGAATTTTCACACTAGTATAATAAATAGAAGCTAGACGATTCACAATAGACAGTGACATTATAGACAACTAAAAGCCCCAAATTAAAAACTATGAATAGTCATGAGCTCATTAATAGCTTAAAACCTAGTTAGTAATTTTCCTAGCTAGAAAAAAGTACCATAGATAAGATTTCATAACTTAAGTCAATAACTCAACAAGTAATCATAGTTAGCCTTAAGCTTCAAGTGCAATGGAAGATGGTTAATTTTTAGATCCTATTAGTTAGAAAATGATAGCTTAAAGATGAATCGCTAGGATTACAAAATACGCAATAAAATAAAAAAAAAAATCAACATATATAAATCTAGACCTTTAATAAATATTTAGATTATACAAACATGCTAGTTAGAAAATTATGAGTTTATAGAGACTAAAACCTTAATTTGGCTTATTGGACTCGAAAACTCTAATTGCATAGGAGAAAACCCTAAAAATACTCAATCATATAAACTTTAAGTTCAAGATTTCAATTCAAGAATAATCTAAGATTAATGTGTAGGCATTAGATGACCTTTAAAAGATATTTTCTTCAAATAACTGATATATTTAGACGTGCATGACCTAATCTACTACAAGATAGCTTAGATAAGTACCTTTGTAAGTAGCTAAATAATATCAACATGTGTTATTTTCTTCTTTAGACACCCTGAATCGTTCATCACAAGCAAGGATGAGGTGAGGTGCCACTTGCTTGTCTAGGAGCTTCTAAGATGTTAAAAATCTACAAAGTCATAATTAATGAAAATGACATTTGCATTAATAAGCAATTCCCACTAAATCCAAGCATTTATGAACGAAAAGGACCTCAGTGCCAACTTAAACCATCCCTCTTGCACTCCATCTAAATCATAAACCTAAGGAGTCTTTACAAACTTCTTCTATACAACAATATTTTTATAAGATCTAAGTAATTAAGAGCATTAAAGGATAAAAGACAAAAACAACCCTTAAATTACACGTTGCTGTGAACCTACAAGCTCCCTTCACACATATACTTTAATATCAACACATGAATAAAATCTATAACTAATCATTACATGATCTATATATCTAATGCACATAATGAACAAACAAATAAAATCAACTCTAGAAAACCTTAAATGATGTGACACACCCACTGTCTACACACACACACACACACCCATCAACTGTAAACCCCTAGATTTTATAGGTAAATTTAGAACTAGAATTCAAATCATAAGCCTTAAAAGCTAATTAGGAGACAAAAGATTTAGATCAAGCAAGACCGCACTTGAAATCCTAAAATAATAAAAATGGGATAAATTCAAATTATGTTTAGTAAAATTAGTATAAAGCCTAAAAAGATTAGATTGGTCAAAAACTCAATTATTTCGGACCTTTACGGGATTAGTTTTCTTATTTGACTATTGATATGTGAAATAATGAAAAATTTTTCAACAACAAATTTTTACTAGAAAAATATTAAGTTTATAAGATATCATATACAAAATTTTCAGGTCATAAAAACGTTAGTTAGAGCTCATAAACATGTATTTTATCGTTACTAGTAGCTTATATGATATTTTACGTTTACTATTCATTACTATTTTTCTTTATTTTTTGATGTACTTTGCTACAAATTTTATTCTCATAATTTTCATGTATTTTCCATAAAACAATAACCTATAAGCTATATTTACAAATTTTCATGCATTGCACAAAGTATCACTTTTGTTGCACATCTCCCTCTTTAAATTATTCTCCTACATTTAATCACTAAATCATATCCATATAAACCTATACCCATTCCTCTATCTTATACCTTATAACCTGTCACGCCCCATAGGGTACCCTAAACGTAACAGTCCGCCACATGCCATACAAAACTCTTGAATTACCACCTTAGTCCTTCGAGGGCCTCGTATAGATATAAGGCGCACCTTTACAACAATAGAATACAAGTCCGAATGGAGATAAAAGCTTAACTTGGCATACATTAGCAGTAGGATATAACTCATGATGCATAAATAAATATTACATTTACTAAGGGGCATTCCCCTGCAAAAGAATATTTAGTGGCTTTATACAGTCATCTAAAGTCTTAAAAGTTTCCTATGGAAGTCTAAACAGAAATTCCAACTTCTAAGGGAAACTCCTAGCTCTTGTACCTGTGCGGTCGGGTGACACTGTCTAAGCCATATATTCGGTAGCTGCAAAAGGAAGAAATTGTAGGGACGTAAGCTAACTAGCTTAGTGAGTGAAATCTTCCACAACAACATTCATGTCATAACAATTCAAACAAGTGATTATACAAGCAAATGAATGCACCAAACACATGAGAACAACATACATATGACTAGCTGGAAATCATATGTGGATGGACTTGTGCCCTCCATCCCGGGTTAGCAGATTAACGAATACTGCGGCACTAACTTTATGCCGTTTATGGTTCACGGATAACCAACAATTATTTCATTTCTGGGTCACGATTAACCAACAATTAATCTCGTTTATGGGTCACGATTAACCAACCAATTAATCTCGTTTATGGATCACGATTAACCAACCAATGCTAATGCTCCTTCCCATTATGATATGCATATGTCTGAATTGGAATTAGTCCGAATAGTTGATTAAGTTATTTTATTCAGGTGATCAAACAATTTCTCAACAATACATCATAACCAACTACACAACCAGAATTATCACCCGGTTTCGATATTCTTATTTTTAGTTCTCATATCATCAACATACAATTTCCCATTATTCCCCATCTACATATTCATTTCTCTTGACCTACACTCTAGTGCACTAATTTATCAATCACATACAATAACGAATTGGGAAGAGAAAACTCACTCCGCCATTGGGTCGTTGGTCTCTTAGTAGTAGTAATATGGTGGTAAAGACTCGACGTCCTCGGGTTCGCCTACTCACAAAAGAAATACCCTAATAAGTATTCTACCATCTATGTATACCAAAACTCTAGGACAACTTAGTGAAATTGAAATTCGCGTAATTTCCAAAGTCCCGATTTAAAATGGCCATAACTTAGTCGTTTCAACTCGGAATTTCGCAATTTTTATATCGATTTATATCTACTTTGAAAGAGCTTTCTAAATCTGATGTTTAAATCAAGTTTTGAAAAAATTTAAGTCTTGGAAATGAAGGATCAGTTCTGATCAGTAGGTATGTTGATTCCACGTTTCTAAGTGTAGAATTAAAATAAATGCCATGGTAATGAATTTCCCTATCATAAATGTCATGATATGAATTCTTATGTGCCTAAGTTTTATAAATTTTTAGATTAAAAGAATTTAAATAACCTTTATCTTAGGAAACCATTTCATGCCATTTGTTAACTAGTAGATTTGATAGACTTGGTCACTCTTACTTGTTCTAAGGATTTTCCTTAGGAAAATTCTATTTACTCTAAAGAAACTTGACCTTTACATTAACTATATCCTAAGGCCTTTATTTCTCTAATTAAATATTCATTTGTAAACTTATAAGTGAGTCTTATAATAGGGTTGATCCAAAAATCCGAATTTTGCAAAACTCATTCTCAAGTTGATTCTCATAAGAAAAATGTATTTTGTACTTAGAACTTTAGGCATTTACTTTATCTATACCCTAAGGACTTTATTTATTTAAGAAAATACCATTTTTGAGGTTGGAAAATTAGTGTTTTCTAACCACCTATTGGGTATTACGAATTTTCCTTACAAGAACTTTAAACTCAAAATTTCTACTTGACTTCATCTCTTGTTTTAAATATTTTCCTTGGTAAAAACTCATTTAAACTCACGAAAATTATCATCAAACATCATCTATCACCTATAGGCTTCATTTTTCTTGTAAAATACATGTTTTGAAGTTGATAAAAGGGTTTTTAAGCTAGGTTTTCCGTGTCATCCGAAAATACCCTATTTCATTTCTTGAAAAGAGTTTTCCTTTTTGGTTTCCTTGACTCATCTACCTAGAGATCTATATACTAGCAAGTTTATTTACTCAAGACAAAAGTCTTGATGACCATGAATGCACAAAAACTCAAAATAGAGATGAGATCTTAAATGCCTTCATGAATATGGAGGGTAAAATGATAGATCTACCATCTTAAATGCTTGAATAGGTTTTGAAAACATAAAAACTAAATTTTTATGAAAGGTCTTTTGTTCAAAACAACTTTTAGATGGATAATCATGAAGCTCATGGCATGAAAACTTGTATAAATGTAAGATCCACTCTTGTGATGGTTTGGTATCTTGTATTAGTATTTTCTTGTCCTTAGCAAGAGCTTATGGGGATCTTTAATGAAAATACATAAGAATATCCTTGCCGTTACAAGGATCTATAGGTAAAAGAAGTAAAGTTCTTTTATCTAAGGTTAAAATAGAAGACAAAAGGAAGAAGAAAAGTTGTGTGTGTGTGTGTGAAGGAGCCAATGAGGCTCACGCAAGAGGAGTGGGGAGGAGAGAAAAAGGTATTTTCTACCTTTAGTAAAATTTGAAATGAGAAGAATGAAGAGAGAGAGAGAGAGAGAAAAAGTGGTTTATATAAGAAGTGGAATTAGGTTAAAATGAGATAAAAATAATTTAAAAAAAATTGCACAAAGGAGCCAAAATTGGAGGATCACGCCGGCCATGCAAGGAGGGAGAGGGTTTGATATTTTTTTTTTTAATTTGTTTTGATAGATTTGTGTATTAAAAGTCATAAATGGTAATAATTATTTAGAGACAAATAATTCTTGGAAAAGAAAATGTAATGGAGTGTTTGTAAGGATGTAAGAGTAGGGTATGGGTTGTGAGTGTAGTAGGTTGTACTTGTGAATAGTAATGAATAGTAATCAAGACAACTTAATTACCGGTAGTAAGAAAAATACGAATAAAAAGGCTATAATTGTATTTTTCATAAACCGAAAAATTATGAAATTCATATTTTTGAAATCTTTATTTAATTTCGATTCAAATGAGTATTCACAAGTAATTTTTCGAATTTCAAGTTCCGGGGCACGCTTTTCTGTAACAGGTCTTGGGAAGGCCCGCAATAGAAATTTTCTCAAAATCTGATCTTTTCTTGGTTTAAAATATATTCAAGAACTATATTCAAGATTATATTTTCTTATAAAAGTTTCTTAATTGGAAATCGAGGAAAAGCCAGATTTGGGGTTCCTAGGTCTAACTCCCATCTTAAGCTAGTCCGGTTTAGGGTTTTGGTTTCCGGTTCTCAAGTCTTCTTGGTTACTAGAAAAACCGGGGTTTACATAACCTTCATCAAAATCACTCCATTTTCTCTCATTTTTCTTCTTTTATTTACTGTTGGGCGTGATCCATTCTTGGTTGCCTCCTCTTATTTTTAACTTAAGCACATTCATTTTATTCATCTTTTAAACGTAAACACACTTCCCATACTACCTTAGTTGATATCATGTATGTTTCATACATTACCCTTGGATAAAAATCTCCCTATGAATCATAAAAGCTAAGGGATGATGATGCAAAAATGAAACTCATATCTTGTTTACATTATGGTCGTGTTGATATTATGTTTATGTTGTTATATTCTTGTCATCTAATCTAACAATCTAGATGTATAAATATAGTTATTTACATATTATATTAATATGAGCATACTGCTCACTAATCTAACATTTATTTCATGTTTTTATTTATTTTATGTTGTTAATATAACTTTTGAGACTTATTATTAATCTAACTCTTAGACTTGTCCTTAATCAAGTTAAAACAAAAGAGGACTTGCTCATTTCTAAGTCCCGGAGAGCGTTGATCACAAGCTAAGACTCTCATACATTAAATTTCTTATTTCTATAATCTTTATTGTTTTGATCTTGTCTCCATAAATGATGACTCTAAAATATTGTTTTTATGTTCATTTACATAAATTTTTCATAGTGATATTGTCATGCCAAAATAAAGTTTTGAACCATTTTTAATTTGATAATTTTTCGTCATCTAAAATATTGGTTTAAAACCTGTTAGTAGAATGTGAAGAAAATCTTGTTGGAAAGTTCGTGACTTAAAAACCATTTTCTCTTAAAATCACATACTTATAGAGATTTATGAAATATGAATTTCCATCAACATTCAAGCTAATGCTTTCATAAACTTAGAATTTTCGGTTTTTCCATAAAGATGTTTTAATTAAAAATTTTCTTGTACAACTTCACCATGATCATACATGCATTTTGAACTATTAATATTATTCATAAGTTATCTTTTAAGTATAGAGTTAATATTTATTAATTTAGAGGGTTTGTAAGATATAAAAATGGCAAAAAGTCACAAAAATCAAACCTGAAAATTTTGGGAGCAAGCTTTATAGTAGAATTCCCATCCTTGAATGACCTCAAAAATTAAAAATAACTTTAGAAATGGATAGTTCATCCAAAATAGGTAAAAATCGACTACTTGTACGTGAAATTCTAAGTTAAAAATGAGTAAGTTATGTTCATTTTAAGTTGAGAATTTCCCCATAACCGAAAAAGATGCGATTTTAATTTTGATAAGTTAGAAATTTACATAGAACCTTTATGAAATACTCATTTCGGGTATTTCTTTTGTCCAGGTATGAAGTTTGCAACAGCCTCTTTCTAGAAGATTATTTTAATTAAGAAGATTAGCAATGGTTGAGTGAGTTTGCTTACATTTTCATATTCTTGTTTGTGCTTGTAAATTTAGTGTGCTACAATTTAGGTAAAAAATAATATGAAATTGGTTGAGGTCATATTTTGGGAATGTGTTGTGAAGCCTATGCTTGATCAAAAAATCATAAGCATATCGAAACCATTCATGTTTGATTAATGTATTTGTTTCGATATTATGTTTTAAATGTGTGCAAAAATTGTGTTCATCGCCTTTAAATTGGAAATTAACTTGATTCAGGAATTAAATTATAAATTGATCATGCATGGTATAAAGTCGAGTCGCATTCCATTTTTTTCACTACTTCTCCTATGTGTGGGACCAAAAAGATAAGGTGTCTAGCTCCAGTATAAGAAACTACTATGTTCGGGGAATATAGCCTCATGGAGGAGTCATGCTGGATTGATCACTTTGGGTAAGGAACCCAAGGACCAAGTAGTGGCGGTCAGTCGAGACCCAATTGAATATAATGGTTGAAAGGACCCCAATATTTTCAAAGCATTCCCTAACCCTCGATATGGAGGGCATAATCCATTATGTGTATAATTTTTGATAGGTTGTACGTATGTGTGTGTAAGCATATGGTTGATGCATTGCGTATGATTGAATAATCAACTTGTCTGCTGTGAATACAGTATTGCAAGGATATCTCACTTAGCATGTTGTTACTTACCCCCAAATAGAATTTTAATGCACGGTTACTTTTGGGCCAATCCTAGAGATCCGTTGGAAGAAGTAAACATGATGGGACTTTGAGAGCTTTTGGAGGAAATTTATCTCTTATGCGTTAGGAAGACTCTTTTTGTTGTAAAACAAATTATATTTTATTAAGGGAACACCCCTTAGAGTTGTAAGACCTCCTATTTTGATGAAATTATAATAGTATTTTCTTGCATGTTCTATTGCTACTACATTAAAATGCATATCTCCATCAGTATCTCCTCATTATGAAAGTACACTTTGTATTAATATAGAAGCTTCTGAGTGACTAAGGTAGTCATTCTCAAGTTTTAGTGTTGTGTATAACGGACTATCACAATTGGAGTATCTATTGGGGCATGACATCAACATTAACCAATATCATAATATCTATCTAAAATCTTTATAATTAATGCCATCAATTAACAAATAAACAAATGGACCTTAAACTTCTTAAAGCTTTCCATGAGCTTTCTTTCATCCATATATAAAGATCAATAAAAAAATCACAAACTCTTTCACTTTACAACTTCAAAACCATGAAGCTCCTAACCGTATATCCCAGTCTCTTTTTTAAACAAAACACCCACTTTTCACTTTGTCAAAAACTCTCAAAACATCAATAAAAGATCTTTACATCAAGAGGCCACAAGTTAAAGGTAAGGAATTGTCTCAATCTAATAGATTATCTTTAGAATTTAACAACTCATTTTCTTATTCCTTTCCTTGGGTCATGGTTCACTTTAAGTGGAGGAGATCTATCTCAATCTCCATCAAACCAAGGTAAATTCTATACTTTCTTAGGCCTATACTATGTCTATAAGTAGATAATTAAGATAATCAATAGAATGAGCTGATTATTACATCCTACGTGTTTTTGACTCTTTAGGAGTAGTAGACAAATTACACTTTATCCTTGAAACTTTAAATAACTCATGTACAAAACTAGACATAGAACTCATTTAGTAATAAATTTCATGGAAAACTAATAGGAACATACAAGTAATCCTATCCATATGGTTCGACCAACTCAATAGACAAGTCCTATCATGTGTATTCTATAATGAAATCTAGCTTATACTTAGTAATACGAACATATGATACAATCTATGAGATAAAATGTAGATAATATAAACATGTATATACATATAGGGAATTTTAGTTGATATAGAAATATATATGTTATAAGTTGTAAATAACTTGTCTAAACCTTTTACAACATATTATAATGAGTAAGAATGAGTTTAAGGAGCTAAGCAAGTAAGAAAACCCCAGAAAATATAGCCCTATAACTCTCAGCCTAATTAGAGAAGTTAGGGTTTCAAATCAAACTTAACTTGATTCAAAGATAAGATGAATGACTTGATGATTTAGGTTAGAATCAAGTGGCTAAACTCAAAAGTAATCACCCTATTCCCTTATAAAAGCCATGGCATACTTAGAAAAATAGAATTATAGTGCTTATATGAATAAAAACTTAAGAGATCATAGTTGATTGATCAAGATAATCAAGAAATAAAGCTATATTAAAATCAAGAGAAATATGAAAATAAAACCCACATATAAAATTTGGCCATCTAGGAATTCAAGGCTTAGAAACAAGAGTTACCCTTAATATCTACTAACACAAACATTAGATAAGGATGTAAACTTGAGAGTAAGATTAAAACTCAAAACAAGACATGTGAGTAGACTTGGGTACCTCGTGGCTCCTTTAATGCAAGAGAAGTAAAACTTGTAATTTGGATAATTTGAGTTGATTATTAGATAGTACTTGAAATAAGCTTCCAATGCCTATTAATATGTAAAAATCTGAGTTAAAATGAGTATTATAAGGTTAATTGAATACATGATAAAAACCAATATTTGAAATCATTGAAGGTAACTTTTCCTAAGAAAAACCCACCTATACGAACTTTATAATGACACCAAGGGATAGTAGACTTTGTGAGCTTTAAAATGACTACTCATATGATAAAATCGAATTAGAAAAGAGAAAATGGTATTGAAAACAACGAAAATAGAGTTCGTAACATTTAGAAACCAGTAGGATCTATTTTATAATTATACAAGATATTGATGAATGTTTTTATTTATCTAATAGGAGAAGCCGACTCTCATTTAGATTTCTCAACTGACTATTATGATTGAGTCAGAATGAGCAGGTAAGTAACTCTAATCTATCACATCGTATGTATATGTAGCATAGATGAACTTGTAATGGCATAACCATCTTAAAATTGTTATGAGTGTAGGACCGAGGTTATTGCATGCTATGTGATGATTGAATTTGATGCCAAACTATGATATAAAAAGTGATAACTATCATGTCTGAGGTTGATGTATGAGGCATGCTAATGATTGTTTGTGAAATGCTTGGTCACCTAAAAAACTAAATTAAAAACTATATGACCTTTTAATGAAATGATCATGCATTGCACAAATTTGCATTTATTGCATAAGAGGTGTGACAGCCTGCTACATGTTTAGTAATGCTTAGTTTTTCTAGATGAAATGTTCCAAGCTTTATGCAAGGTTACATTTGTTCCATTTGGTTCCACAAGAACTAATAGACAAATGAATGAATGTCGTCCGTTGTATCGGTATAAAATGAGTAACACTTAATGGAGTTTCTAAGCTCTAAAGGAAATTGAGTGTTAAAAATACATATAAGATAAAGTGATAAGTAATGTCAGTTTTGTTGGCAATCCTAATGTTATTGGTCTTTCTTAGGTGGATAGGTCATTGAGACTTGGTTCCTTCAATCTCGATGATAAGGCGTAAATCTTCATCCTATTTGGATTCTGGACTGTCCAAGCTTGTACTTGACCATATGATTAATTGGTGCATTGCATATGTTTGTTAAATAATTTGTCTGATATATGACTAATATGTGGTAAGATCTGGTTATCTCACTTAGCCGTGGTTTTTGCTCACACTCCTATAGATTTTTCAGGATTCTCCTTTGACCTTAGCTTTTATCCTCACCGAGCTTTGCTTCAATAAGGATCATAAAGCTAGAAGGAAATTGGTCCAGGTAGAAGATTTTAGAGCAGTTATTGATGAAATTTTAGATGTCTAGATTATGTTTTTAAGACTTTAAGTTTACGTATCTAGTTTGTAATATTTATTATCTAGACTTGTAGTGTAGTTTTATTTCTTTGTGATTATGTGACTTGTATATATACATTATTTCTTATCAAAGCAATCAAAGATCCTGTTTTATGAGTCATCTTTCTTAGAGTAGCTAGTTATATTGTACACTAATTTAATATACACATACTATGGTACAACTAGGATATCCTTAAGGGCATGACAAAAACCTATAGACTTGGAATTAATATAATGATGGAAACACAATAAAATCCTAATGAATTAGGAAATAAAAATGCAAAAAAAAAATCTCCTTGACTAAAAAATGGGCTGATTTGAGAATCTTCAATTTGGGCTTCTTTAATTTATTTTTCTCAATTCACATCAACATGTTTAGATAGATTACTATCTCTAGCTTATGAGTAACAATAACACTTACTACATGACTCATAATGTCACGCACTGAAGGTATCCTACTAGTAGTAAACAAGCTACACTTGAATACTATCACTAGATTACCTTTAGAGAATGACATATTTTCAAACAAAAAGATCTTTTAGTTGCTTCAATAAGAAATGAACAATACATGTAAGCTATAAATTAGTAAATAACTATTATCTTAGTGCTTGAATATAATATTACAAATCATATTGTCTTTCTAAAAAGTCTCTAAATACATAACTAATAATTTAAATACTAACTAATGTAGATTAAAAATAAAAGTAAGAAACTTATCCCATGAACTTCTAGTCTTGAAGTTCTTATCGGAGCTAAATTTTTGGAAGTGACATGCTATGGCCTAAGTTCAAACTTGAAAGGACTATTGAAGTATGAGTGAAACCACGGGCTTAGTGAATAACCAGAACTTACCACATATCAAACAAGTTTATTATCAATCATGTGAAATGCATCAATCAAGTATATGCACAAATACAAGCTTGGATAACTCAGACTCCAACGCAGGATAAAGATTTATGCCCTCTCATTGGGATTTAAGGAATATAATACTATGGCTCACCTACTCAGGAGAGCCTAAGCATACAAGAAAACAGCAACACTCACTTTAATTATCACTTTAAATTTATCATATCTTTAACACTCATTTCCTGTTTTTAGCCTTAGAAACTCCACTAAGTGTTAGTCATTTCAAAGCGATACCATAAGCAGCATCCTTCATTTGCCATTTAGTTCTTATGGTACTGATAGAACAAAGATAATCTTGTATAGAACTAATAGCCTCTTTGCCTAGAAAAAACAAGCATTACTAGAGATCTGAAATTCTAACACGTAGTAGGCTACCACTTACTCAAATGTTGTTTATGCATATCGTGCAATGTATGTTCATTTCATTTATGGTACCAATAAGTTTTAATCGCATTTAAGGTGATCAATCATTATACAAACAAGCAGCATGCCATACAAGCAACATGTTCATATAGAATTCTATTATTATTATTATTATTATTATTAGAGTAGCTTAGCAATCAATAATTCATATAACAAACAATTCTCGTAAGCCTATACATCAAATTCATGTTATTATTTTTCATTTAAGATCAACTAAGCTACAAGCACACACAATGTAATAAGTCTGAGTTACTCACCTACTCATACTGGCTAATCATAATAATCAATGAGGAAATCCTCACAAGTATCAAGGTTACCTATTGAGATGAATAAATATATTTATCAATACAACATAAATTATATAATTAAACTCCTATGAGTGTTTAAGTGTTCTATATTGATATTTGGTTTTCTTTTAATTACTATATTGGTTCTTTAATGGTTTTATGATAACAATTATTAGTCAACATTTATTTTCATTTTTTATCTTGTTTGATATTTATATATTTGTATCGGGTAGTTATAGAATTTATATTCAGTAGATTGATATCTTATCATTACTATTATCATCACTTTTATACTGTTATTTAGTTAACCTATTATAGTAACTAATATTTATTTTCTATCAATTAGTTTCGTCGTATTTCTCTTGACTTATCTCTATATTATTACCCAACTATTTTAGAAATCACGTTGTTTGATATTTTAGTTTATTTAAAATTTTCATTCTTATATATTTATACCTATACAAGTTGAGTTTTAAACAATTATCATAATTTATTCTTATTTGTAAAGTATACTAATATTTGCAATAATGATAATAATGTTAATATTAGTATTAATAATATTAATATTAATATTCATAACAGTAATAATAGTAATAATATTAATCTTAATGACAATAATAATAATTTTAATATTCGGAATAAATAAAATAGATATTATTATTATTATTATTATTATTATTATTATTATTATTATTATTTTATTTTAATTGCAAGCTGGGAGGAACAAGGCTTGGTACATGGCTGTGTACGAGCCGTGTAGTTTTGGAAACATGGACTCGTGGAAAATAGAAAGCCGAGAGGAACACAGGGAGTTCACCACCCTGTGTACAACCCGTGCTCTTCTGCAGATTCAATATTCTTCTCATTCCACGCGATATTGATCCATTTTCTTATGATCTTCCACATCCAACTTGTTTTAAAATTATTTCTAAGTGTTTTAACATGATGTATTACATATATCATCCTACAACACATCAACATGTACGTCTTTGTTTTATGAATATAAAGAGTGTAACTAGGGTTTGTCAAATTTTACCTTGTTGGGATTGATATAGATGTTTTAAACGTCATTCTTGAGCTGATTTCGAACTTAAGATTAACAAAACATTGTTTAAGCTAGTATTTTAACACATAACTAACTTAAAAATGAATTGCACTTACCTTTGTTTAAGTTTCTACACTTGTATTGTTCTTCTTAGTTGAAGTTTGTTAATGGTGGTTTTGGTCTGTGTTTTGTGTGAATTCTAGCTATTGTTTTGAGTGATTTAGGAGCTTATGTTGTTGTTAATTATTGAATGTTTAAATGGTTTTGTTTGAGGTTAATAAATGTGCATATATAGAGGAGCAATGGAGGGTACATTTTCCGATTGAGGAGAAGAATAGGTCCACCTAAATTTCATGAATTTGCTTGACCTTTCACTTCATTTAATGAGTAGTGTGGGTGGCCAAATTAGATTGGTTCTTGCGTGTTAAATTGTTGACTTTCATATACATTATTTGAGCAAATTGTATTAGATTTTCGGCTGTTGGAATTCTAGAAAATCCAACCGTATATTATTTATTTATTATTGTAATATTATTTATTTAAATAATTATCTTAGTTTTGTGGTAGTTTATTAAGTTAAACGCATATAAATATGACAATCATTCAAGAGTTTTATCTCCAAAAATTTGTATAGAGTTCTACAAATTTTCTAGATTGTTATTGAGTTCAACTTTGGGTTTAAAGTTTACACGATTAATTATTTTTAGGGTTTTATCTCATCCGATTAAGGTTTTCTAAGCTTAATAGGTCGATTTTTGTTTTAGGCTTTAATAGCTTAAAAATACTCTAATTAAAACAATGGTGTGATCCAAATATTTATTGTGTATTTATAACCCTAACGGTTTATCTTTAAGTTATTGTTTTCTAATTATAAGCATAATTGGTTATTTACTGTTTATCGCATTATAATCTTAACCAAGTTATTCTTATATCTTGAGTTTTTTATACCTACTATAATCTTATTAGTAGTATTTAATACTATCTAAAAAACTTTGTTTTTAGGTTTGAAACTATATACAGGCTCACTACTACCCGTACTTTTATTTTAGAGTCTTTGTTGAGTTCAATATTAACCATCTATTTTCTATATCTATATTTCTGTTTATTTTTACTGTTTTGAAAAATTCTCGAGGTTTACACGTAAAGTGCACTAAATATACTAACAACCAATTTCAAGCCTATGCCTATAACTAAAGTACACTAGGTAGGAAGTATTACGTAGAGCATAACATCACTATAAGTCTCTCTCTCTTATACCATCTAAAACCTACACATTAGTAGTGTACTCCTTATAGCTGTTGCCTTCCCAATAATCAGCTACGATATCATAGCTAGACAAAGAGGGATGAGCCATAGCCCTATACGATATATCAACCTACACATGCACATGAACAAACAATCACAAACTCACATGAGATTACATGTTGTACCTGCAACAAACAACAATTTAATTATTTGTATAATTTAGTTCAAGAAGCATCAAAGGGATAGCTCAATACCTCGATTCACACTAAGTGTGTATATATATACACACACACACGCACGCACACATATAGATTGGATATTGAGTACTCTCTAATAACTATGACACTAATACAACCTAAATTTATCTAGATTCTTACTAAGTACAACTCCATTCAGGACAATACCATATAAGGATCATTGTATTACTATGGTAATAATTTTTGTATTCCCTACTTATTAAGAACCATAACACATATGCAACAATCAATTTTTATAGCTCAATAATCAATTAATTAATTTATGTTTTCGACCTAAGCAAGCACAAGCAACAAATAGGGTATACATGTGCTTGGAAAGCAGACACTTTCTAAATTCTAAAACCCTTTAAAGTTAAGTCACAACACATTAAAGGATTTAGAACTATTTATAATTTTAAATTTACCTTTATTTACATTTCTTATAGATCTTCCTTTTATACTACCCTTAGCATAAAAAGAAATTAAACTATTAATTTAAAATAACAAATCATAATGAATTTAATAATATCTAGTTTCGACATCTTAGAATATGATTAAATCTCTAAAAATGAGGAGCTCAACAAGTTTCAAGAGCTTTCAAGTAAGAAGAATATGAATTTGAAGAAGTTATGCTAAATACAGGTTGAACATGACCATGCTAGAAGTCATGTTTGAAACAAAATCATAACACGAGTTGCAACACAAATTATGTTTGACTTGTGTTTGAAACAAAAGCATTATATAATATAACTCAGGTTTTGTTCAACTCATGTTCAAAACATAACCATTATATGATATAACATAGGCTTGAACACCAATCATGTTCAATTCGTGGTCGAGACAAAAACATTATATGATATAACACAAGCTTGGATAGAAGTTGTGTTCAACTTGTGTTCACTTAGACAAAAACTTTTCAATGTTTATGAAAACACAAAATAGCCTACTTCCATTACAAATGTACATTCAACAACAATTTATCACTTGTACATCTTTTAAAACATAACTTAACTCCAACACCAACACAAACATTGAATAAAATATAAAATTCTACATTAAACTCTTGGAAACTTACTTGATGTTGGTTGATTCCTATGTCCAAACTAAGAATGCTAAGTCTTCAAACCAATTCTTAACAAGAAATTCTCGAAATTCCTGCCTAAATCCTTTTGAATTACTAGATTCCATAGATTGCGATTTTAGAGGAAAAAGAATATCAAATGATGATCAGGAAAAATTGCCACAAGGGAAAAAAGATACATTGTTTTAAAAGGATGCAAATATAAGAGTTTAGTGTGTAAAATGATCTCTTTTCATTTAGTTATATTTATCTATTTACTTTTATAACCTAAATATTTGAAAAACTAAAATATTTTTATGTTATGTCCTCCTTTAGCTCTGTAATCCTCTTAATTTTACATAATCCGATTATAATAAATATTATAAATAAAATGTAGAATCACAAAAGAACTATAATACCAATATCAGAAATCACTCACTCAAATTTTTCGCAATTTAAATTTTAAGTATAAACAAATTAGAATAAAGAATTTATGGTAACAAGACTTTAAAAATTCATAACGTTCAAAATAAAGAGTAAAGAAAAACTATTTAATATTTAAGAACCTAAGTTTTAATATTCGAAACATGTTAATATCTTTAAGTTAAATAATTCTAAGCTTATAGAAACTAAAATTCTAATCCAATCTAGTAACTTATAATTAGTAAAAAGAACCAAGTAACAAATATAAAATTAAATTAAATTTTTAATTTATTAAAAACTCTAGAATAAATTTATAAATAGAAATGCATTCATGTATAATTTCAAACCTTAAAAATTTATAATAAAGTTGAATTACGAGCAATATAATTATTAATTTATTAAAATACTACTAAACAAAACTTTTAAACAAATAAAATATAATTTACGATAATAGATATAAAAACTAAAAAGTAAAAGCATTAAACTAAAAATTCTATGTATACTATTGTATTGAGAATATTTAATATCATTAATATGTAAATTTTTATCCAAAAATATTATCGAATCAGTATTTATCATACATGTCATTTAGATCCACAAAATTAACTTTTTTGCACTAGTTCATATTTTTGCCCACTCTTTACATAGTTGTTAGTTATAAATTTATCATATTCTTTTTGCTTTTGTATTTTTATTCATCCTAACTCCCTTACATTTTTTTTTATTACTTTTCACATTCTTTTTCATTCTCAATTTTGGAACTTCCTCTGTATATGATAAATTCTAACAAAAAGTGAAAAATTAAACACATATACACATATCTTTAATAGAAATTCTATGTATACCATAGTGGTCAGAATATTTAATAACGAGAATATGAAAATTTCATCTGAAAATATTATCAAATAAGTAATTATCATACGTATCACTTGGACCCAAAAAATTGATTTTTTTTTCACAAGTTTATAATTTTCCTCACTCCTTATACAGTTGTTGGTTATAAATTTATCATCTTCTATTTGTTTCTGTATTTTCATTCATCCTAACTCCCTTATATATTTTTTTTTTATTTCGCTTCATGTTACTCATATTCTTCTTAAAATTTTAGAACTCCCCTGTATGTAAAGAAAGGATTAAAACTCTCAAAATAAATGATATATTTATACCCGATTAGTTTGATAAACTATCCTAAAACTAAGATAATTATCTAACTAAATATTATTATATAATAAACTATATCTTATTCGGTGCAAATTGTGTCCAACTTGTGACTGGAACTTCTCCAATTTTTCTTTAGCCGAAAACACTCAACACATGAGTCAACAAGGTAACCAAAAGTCCAATCAAAATTTACCAAACAATCCCTACAATAAATGCAGCACACGATGAGGAGCCAATTTGCTTCACATTCAAGAAGGAATTCGGTGGAAATTCTTTCCAAGTTGCAACTGCCTTCCTCTTCATCTATATATATATATATATATATATATATACCACTCTTAATGAACTAAAGAACAAGACACTAAAGCACATAAAACAACCCTCAAATACACTTCAAATTCGTGCTCCTTGTCTTCCCTAAAACTCACATAAATCACACTCTAACAATAGCAAAAACAAACATCAAACCAAGCTTGGAAACAAAAGTTTAAGATAAGGCTAAATTTTAGCTAGTTTATGTATTAAATATTGTTCTAAACAATGTTTCTTGCTATCCTAGAATTGAAACAAGCTTCGGAGTGGAGTTTAGAACATCCAAATTCCGATAAAAAAGGTAAAACTTGCAAAAACCTTAGTTGCATTTTTCTAAATTCGAAAATTAAAGATCACATCCATATTGATGCGTTATGAGTTGATATATATATATATATATATATATAGATACATATCACATATAAACACTTAGGAATGATTTGGAAATGATTCTAATGTGGAAAATTGAAGAGTTATAAACTATTTCATCAGAGAAGACGATCAACAGTACCAGCACTGACACTATGGCGGCAGCTTATACCTTTAACACTGGCGGCTTACAGGGATAGGTCGGCGGTGTATAAGCGACGTAGTCTGGAACAGAGGCTACATAAATTTTGAACCACACGAAATTTTTATACAAACGCCGACCTTTGGAATTCAAAGCTAGCAGTGTACACCCCAACACTGGCGGCGTTCGTTGAACGTTGGCAGCTTTGAGCCAGCGTACACTAGCGTTTGAATAAAATAAAAATTTATATGAATGCCGACATCTGGGAATCAACGCTGGCGGCATTTGTTGCCGGCATACATGCAAAATTTCCCAAATTAAGCTTGTTCATCTGAATTAGTATTTATATTATATTATATATTTAAATACATATATGTATATATATGCAATGAAGAATAATATATAAATAAGAAATAAATACAATACTCGAAAAGAGAATGATAAAATGTGATAAATGTAATTTAGCAACTCCTAAAATTATTGAAAAATATCACTTACAATAAAATTGCTAATATTAATATATTGTACAAATAAAAAAATGAATTATAAATATTCTAAATAATTATCTAGGATAAATATATAAGAATGGAAAATTTAATAAGTTAAAAATTTGAACAATGTGATTTCCAAAAATAACAAGATAATTACATAAAGGAGAATAAGAGGAACACGATAAGATTAAATAATAGAAAATAAATATTAGACATTACAAATTAAAGAATAGTCTAAAAGTGATAATAACAGTAATAATGAAATATTAGTTTATTAAGAGTAAACTCTATGACTACTTAATAAAAATATTTGGTACCCAATAAGATCAAAAGAAACAAGATAAAAATAAATAATTAGAAATAGATATTTGTTGCTATGATCGATCAAGCTAAGGAACGACATAAAATGATAATAACAAATCGTAGTAAATTACTAATTTACTAAGTACGAACCCCGTAATTATCCGATAAAAATAAAATATAAAATATGCTAAGATCAAGAAAAAAATGAAAATAAATAATAAGTAGTAAATATTTGTTACTATAAAAAGGACCAATACATATAATAGAAATTGAATTAAATATTAAGATAGAACACTTAGACAATCATAGAAGTTCAATTGTGTTATTTACATTATGTCAATAAGTATTTTGTCTTAATAAATGATAATGAATTGTAAATAATATAAATAAAGTTAATATATCTTAAATGAATTATTCTACTAAGTAAAACATGTTAGGTTGATTAATCTAATTAAAATGGATTTAGTAATTGAATTAGGTGAAAATTTTCAATCAACTCGGCTTAGATTAATATACTATGTAAAACCATAAAAAGAAAGGAGTACATAATTTCTAAAATATGTCTAAATTAGAATTAGTGTAAATTATAGTATAAGTTATACCATAATTAATATGGTGAATATGTTGTTTCAAATATTTTATTTTCGAAACTAATAAAAGAATAGATTGGTTGAATAATAAATATCTGTTATTTTATTTTCATAGGAAAAATAGATCAATTCTCGAATTTCCAGTAGCTTATACAATAATTTAGCGAGGACCATAGGTGAGGGAATTCTGATGATCTACTATTTGCTTGTGATTGCTACTGCTTGTTATGTTGATTGTATTGCTTGTATGTGGAATAACTGATTGATGTGAGTGCTATCATCTACATGATCATCTAAATAAATGGATAAAGATAATAATTCGACTAAACTAATTGGATATACTCACCGCATGTGCTTGACTCCCTGTAGGAAATATCCCAAATTTGAAATCAAAAGTATTTTGAAATGTATTATTAAAGAAATTTGACTTGCAATATTCCATGTTGCTTTTATATCCTTTGAAAAACAACCTTGTAACAGTGGATGTTGCTTGAGTCGAGGTCCACTGGTCACATGGTGATAGATATTACCTGAGTTGGGGTCTATCTACTGGATTCACCTTTAATAGGTGATGGTCAGTATTGGTAGTAGATGTTAGCGAAGTCGGGGTCTATTTGCCTGATTCACCATAAATTGGTGATGGTTAATGAAAATTGCCATTAATTGGCATTATATATATATATATAAATATATTAAACCAACATAGACCACATGAACACGTTGGGGAATATTTGCTGTTACCAATGACGTTTAAGTATTGGGTAAGTCTAGATGGATGCTATCACTAGATAGCCTTGTGCGAATAAGGCGAGGTGTCCCATGCAGGTAAGTATGGGAGACAACTGAAATGTGGACAGGTAAATCTACATCGTCTATAGATCCGGACTCCCAGAGATGTGTTGTTTGCATGCATTCATATTATGTGTAGATAGATTTGCATAAATGTATAATTAATGTTTGATAACTTGGGTGATCAGTAGTAGTGAGGGATGAACTTACTGAGCCTGTGGTTTTGCTCACTCCCTAATAGTTCATGTGCAGGTATAACGCTAATTGGGATTGGGATAGGGATGTGTGAAGAGCGCTTCTCCATCTGGCTATAGTGAAGTTAGATATATAAGTGGCACTGAACTTAGAATGTAAAATTTATAATTTGTACAAACAAATGAGACTTTATATTTTATAAGTTAGAACTCAATTTCATTATTTGGTAGGAGATGCCGATTCTCTGCGGTCTTGGTAGAGAGTTGACAATCGGATTCCACAGTTGAAATCCAGTAATATAATATATCATTTATATAATAGACATTGATAAATAAATTAAGTCTTGTACACTCTAGCTTACAAGACGGCTCTCATATTACGGGTGCACACGCTGTATGATAGCTTTAGATTAATCTTACTAGGCCCCCTTTTTAAGCGTGACAAGCTCCCAAGTTATCAGCCACTTTATTTGAATTGTACATTGTATCTTCACATATTGAATCCTCCTTCTGAGCACTTGATCCTTAGTATCAACAATCTCCATTGGCTTCTCTATCGAAGTAAGATTCGATTGCACCTCTAATTGCACTAAAATAGTAGCTTGATATGGATTTGACACACACTTTCTTAGAATAACATAGAATATATTATGTACTTCATCTAAGCTTGGCAGTAGCTCTAGGTGATACACTAAATCATAATCCATTCCAATATCTCAAAAGGCCTTACATATCTAAGGTTTAGTTTATCTCTTAGTCTAAACCTTATTACTCCCTTTGCTAATGAAATACTTAACCACACATGATCTCTTACATAGAATCCCAATGGTCTGGGCCTCATAATTGCATAACTCTTTTAGGGACATTGAGCAACTTTTCATTTGTTTGATCACTTTTTATTTTGCTAATGGCTTCCTAGACTAGTTCTCATCCAAACACTCTTTATCGCTTTCCTTATCCTAGTGTATTAATAATATGCACTTTCTCCCATATAATACTTCATCTCATCTTAACAAGATTGTTGCTTGATAGTTGTTATTATAGGCAAATTCCACCAATGCCATGTGGCTATCATAATTACAACCGAAATCTGTAGCACATTATTTGAACAAATCTTCTAGTATCTAAATTGTTCGTTCTAATTGACCATAGGTCAAGTGAAATGCCCTAAAAAATTGCTTGTCTAAGTTAGAATTGTCCTAATTAAATAGTATTATAGGTAGTTAATTTTGAATTTTAATTTAAGTTTAATTTAGAAATTGAACTTGAATAAATTTAGTTAAATAAATCAAGTAAACTATAGGGTATGATTAGACAAGTTAACTGATGAGAACTAGTATTGCTCTGATACTAAATGATGAGAAACGAACCACACCAACCTATGATGAAACTTGATTATCGAAATCTAGAAACAAAATCCTTGGATCGTCTAAGAAACCTGATGAAAAACCACAACCCATTGCTTATAAAAAGTAATAACCTTAGTATAAGAAGAGATGCCACAATTGGTGATAGCAAACCGATTAATAAGTCAAAGGTGAATGCCACAGGAAAATCCTGATAAGTTTGATAAAATGTTCTCTACAAAATTCAAAAGAATCAACTCTCAATTTGTGTTCAACATAATATATCTAATGATTACAACCAAATAGGTTTATATAAGCTAAAGTAAGGAAACCTAAAAGACATAAAACAAAATAAAGCTGGAGTCCAAAGAAGGCTGGCGGCCTACATTACACTTTGGGTAGCATAAATAAAAAACATGAAATTGAAATAAAATTATGAGACAAGAAGGCCGGTAGTGTAGGAGTTTACGCTGACAGCTTAGCCATAAACACCGGTAGCATACTATGCTAGTGTACTTACAAAATCTTCAAGGCCGGCTATTCTTCAATTACAGATTGGTGGTATACAGGTTCAACAACTCCAAGACTTGAAATTCTTCAATCTCTCGTGCCTAAAACTATTTTATAAGTTTGTTTAATTTGCTTGACTCGTGTTTTAATCTTTAGAACCCCAGTCAATAGGCTTCCAATTCCTTTATATGGATTGTTGAGCTTGAACTTGATTGGCTCTAATGTGGATGCTATTCGATTCGCATCATTCCCTTCTTCTTTAAAAAGATAAGTCATCGAGTCTTTATTTTTAGACTCCACCATCTGATTAATTTGATGATTGATTCTATTTTTCAAACTCCAAATTTCATCAAACTCCTACAGCAAATCTTTCAAAGGTGGTGTTTCATCTGGAATTTTCTGGGAATATAATTCCTTAGATTCCTCCAATATTAAAGCATCGACGCTAGGCATAGAAAACTCATTAGCAAAAAAGAAAATATCCTCACTTTTTTTCTTTTTTTTTTATCAATATCACTCTCAAGTATTTGTTTTTCACACTCTAATTCTTTTCTCTCATTGCTTTACAATATGTTTTGATCACTCTTTTTCTCAATCTCAATCTTTTCATCTTTCTCAATCTTTTCTAGAGCAATCTTTCTTTTTCCCTTTTTCTGAATTGCCTTGCTATCATCATCTGATCCTCAATAGCTTCCCATGGATCGAGGGGCACCTGATCACACTTTTTCTATATGTGCTTTTTAAAACTCTTTTAATCTTTTTTTAAATTCCTTTAAATGCATAGATATTTACCAATTAGGGGTTTCACTTGGAAAAGAAAATATTCCATACTAATGGATTCAGGTCCATAACCATGGGCATAAGGGTCCTGATGACTTCACGTTATCCTCACCTTCCTCCGGCTTATCAATGGCAGTTTGTTACATCAATTTGAACTTGCTTGATTTGTTCGGTTATGACATTATAATGCAATTGCATTCTCTAGTTTGAGATGTTCTAAACTCTTATCATAACAAATGAAATGAAATTTTTTCTTAAAATACTATTATGAAAGCTTAAGAATGCGGACCATTTGAATCACTACACTACTTGATGAATACCGGGTGTGTGTGCAGTAATAAAATTTTGATGAATACCGGGTCATGTCTATAGGGAGTGAGGACTAACTATCAATTGTATTAATTCTAATTATAACTAGGCATATCAAAAAGAAAATATTTTTAAACTTTTAGATAAAACTAATCTAAAAAGAATCTAGGATTTCCAAGACCTTTAATTGAATAAGGTTTAGAGCCAGCATATTAGAAAATCAGTTGAATATATACTGTCACGCCCCAATGGGTACCCTAAACGTGACAGTCCGCCACACTCAATATTAAAGCTTAAGTATGACAACCTTAGTCATTCCAAAAGCTTTTATATTAAGTGTAAGGCTACTTTCACAATTTAGAGGACCATATGGAATTATGAAGCTTAAGGAGATATAAAACATATTAAGAAAAGAGGATTCACAATAATTATTCATTCATGGCAAAGACTTTACAAACTTAGGGACAACTCCCTAAATTACTAATCTATTATATAAATATTTGCATGCTAATACTATGCTACACTTTACCCAAGTTTCTAATGTTCAAGAGAGATTACCTGCCCGCATGGTCCACGTGGCCTTAACCATAAGTACGGGAACTGCAAAAGATATCTATTGGGGTATAAGCTAATAGGCTTAGTGAGAACTATTTCCATAAATAACTTCTTGTAACAAGATTCAAACAAGTTGATTTAATCAAACAAATGTAATGCACAAGCACGTGGGCAAACAAGCATATAGTTTTCCGGGAACTATATGTTGAATGGATTTACGCCCTCCATTCGGGGTTTGGTGATACATAACCTCAATTCAAGTAGTTTAATTAAAAAGTTTTCTTGCTCACGAGCACACATCGTCGAGCATTCCGAATCTACTTGATTGACCTTGCTTTCGGATCTACCGCCAAGCATATTCCATTAAGCCGCCAAGCAATCGCTTTCGGATCTCCCGCCAAGTGTTGCTTTCGACATGAGCTTACTATCCTTCTCACCCAAGGATAATAACCCAACCATGCAATGTGACTCACTTCGTGGTATGCATGAGTTCATTAATTTATAAAGTCATAACATAATTATTTTCAACTTTATGGCGATCAAGGAATTTCACACAAATCAATATTAAATTAAAACAATCACTTAGAACAATTCTGGCTTTGATATTCTTAGGATTCTTTCAAGGGAATTTTTTTAGGCATATCGGTTTATCTTTTCCTAACTCTAGTGCAACTAATTTACAAGCACAACAAGTGTAGCATTTAATGGAAATAAACTCACGATACCATTGTCGTCTATTCCTCTAAGCGGATGAGTCGTTCACACACTCCACTTAATCGTAAATAATCCTCGGATAAAGAAATCCTTTCTCGGGTCACATAGCCAAAGAAATACCGACAATGAGTTTTTCTTGATGATTTTCTTGAATTTGACAAACAATGTCAAAGAACGTCAAAGTTCGTATGAAAGAACGTTCTAACTTAAAATGTCATAACTTGGTCATTTAACTCGGAATCGTGCATATAATATACCGATTTCTACCTACTCGAAAAAATCTACCATTTCCGAATTTATATCCACAAACGGCCATATAGGCTCTGAAAAAGTAGTGACAAAATTCACTACGGATTTCCAAGTAAAAACAACTTTGGTTCAAGAAATCAAAATTCGTTTGATAATACTTAGTTTTATATATAGTGAAAAATTTCTTTTTTTATAACTATATAACTCATATTTAAGCATGCTCAAGTGTCTTGTGTCCAATTATTTTTCTTTGGTAAAACAATGTCGGTTGAAGCTTTCGGAAATTGTTTTTGTAAATTTCTTTGAATGAATACCTTGTTTTCTTTATTTTCTAAAAACGTTTTATGTTGGTTTTATTTATCTTTTTCTAAGTGACCTTTGAAAATAAAATTTTCTACTTTCTAAGTTACATTAATACTATATTTGAAGTTTTCTAGGAAATATGCTTTTCTTCATTTTTCTTGTGTAAATTCCTTTGTTAACTTGTTTTGCAAAAATCCTTACTTGATATTTTCTTTCGTTTATCATGTCTCATATTTTTCAAAATAATCATCCATGCATGAAAATTTGTTTTCTTCATAAAAAACAATGTGGAACAATTAAGGATTTTTGTAGAAAAACTAATTTCTATAATCTTATAATCTTCTTGTAACTTGAAAAGAAATAACTTTATTATTTTCAAACCATAATTTTCTTTGCTATTTGTTTGCAAAGTTCGTCTTAAATTTCCTTAGTCATCCATCTTATTTTCTTTCTTATGAAAAGAACCATTTTGTCAACAAAATATTTTCTTTTAAAAAAAAACAAGGTGGTATAATGGATCTAAGTGGCTCTTTAAAGTAAAAGTAGTTTATAAAATTATAGTGAGTTCTTTTTGCAACATGAAAATGAATGAGTTTATTTTGTTATCTTATATTTTTATGCTTAATAAACTTATTTTCAAGTGACAAAAATCCTTCTTTTTTAATTATCTTTTAGAAAATAAAATTTTTGGACAACAATCTAAATGAACATGATTATGAGGATAATAATAACCAAAATAACATAAAGCATAATATAAAGTCAAGTATTGGAGTCTTAGCTTTTCAAGGCTCCCAGGACTAAGAAGTAAACTAGTCCCATAATGAAATAAGATGAAAGAAGAAAAAACTTGTTTTGACTTGATGAGGACAAGTCTAAGACTAGAATAGTCTTAAAACAACTCGGAATAAATAAAATGCATTGAAGTAAATAAATTGCATGAAAGGTAAATAAATTGCAAGATCATGAGCTTATTGCTCTAAATAGTATATATGCTATATAGATATAGTAGATAGTTTATGAACATAAAAGAGACATAAATGAACATAAGAGAAACATAAATGAATATAAAGGAAACATGAACATAAAGGAATTATGATTTATGGACAAAAACAAAGTATGAACCTATTGTTGCTTTCTTAACCTTCATGGTTTTAGAAAACACACATTAAGTTCATACTAAGTAGATGAACATGGAAACTTCTTGAAGAATTTTTACCTAAAGGAGATGAGCTAAAGAGAACTTCTTGGAGAGAAATTCTTGAGAGATTTTGAGAGAGTAATTTTAGTGTAGAAGTGGTGTGAAAGAAGTGAAAAGAAGGGGGTATTTATAGGAAATTGAGGAGTGGTTTTTGTGTGATTAAAATAAAGTAAAATTAAAACAAATTGAGGGCATTGAGAGAGGGGGGGCCGCGGCCATGCATGGGGGAGGGGTATTTATTTTATTTTTTTGACTTTTTGAAGATAAAAGTGTTATTGTAAGGTGATGTGATATAAAGTTATGGGAAAGGTAAAAAGTTAAGTTTATAGGTTATGTAGAGTGTAAGAATAGGTGTAAGAAAAGTAGAGATAAAAGAATAGTATGAATAGTAATGAATAGTGTAATGTAAAGTAGATATGACAATTAAAGTACCGGTAGAAGAAAATACGTATAATAGCTATATCTGTTATTTTTACTTACCGAAAAATTCGAAACTGATATTTTTGGAAAACTTATATTTTTACGAGTCTAACGTGTATTCAGAATATTTTTACTATTCCGAGCTTCCGGACACGTTTTTCGAGAACTGTGTCCGATCGGGTTCGAAGGACACCCGAATTTCACGAAACTAAAATTTTTATAAAACCTATGGTTATAACGAACCTTTTTAGCTAATTATCCAACTTCGTTTCTAGGGCCAAAGAAAACGACAATACCGGATTTAGTTGGATACGGTAAACTAGGTTTTGTTGACCTTTAGGGTTCCGTTTGACTTCCGGTTTAGGGTTTTGTGCTAAACTGATTCCGAAAATTTAGGGGTTTACATATACTTGGATCAAATAAGCTTGCAAATCCAAATTGCTAATGTTTAATGTTTCATCAATTGAGCACTAGGTTAAAACGGTTTTTTCCAAAGACAGTGATTACCCTAATTAACCAATCAATATTCCATATCCCTAAGGAAAGCAATTAATTAACTAATCTGTATAAATTACCAAACCCTAATCGAATCAAAATCCATATCCCTACGAGATTCATAATCCAAATTAGCTAATCACAAATCGATTAGAAAGGAATTTTCCAATTGCAATCCTAATCTATCATGCATTCCAAAATCAATTCAAAATACATGATCGATGAAATAGCATAAACAATTCCCATATAGATAAACAATCAATCAATAGCAGAAAACATCAATCAAATAATCCAAATCAGTAACTCAAAGCCATAGATAAGAAATGGGAAAAAGCTTTAGATATAATCCAAAATATGCAATCAAATAAAAAGGAATGAAATCACCTTGAATAGGGATTCCATGCTCAAATCTATGTTCAAATCATATCCTCCACTTAATCCTAGTGTGGAATTTGCAATCAAAATAAAAATAAAAACTTCCTAGTCTTCTATGCCCTAATCTATATCTAGGAGCAAAGGAAAATGATCTTCTTTTCATCTAGGGTTCCTCTCCTTTTTTCTACAAAATCCACAAGATAGTATTTATATGTTGGAGAAGTAAGGGACTTAGGTTGGCTTCAAGGCCGACAGCCTTGATTTTAGTTGAGCCGGCACTGAATGTAAAATTCATTTCCAAAGGAATAAGGATGGTAACGTTTGAGCACTTCGAAGGTAGCTTTGGACTAAGCCAGCATGAAGGCCGATGGCCTTTCTTCTCATAGGGCTAGTATACAGTGTAAAATTGAAAGCTGAATCGATTTGTGATTAAAGCTGGCGGCCTTTGTTGTTTCTTATTGAAGGTTGGCTGTGTTTTTGAAGAAGGATAGCGGCTTACTTTCTCAAATGGCCGGCCTTTCTTGTTTTCATCTCCAAATTTGCATATAACTCCTCTTGATTACTTGTTTTTGTAATATAAATCCTTCAAGACTTGAAATATCCTAATAAACACACTTAAGTATAATTTCCTTATGATATCTATAAAATCAATAATAATTTTGTACAATTCATATAGTAAGAAAGTGAGTAAAATATGCCTTTATCGACTCCCCCACATTTGAACTTTTCTTGTCCTCAAGCAAAATAAATAAGAACAAAAGAGAGGAATCTATGATAGAAAGTACAAAATTTTTAACTTTCATAAATTCAATCATCTTTTCTTTTATAACTCATGACTTGCAATTCTGGTGCCTATCGCTTTAACTAAACTGGGTATATGTAATTAGATTACTGCAATCAAAATTTAGTAGCTAATCTAAATGAAACAAAATTTAATCCCAGTGTTTAGCAAAAGAACCTTTTGTCCAAAAGTAAATACTCAATCCAGTAAGGAAAAAACACCAATTTAAACTTTACAGGACATTAACAAGTATATAGTCCTTTCAACACAAAGTGAAAGCATATGATATCTACTATTTCCCTAGATTTTCTCCCTCTTTATTATAAGTCTTATTTCACTTAGTACTTTTGCATTCATCATCTTTTGGTTTCATACAAGCAATTTTTTTTCTATTTTTTCAATCAAAGTTCATAGATTAAACTTTTGCCTTTCCACCCATTTTGTTATAGTGAGTTCATTGAGTCAGCATATCCCGGGCTCAACACCTAAGTGACTAGGTTTAGAGGGACTCCTATGGACTCCTCCTCACTCTAACATTCAAGTTTGGTTACTCTTAACTCAATTACAGCGTCAATAGAGTAAAGGCTATGCTTGTTTCTTTTCTTTCTTTTGAATGCTACAACAATTTAGGACTTTTTTTTTATAAAGGATCACTAAGTAAAGAGCTTCTTCTACCTCTTTCACTAAGTGTTGAAATGTTCAAAACAACTCAAAAGAGTATATACTAGCTAAATTTTTCCTAGAAGTAGACCAGTTTATTTTTCACTTAAGGACTCAATCTACTCTCAAACTTACACTTCCAAAGTTAAATATAAGGTAAATTTGCTCCTTAAAGATTTTACTACTTAATTTCAACTAAGTAGTCCAATCACAACATCAAGTGAGTAAGATACTTAAGCAAGTCAATTTCACATTTTTTCATAGATGATATCAACAACATTTAGTACAATCTCAAGATTTCATTTCAAATTTTCAAAAAGAAAAAGAAAAGGGCCTAAAATTTCCATATAATGCTATCGGACAAATATAAGTTCAAAGTGGGTACAATACAATTCAAGTTCATGTGTCATATATATTCTTTCAATTCAACAATTCAGACATCAGCAAACATATATACTCAATTTCATTCTCCATATCACATTATTCTTTCCCCCATCTTAGATTGAACAATGTCTTCAGTGTTCCTAATTCAGCTTAAAATAGGAAGAAGTAAAGATATAGAAGAAAAGGAAAATAGTACCTCCCCGGTTTTGAATAATTGATGCATTTTGAGTTCCAACTGGTACAATAATAGAGAAGGTTTTCCAATTAATCCATCTTGTAAGTCCATGCTCTTGTGGTCTAATATCATGCTCTTTAACTCCTAATTTTTCCTCTCATTTACATAAAAGGGAAAAAACATTTAAGAAGCAAACAAAAGAAAAAAAAAAGGAAATATTTACAAAAACAAAAAGATATTGGTGGGTTGCCTCCCACTCAGTGCTTGTTTTATAGTCTTAGCCTAACTTTCTAACTTTCTTCTTCAAGGAGGATCAAATTGACTAGCCTTTTTATCTTCATCTTTTCTCTTCTTGAAGGCTTCTATTCTAGAATTTTCAGATGCTGTGTCTATCTTGGTAGATTTAAGGTTCTTTTTCCAACATTTCATGATATTCATATGTAATTCTCTAGTTCCAACTCTCGACACCATTTTGCTAATTTTCACATCAATAACAGCTTCAGTAGTGACCATGAATGGGTACCCAAGGATGAAAGGAATCTCTGGATCTTCTTTCATATCCAGTACTATAAAGTCCATAGGAAATATGAACTTGTCCACTTTTAACAGCACATCCTCAATTACCCCTCTAGGTCTGTTAATAAAGCGATCATCCAATTGAATTGTCATCTTATTTATCTTGATTGCATCCCATAATCTTAATGTTTTAGCCATAGAGAAAGGTATCAAATTGATACTTGCACCTAGATCACAAAATGCATTCGTAAATTGACTATCTCTTATGGTGTGATCCAAAGTGAATTTCCCTAGATCACTTAATTTAAGGGGAAGTGCATCCTTTAAGGCTTCAGTGCACGCTTGAGGCAACATAACTGTCTCTCTCCCATTCATCTTTCTTTTCTTGCTCATTACTTCTTTAAAAATTGCTTATATTGAGGTGATTACTCTAAAACATCAGCTAGGGGAATGTTAACTGTCAAGCCTGGATTTTTCATTTCCTGGTTTCATTTCTTTTAATCCGATTCGTATTAAACACAAACCCATTTAATAGGAGCCATCGACTAGGAATTAAAAGAAATATAATTTTTAGTCCACCCGATTGGAATCGGGAAAAATTATAAGTTACGATTAATGGGTTGATTAATCCTAACTTAGCTATTAGTCTGTGAAAAATTTTATTTAGAAGCCAAACTTTATAAACTAGATATTTTGAATTCGGAGGCTAACCTATTAAAACCATACGGTTACCACTTAAAATTCATAATTTTAATTTATCCTTCTAGTGCTAAAAAATGAATCGAATATCATGAATTCCTAAATTTATAATTTTATATACAAATTAATGACAAGACTGTTTAATATTTACAATGAAAAAAATTAATTAACTCAAAATTTACAAGATAATGTGATGGGACAAAAAATATTTTTTTAGATTTTATGTCGCCTCGAAGGTGTCTATTTACCCGCTAATCGAGATCAATCATTACGTAGTTCTTTTTTTATAAAATATTTAATTTGTTGGTTTATTTTATATTTTTGAATTCTTTTCATTTTAAGTTTTTTTTTTTTTGAGATTTCGAAGAAAACAAAAAAAAAATCAATATGAAACTACACGCTGCTAAATTAATTTATATTTAAATAAAAATGAAAAATTTCTAAATGGCAAAACCTTTTCCATACATATTTCCATTTTTTTTTATATTTTTTTATTCACACATATATATGTATTAAAGAGAAAACTTACATGTGATGATGATGATGATGATGATGATGATGATAATAATAATAATAATAATAACCTGGACGAAGCAGGTTAGATTTTGGATTTAGGTTGTACCTAGATCGGACTTCGAAGCTCTGATCGGTTATTGGAGATGGTGGCAGTGGTTGTTCGAAAATCACCAATTGGGTGGTCTGGAGTGGCTAAGAACTTATGAATTCGATCAAACTAAGGACGACAAGCAATTTGATGGTGGTGATTTAGATCAAAATCGGCCGAGGAAGGTGGTTTCAAGCTTCCAACAATGGCGGCCGTAGTGAGTGCTTCACGAAGATGGTGGCTGAGCTTCAAGGATCAATCCAAGACCTCTAATAAGGAAATCAAACCTTCCTAAAGCTCACTATCACAATCAATTACTCGAAAATCTTCCAAACTCAATGAATTCAAAAAATTTCGAAACCAAACAAGGAACTCCGATCTTGAATTTGAACAACTTTCGAGTGTTTCCTGAAGTCGTGGATGTGTTTATATGTGTTTGATTGCTTGTTGATGATCCAAATAGTGGATTCGAAGTCCTATTTATAGGATTCGAAATGGGGTGTGGTGGCTGTCATGGTTCGTGGTGGTGATTGGATTCACGCGAATCCAAGATTCTAGAGAGGGTTTGGTAATCAATGAACGGATTAGACTTATAGAAAGAGGATAAGATTAACAGAAAACAAGTTTAAGAAGCTCAAATTTGAATTTTTGAACATTTGTTCTTCGTGCAAAAAACGACTTTTTTTGCGAACTTCGAATAAAAAATCGAAAGCCAAATTGTTATTTTCGAACTTGATTCTTGGTTCTAATCTATAGTACTCCATGTGTACTTCCAGATCCCCCCATAAATTTGATGAAAATAAGCTTGGAAGAGGATAAAAAATGGACTTGAAATAGGCCAATCACGAGGAGAAAAATGATTGCTAGAGGAAGAAGGAGAAGCGTGTGCACACACGCGCACCCATACGTGCGACACATGCAGCGCGTGTAACGCACGTGCTAGGCTAAAAAACAAAAACCTACTTCCGCACGGACTCAAACCCAGGTCGCCTTCTTGCATGTGCGTGTGCTTTACTATTAAGCCATTGGCCTATGCCTCGTTTTTTGATGCATTTAAATCATATTTAAGGTCTTTCAAAGATGGGTTTAATTAAATAACTTAATTAATTAAATTGTTTAATTAAACCCATAATTAATTTATAATGGAAATTAATATTATTTCAAGCTCAAAACTTTGTAATAATTTGAAAAAAAAAATATTTTGTGGGTTTAAAATAATAATAATTTATTATAAATTAGACCTTAAAATGGACAAAAATTGGGTGTCTACATTAACCTTTAGCTTCTTAAATACCTCTAAGAATTTCTCATACTCCTCATCTTCTTTCCTCTTTCTTGATCATCTTAGAGAAGGAGTTGGCAGCACATATGATTTGACAGTGGGCTCATTGACTATAAGAATGAGCTCTTGTTATACCATATCTTTCATTTGATGTATTATAGAAATCAATTGGCTTGCTTGTCTCTACGTTGATCTCATTTACTAGCTCAATTGGGGTAGAGGGTTTCACAATACTGCAATTTGTTTTCCTAACTTCTCAAACCCCTCTATGGTCAGATTTGCAAGCTTTTCAATAGCTATTTCTCATGATAGCTTTTTTTCATTTGTTTTAACCTTGCTAGCCATTGAAGAAGCACTCTCTAAATTTTCTACTATGGACACAATTGTTTCCTCTTTCTCTTCATCACGCCTTTTAGAGTCAAATGGCTTTCCTTTCCCTTTCCATCACTACGATGCTCCCATTCTGCACTTGAATTAGCAAGTCAAAATATAGATACAAATTTAGTCAAACCTATTACTTGAGTCTCTAATTTCTCTATAACAGCTTGTTGCTTCTCAAATTTTCTTTCCATTTCTACTCTAAAACCTTCACAATCTCTTCAATACTTTTCTCTTTACTGCAGCTGGGTAACTAGATTTTTAGAAGATGAAGCAATTTTCTCTCAATTTGGAGTTCGCAAGTATTGTGATACTCTTAAGTTGACATATAGGGATCAATATGTCCTACCATTGTTGAGAGCTAGCTTCATGTTCCATGATACCACGAACACACTACTGGAGATGATATGTGCGGATCATTATACTGGCTTCTATCAATTCTTCAATCATTCCAACACCATTTTGCTGACATTAATGATTTTCCTCCAGCTAACTCTATCATCATCTTTCATGAACACCTATTCCATTAAGGAAAAATAATAGCGGAGACCAACAAGGTAAAATCATGATAAGGACATTCATGCATGAAATTGTGGTATCTTCCTTAGGCATTTGACAAAGGCTCTCCCTTATATTGCCTAAAATATATTATCTCTAATTGAAGCTCTTAAGTACAACAATATAGGAAGACTGATGGTTGTTGATCAGCCACATCTTATCTTTGGTCAAAAATTCAAGCACCAGCAAAGAGAAAAAGAAAGTGAGTAAATGTACAAATAGACAAAAGGATAGTATTAAAAATAATAAAGAAAATATTTATAATTTTTTTCAAATTTTGCAAAAAATTTCTTTAGATTTTTCAAATAAAAGACCTAGTGTACAAAAGGCCTAAAAACTGAAATTAGCATCAATCACTCCCCTACAACTGTGCCAAAAAATGATCATGCTTTTTCTATATGTGCTTTTTTAAAACTCTTTTAATCTTTTTTAAATTCTCTAAATGCGCAGATATTTACGGCCAATGTACCGAGTGCGTATGTAGTAATAAAATTTGATGAATATCGAGTCTTGTCTATAGAGAGTGACGACTAACTATCAATTGTATTAATTTTAATTGTAGCTAGGTAATCAAAAAGAAAATATTTTTTGATTTTTAGATAACACTAATCTACAAAGAATTTGGGATTTCCAACACCTTTGATTGAATAAGGTTTAGAGCCAACATATTAGAAAATCAATTGAATGTATACTATTGATCAAAATAAGCTTGCACATCTAAATAGCTAACGGGTTTAGTTTTTTCAATCATTTGAGCATTAGGTAAAAACTCCTTTTTCCAAAGACAGTGATTACCCTAATTAACCAATCAATATTCTCTATCCTTAGGAAAGCGATTAATTGACTAATCTATATAAATTAGCAAACCCTAATCGAATCCAAATCCATATCCCTATGAGATTTATAATCTAAATTAGCTAATCACATAATCAATTAGAAATGAATTTTCCAATTGCAATCCTAATCTATTATGCATTCTAAATTCAATTCAAAATACATGATCGATGAAATAGCATCAACAATTCCCATATAGATAAACAATCAATCAATAGCAGAAAACATCAATCAAATAATCCAAATCAGTAACTCAAACATAGATAAGATGAATGGTAAAAAGCTTTAGATATAATCCAAAATATGCAATCAAATAAAAAGGAATGAAATCAACTTGAATAGGAATTCCATGCTCAAATCCATGTTCAAATCATATCCTCCACTTAATCCTAGTATGGAATCCACAATCAAAATAAAAATAAAAACTTTCTAGTCTTCTTAGCCCTAATCTATATCCAGGAGCAAAGGAAAATGATCTTCTTTTCATCTAGGGTTCCTCTTTTCTTTTTTCTGCAAAAATCCACAAGATAGTATTTATATGTTGGAGAGGTAGGGGATTTAGGTCGGCTTCAAGGCCGGCAGCCTTGATTTTAATTGAGCTTGCATTTAATGTAAAATTCATTCCAAACAAATAAGGATGGCTGCGTTCGAGCACTTTGAAGGTGGCCTTAGAGTAAGCTGGCAACCTTTCTTCTCCTAGGGCTAGTATACAGTGTAAAATTGAAAGCTAGCTTGATTTGTGATTAAAGGTGACGGCCTTCGTTGTTTCTTATTGAAGGCTAGCTGTGTTTTTTAAGAAGGATAGCAGCTTACTTTCGCAAATGGCCGGCCTTTCTTGTTTTCATCTCCAAATTTGCTTATAACTCCTCTCAATTACTTGTGCTTGTAATATAAATCCTTCAAGACCTGAAATATCACAATAAACACGCTTAAGTACAATTTCCTTATGATATCTATAAAATCAATAATAATTTACTACGATTCATATAGTAAAAAATTGAGTAAAATATGCATTTATTAGTACTAAATTCACCTACTTTTAGCTGAAAATCAAAGAATAGCGATCTTTGTATCCATCATACTTGGCTTTTCTTTTTAACTTCCATGGTCACCCTAACAAAATATGAATAGATTGTATTGGAATTACATCACATAAAATTTCATCACAATACTTTCCAATGGAAAAAGCAATTAGAACATGTTCAAACACCACGAATTACCCACACTCATTCTGTATTTTGTTTGGTGCTCTAAACTTCAAAGGTTTCGAACCCAATTCTTCCACCAACACGGTACTAGCAATATTTACAAAACTTCCTTTGTCGATAGTCAAACTACAGACCTTGTTATTGACAAAACATCTTGTATGAAGGATAGGTTCACACAAGAACTCATCACCATCATTCACTTATATTTGAATCCTTTTTTTTTAATCAAAATGCTAGATCTAAAACCTAGAAATTTCACAAAACCCTAATCGACAAATCAAAAATCAATTCTTTCCTTTTTTTTATATCTAAATTCTTCTTCAAATCCACGTCAAACCCTAAAAATCTCAATTTTTTTTCACACGAATTTCTCTCTTTATTTTTTAATAGAACACTAAGAAAACAAATCAACAAGATCAAACAAACCCAAATCTAACCAAAACTATCAAAGGATATCAACAATTCAAGTGTTATCTCCAATTGAACTAGATATGGATTCTTAGAAAACCTTTACTCTGATACCAAATGATGAAAAATGGTACTTCTCTAATACCAAATGATGAGAACCGAACCACGCCAACTTGTGACGAAACCTGATTATCGAAATCTGGAAACGAAATCCTCAAATCATCTAAGAAACTTGATGGAAAACTATAACCCGTTGCTTATAATGAAGCTAGAACCTTAGTATAGGTGAAGATGCCACAATTGGTGATGGCAAAACGATTGCTAAGTCAAGGGTGAATGCTACGAGAAATCCTGATAAGTTTAATAACAAGTTCTTTCCAGAACACAAGAGAATTAACTCTCAATTTGTATTCAACATAACATATGCAATGATTACAACCAAATAGGTTTATATAAACTAAAGCAAGGAAACCTAAAAGATACAAAACAAAATAAAGTTGGTGTCCCAAGAAGGTTGTCGTCCTACATTACATTTTGGGCAGCATAAATAACAAACATGAAATTGAAATAAAATTATGAGACAAGAAGGTCGGCGGTGTAGGAGTTTATGCTGACGACTTAGCCATAAATGCGACAGCATACTATGCTGTGTACTTACAAAATCTTCAAGGCTGGCTATTCTTCAATTATAGGCTGGTTGTATGTATAGGTTCAACAATTACAAGACTTGAAATTCTTCAATCTTTCGTGTCCCAAACTATTTTATAAGTTTGTTTAATTTGCTTGACTCGTGTTTTAATCTTTAAAAATCCAGTTAACGAGCTTCCAACTCCTTGATATGAATTGTTGAACTTGAACTTAATCAGTTCTAATGTTGATGCTATCTAATTTACATCATTAACATAATTGAATTATTAAATAGATTAAATTAAAATTCGAGATTTCAAATATATCCTTATCAAATTATCTATTTGCTTCAATTACCAATTTCATGAATTGAATTTTTTAATTCTTTCCAACCGTCCATTTGAGCTCCTTTCTGTTCAATTTTTCAAATGAGCCAAAATTTTCAAGTTCAATTACCTAAATTTCTAAAATGCCTAATTTATTAGCTTTAATCTAAATTTCATTTCTTTAATCCCCATAAATTTAGAGTTCAACTATTTGTTCATAAATAACAATACATATAACCTAAATTCTCAAACTCAAACTAAATATTAAATTATTACTAAATAAATTCATCGACTAAAGTTCTAATTCAAATTATCAATTTGAATCCCTTTGTCTCTTCTAATTATTTCAAATTCCTAAAGATTATCATCTAAAAGGCTTAAGCCCATCATTTAAGATGAAGTAAGATCAAGCCTAATCCAAAATCAAAGCAAAAGCCCAAGCCCATAATTCTTATAAAATATTCTATGCTTAGTCCTTAAACTTTTTCTTCCTTTACTTTTTCATTTTTGGAGCTGCCACTTTCCCTTTTCTTTTCTATTTTTTGTTTCTTTCTTCTCTTCGCTTCTCTTTTCTTTTCTCTCAAAATCTAATCCTAAATCTCTATTTCAACAAGATCCTAGGAGAAATTGAAGATGGAAAACAAGATTAAAGTAGGGAATTAAGATAGAAGAAGCTACATGAACTTAGGAAAGTAGTAATAGTGAAGATCTAGTCGATAGAAATTGCTAAATAAGTAAGTTAGTTATTTTTCTTTGAATTGATTGTTGTGTATTCATGAATATGATGAATTATTGCTAAAAATATGTAAGGTTTATGATAAAATTGATGAACTAATAATATATGAACATGTATGCTAAGACTTAGGTATGTTTATGCATGAATAGATTAGAAGTTCAATTAAATGATTTGAAGATGTATGATGTAGAAATATGAGTATAAAAGTGTTATAAGTTATAGATATAAGGTTGTATGTTGTTTATTAAGAGGTTTTGTTAGATTCATGGTGTAAAACAAGTAGTTAGTTAGTTAAAATTAGGTTAAAAGGACAAACGAAAACGTGATGTTTGATGCCTTATACATTATAGGGGTGATATGGTCTTGAAACAAGTGGAAAATAAATTAAAGAGATGATCACAAGCATGGTTGAGGGTGTGATCTCTATTGATGTTTTCTTTTTCTTGATTGCTAGCATGTTCAAGGTCGGGATCCAAGCCGCGGTTCATATTACGGCCTAGATCACGGCCGTTATGAGGGGCATGATCTCCTCTATTTCTTTGTGCCGAGCTTGGATTTTTTGATTTCTAATTTTATTTCTTTTAGTTCGATCCGTATCAAACTGTAACCTATTTAATACAAACCATTGACTAAGAATTAAAAGAAATTTAATTTTTGAAAAAAATATGTTCGGAGTTACCATCCGATTGGAATCAGGAAAATTATAAGTTAGAATCAATGAGTTGGATGATCCTAACTTAGTTACTAGTCTATGAAAAATTTGATTTAGAAACCAAACTTCATAAAAAAAATTTTGGATTCGGGGCTAACCTATTAAAACTATATGGTTACTACTTAAAATCCATAATTTAAAATTTATCCTTTTAATCCTAAAAAAAATAAATCAAATTTCACAAATTTCTATATTTACAATTTTATTGACAAAACTAGGACAAAATCATTTGGTATTTATAACTAGCTAATCATTTCAATATTTATAAAAGAATGTGATGAAATAAAAAATAATTTTTTCAAATTTTATGTCGTCCTGGAAGTGTCTACATATCCGCTAGTCAGGATCAGACAAAAAGTAGTTCTTTTACTAAAATTTTAGTTTGTTAGTTGATTTTAATAATTTTGAATTATTATTACTTTAAGTTCATTAAGTTTTCAGGACTTTTGAAAATTGAATTTCTTATGGTTGATCGTAAATTTGTCAAATTACATTTTCAATAATTTTATGAAAATATTCTTTTTAAGCATCAAAACATTGAATATTGATTATATCGTGTAAAAAAAATATATTAACAAACAAGCTCAATGGGTGACATATTCACGAGATCATGTTATGAGTTTTAAAGGGAGAATACCAGATATCATTACATTACATAGATGATGGCACGCATATATTCATATGGCTGATGTCGATTTCACGTCAAAACCAAATTCGTAGTATGAAAGGAAAAAAAAAAATTCATGGTAGAAATGTAACAAAGTCATAAATAAAACCAAACAAACGACATGTTATAGCACAAACTGAGTAATTTCAAGAAACTCATGATTTTTATATTTTATCTTTATTATTTTACTATTATTTTTATTACAAGCCTAAGATAATGACATCATTAAAACAAAAATAAAATTGTCATAATACACCTCTATTTAGTAATCACGTATTCGTATTTACGTATATACATCATGGACTGGCAGTATACCTCAAGGCATCAATCGCAAGAGCATTTCGTGCAATAATTCATTAGTTATACATGCTCCTTTTCTTTTTTTTTTTTCTTTATTGAATTTAATTTTCCAAGGCAACTAATCGAGACAACACAGAGCACACACTATTATGCATGATTTTTATTACTATTTTATTTTGTCTTCATTATTATAAATCAAATTCTTATCATTATTGTAATTCATTATTTACTATTCTATTATTATTTTTATTAAAAAAAATGAAAGTGCATGGACTTATTTGTATGAGAAACTGTGCACGTGGAGAGGATGCCATTATTATTATTTAAAAAAAAAAAGAAAGAAAGAAAGGAATCAGGAAGAGGAACGTACATGTTTGACTCCCAGGATGCGCGCGAATGAAGGATAGAGAGAGCGGATCGTGATGGAACTCCGTTGTTTGACGATTGGAGATGGTGCGGCAATTGGAAATCGATGGTTCAAAAATTTTCGTTCATGAGGAAAAATTCCCGCGACGTCTTTCCTCCAGACCCTTGCTCTCGATAATCTCTTTAATTGAATTTTTGTGAGTTTTTTTCTTTCTTAATTTGTATGGATTTTTTTCATCTGTTTTTTTTCCTTTTTTCCATCTTTTTTTTTTTGGCTTTTTCTTGTTGTTCTTCAATTGATACATACCGGGTATTTATAGGATCACCTACCTGCTTACCTACCGCTCATCTACCGCTTGCTGACACGTGCGCTTATCTCAACTGGTAACTCGCTGATAATGTGCTTACCTTAATCGGCAGCTCACTGACACGAATGCTTACCTCATCTAGCTAATGAGAGCATGTCGAAAAAAAATAAGAAGAAAAAAGGATAATTTACCTCCTCACGGAATTGAACCCAGGTCTCCTTTATATATCTAGTGACTTATTCATATAGGTTGTTAGTCTATGCCTTATTTTAGTTTGCACAGAAATTACATTTAAGGTTTCAAAAGTAGGCTAAATTAAATAAGCTCATTTACATGGAATATTTAATTGGGTCCAACATAAATCTATAATTAAAATTAATATTATATCAAGCTCAAATTTTTTTAAAAAATTTTATTATACATTTGTGATTTCTTTTTTTTTTTTTGTAATTTACGGGCTTAATATAATATTATTTTTCACTATAAATTGAAGCCTTAAATGGGTAAAAATGGAGTGTCTACATTTTATAAAATTTTAGATGTTCTAATCACGGGCATGACAGTGCCCCTTATGTTGATCATGGGCATGATAGATTCATTGGTGGTGTTTATATTAAAAAAAAAAAAAAAAGAAAAGAAAAAATAAATAATAATAAATGTATGTTGGTACTTTTATAAAAAGAAATAAGTCAAGTTTATGTTTATGCTAAGTGTAATTGATGTTCTTATTGAATAGTTGCTATTACTAAGGACCCCTAGATTCCCAATGGCTTGTTGTCGAAATGTGAGTGCTCTACTGTTATTTGTTATAGTCTAATTTTAAGATAAAATCTATTTGTTGTTACATTGCATACTGGACTTTAGCCTAGTATTTTTTTTTTCCTTTCTTGATGATGATTGTAACGAGTTCAGGAGAACTTTGAGGGATTTTGATGAAGAGTGAAGCGAGTTAGGATTAATGGATGTATTTTATTTTAGTTTGTTTAAGAACTACATTTATCTTTTGAAACATGTATTTTTCATTAAGGGCCAAGTTAAGGAGCTCATGTTTTGTAATGAAACATTAAATTTTTGTTTTACCATCATGATTAGATATTCCATATTTGAGATACCTTATGGTTATGTTGTTTTTGTGAAAGTTGATCTACCTATCAAAGTAGTTTTTAAAATGTTTTTGTAAAGTTTATTTTACTGTTATTAAATTTAGTTGTTTCCAAAATCTAATTTTATGATTTCATAATTTAAAATTGGTTAGTAAGTGTTTGACATGAAATAGTTTCTTTTAAGATAGCTTGTGAGTATAATGCATAAGGAATTATACGTGTCACTGATACGCCTAGACCCTAATTTAAGGTATGACACTGAGGTTGAAAGATGATACTAATCTTTAGTTTTGTTTTCAAAGCTTGATGTAGACTATCTTTTCCTTAACTTCCCTAAACCTTGTATCCTAATTTGACACAATTGTGGTAGGCACACCATATAATAAAAAATTTCTTTGGTATATAGTTAAGCTAGTCTCTTCAAGATTACTTAGCATGCATCATTCTTTCCTTTGTTCTTAGGAAAGGCAATGACAAAATTAATGGTCATATGCTTCCACTTCAATTTAGGCACCACTAATAATTCACGTACTAATCTTTGATGTTTAATGTTGATTTGATGGCATATCAAGCATTGTGATATGTATTTCACAATCTCTTTTCCTTCATATTACTCCACCAATATAACTATTCAAGTCTTTATATATCTTGTTTCCCCTAAGTTGTATGGCATAATTGGAGTAATGAGACTTTTTGAGTAGTTGTTTTTTTTTTAATAGTTGTAAGAAGATTATATAAATATTTTAAAAAAATACTGTATACCCTAGATTTTATGTTAATCTCATAGAAAAACCTTAGAATCGGAAGTTAGACCGAAGTTCTAAAGTTAACTAAATCAACAACAAATCCTAGTGAATATAGATCTGGCAATCCCACATGTGAAACCTTAAAATAGTAAAAATATGATAACCTTAGATTATTGTGTGGAATAATATCATGTAATCTAAAAAGATCAGACTTTCCAAAAATTCACTCATTTTAGACCCGAACGGTTTAGTTTCTAAAATAAGGGCACTGACACGTAAAACAAGAAAAATATTTGATAAACAATTTATACTATAAAATATTAAGATATTCATAAAATATCATATATAAATTTTTGGATGAAAAATTCGAAAGTTAAGGCTAAAAGATCATTTCGGTACTCGACCTTTAGCTTTGAGACCAAGATAACAAAATTGGATAACAATTAATCATAAAATAATATCAAATCATCTTTCAAATATCATTTAATAATTTATCGTTTTATAAAAATATAAGGTACAAAATTTTTGGCTTCTAAAAAGTCAGATATAGGCTATTTACGTGTATTTTTTTTACTACCAGTAATTTATTTGTCTTATCTACTATTCAATTACTATTAACTACTATTCATCTATCATTACTTTTTCTTACACTTATTCTTACACCTATCTTTTACATCTCTTATGATTATTTTTTCCCATAAAACTTTTAAACTTTTTATGTAACTTCTCCTATACTTTTCTACTAAAATTAATTTTTTTTCTCTCTCTCTCTCTCTTTCACATGCAAAGTTGTAGCAATGCTACCCCCTCTCCCTCTTATTTTATTTTATTTCCCTTTTCATTTATTTTCCATACATTATTCTCCTCTTTTTCTTCTATAAATACTCATCACTCTTCCACTTTTTCCACACTTTCCTTTCATCATAATAAAGCTTTAACAAATTTTCTCTACAACTTTTCTTTCCAAAAATTTCCTCCCAACACTCTCTTCTTCCCATCTCCATGCAACAACCATCTTCTTATAATAACCAACACACCATTTCTTCTTCCATCTACTATTAACCTTATGTAAAATTTCTAACTCCTCTTTTGTTCATGTAACATAACATGAACAATATGTGTGTTTTGATTCTTATATAATCCTCATGATGCTAATGCTAGGGAATGGAATCATGAATAACAAAATATTATTTATGTCTTGTTTATCCATAATGTGTTCTTATTATATCATGTTCATGCTTCTATCCTAACTTTTTATATGTTACAATATATAAGTGTATATATATATAATATATTTCTTAGAGCCTAATGCTCACTAATCTAACTTTTTTATTTATGCTTTTATTTACTCGCACATTTATTTATTTCATGCTTAATAAATAAGACTAGTCATCTTCTAGTCTTAAACTTATCCTCGTCAAGTCAAAACAAGTTTCTTCTTTCTTTTTTAGACTTGTCCATAATCTAAGTCCGAAGAGCCTTGAGATATCTCCAAACTAGATCCTTATTGAGATGTATCTAAATCATATCACCAACATTAAAGGATTTATCCTTCCGATGCTTATTTCCCTGCTTTCTCTATTTCTCTTGAGTCTTCTTAGGATACTTAGAAGTTTTCTCATGTTGCTCTCAAATCTCCTTAGCATGCTCAACTCCACTGAGACTCTCCTCCTTTGCTGTAAGCTTGGTTATCAGATCCATAGGTAAGGTAGGATTGAAACGACATACAACTTTGAAAGGAGATTTACCAGTTGAACTGATGTAGATCTATTATAAGAAAATTCAATAACAGGAAGACATAAACCCTAATATGAAATATTCTTGCTAATTGTAACTCTAAGCAATGCTTCTAGAGTACAGTTAACAACTTTGGTTTGTCCATCAGTTTGTGGATAACATGTGGTGTTATGCATCAACTTAGTGCCCAGTCTTCTCCACAATGTCTTCTAAAAGAAACTCAAGAATTTCACATCTCTATTTGAGACAATACTATATGGTACACTATGTAATCTTACTATTTCTTGCGAAAACAAGTTAGCAATATATAAAGCATCATCTGTTTTATGGCAAGGAAGAAATTGTGACATCTTTTTGAAATGATTAACGATAACCATGATTGCATCCTTTCCTCTCTATGTCCTAGGCAAACCCAAGACAAAATCCATGCTGATATCAACCCATGTTCATGTAGACAGTGGTAATGTCACATATTCTCCCCATGAGTCCTTCATCCCTTTTACCCTTTTACATGTAGCACATCTCTCAATAAATTTATGGACTTCCTTCATCATTGCCTTCCAATAAAAATGCTCCTTCAATATTTCCAATGTCTTCTTTTCTCCTATATGTCCCAGCAATCCTCTGCATGCACTTTACGTACTAATAATTCTCTAACAGATCCACTAGGAATACAAAGTTTACCTCCTCTGTACAAGAATCCATCTATCACACAATATCCATCAACTATTCCTCCTTCGACACATCATGTCACAATAGGACCAAAGAAAACATCACAAATATATTGTTCTTTCAGTAGTTCACATCCTAACATCTTTGCTTAAAGTCAAGTAATAAGAACATACTTACTAGACAATGCATCTGCAACTACATTAGTATTTCCCTTGTTATACTTAATGACACATGTGAAACACTCTAAGAAATCGACGTACTTAGCTTATATCTTAGAAAGTCCTTGTTGCCCTTTGAAATGTTTCAGCTTCATGGTTGGTATAGATTATAAATTCTTTTGGTAGTAAATAATGTTACCATATTGTAAGAGCTCAAATTAAAGATTAGAATTCTTTGTCCTAAAAGAATAACTCAAAGTAGCTCCACTCAACTTCTCATTAAAATAAGCAATACAACATTTTTCTTGCATCAAAACTACTCCTATTCCAATCCCTGATGCTTTACACTCTAACTCAAAAGTCTTTTCAAAATCAAACAGTGCTAATACAGGAGCACTAGTCAATTTAGCTATAATCTCATAAATTTTGTTTGTTTTATCATTCCATACAAATGTGCTATTTTTCGTAGTGAGCTCAGTAAGAGGGCTTACTATACTGCTGTAATTCTTGACATACCATTGATAGAATGTGGCAAGTCCATGAAAGCTATGGACATCAGTAGCATATTCAGGTATTGGCTAGGCACAATGCCTTTGATCTTTCCTTCATCTACCCGAATCCTGCTCCATAAACTATAAAACCCAAGAATATCACTTCTGGTTTATAGAAAGAACACTTCTTCAAGTTACCATATAATTTCTCAAATTTCAACACTTCAAACATTTTATATGATTCACACGACTTTCCAAATGTCTGCTATATACTAGGATATCATTAAAATACAATACCATAATATTTCCCTAGAATTCTCTTAGAACATGATACATAAGTCGCATAAAAGTGCTTAGTGTACTGGTTCAGCCAAAAGGCATCACCAACCATTCATATAATCCGTGTTTTCTCTTGAAAGCAATCTTCCACTCATCTTCTGCTCTCATCCTGATCTGATGATAACCACTCTTAAGATCAACTTTGGAAAATATTTAAGCACCATTCAACTCATCAAGCTATGGTATAGGATACCGGTACTTAATAGTAATCTTGTTAATGGCTCTACCATCAATACACATCCTCCATGATCCATCTTTCTTATGCACTAATAAAGTTAGAACTACACATGGACTAATACTTTCCCTAACATAGCCCCTTTTTAACAACTCATCAACTTGTCTTTTCAATTCCTTTGCTTCCTCAAGATTCATCTGATAGGTCGAACAATTAGGCAACATAGCCCCTAGTTGAAGATCGATAGCATGCTTTATTCCTCTAACTGGCAACCCCTTAGGTAGCTCTTCACAAAATACATCTATAAACTCCACCAACAATTATTATACTATAGTAGTCAAAGAAGCTTGCTCTATAGTTTCCAATACTCTCCTAACATGCAATACATAGATCGTCTCCTTAGCCTGTAAAGCTAAATGGACATCTAATAACATAAACATAGATTTCTTCTTGACTACTTTGCTCTTCTACAATTAAGCCTTTCTAACTTCAGCTAATATAAGATTTAATATTATCTTCTTATCATCCTTCTAGAATGCATAAGTGTTTTTGTACCCATCATGTAAGACCTTAAGATAAAACAACCATGGTCTTCCTAATAGGATATGAGAAGCACGCATAGGTAATACATCACATACAACTTCATCTTTGTATTTGTCGCCTCTATTGAAAGGTACCTTCACTTGCTTAGTTCCCTGCAAGTTACCTTGGTTATTAAGCTAATGTAACTTATAAGGATTAGGATATGAAATGGTAGTTGGATTCAACTTATCAACTAAAGCAGTAGCAGAGCAGCAATGTTGGTGCAACTCCCACCATCAATAATGAGTGTTCATAAATTTCCCTTCACTCAAAAGCCACACAAAATAAATTCTCTCATTGTTCCTCTTCAGAAGATTGATGAACATTAAGAATACATCTCAATACACAAATACTCATGTACTGATCTTCTCCTTGCTCCTCACTAGCAAAGCAGCAATGTTGGTGCAACTCCCTCCATCAATATGAGTGTACATAAATTTCCCTTCACTCAAAGGCCACATAAAATAAATTCTCTCATTGTTCCTCTTCAGAAGATTGATGAACATTAAGAACACATCTCAACACATAAATACTCATATACTGATCTTCTCCTTGCTCCTTAGCCTCAACATATACTTTCCATAATAAGTATCTAGTGCAGTAGCATCCTATATGGTTCTCCAAAGTCATCTTCTTCATCCTCACTAACAACTCACCACCAATATTCATCCCAGCTCTTCGATTAAGATATTGAGAAGCAATATGTCCTATCTTACTGTCATGTTTTCTATCATCTAATCCACCTGCTTTACCAAGATTTCCATTCACATTAGTGGTACTTTGACCCATGTGATTATTATTTCTATAACTTCTCACAAAATTGCTAGCTTCCCCTTTATCACTAGATTTATTAAAAGTCCTTTATCATACTTCTTGCTATCTAAAACATGATATTTTTTATATGCATACTTGTTACTCGTTGGCTTGTAAGGATAGTTTGATCTGTGTCACTCTACATTAAGAGCTAATTGAATGGCTTCTTCAGGGTATCATATCTTTGAAGTTCCACCACACAAGCAATCCCATACTTCAATCCTATTACAAATCTTGCAACTGTTTACTCGGGTGGCTCAGTAGCACCACTTCTGATCATCAACGATTCAAACTCTTGCATATGCTTTTCCATACTCTTAATCCCTTGTCTAAGAGTCAAGAGGCACATGAAGATATTAAGCTTGTAATACGGAAGCACAAATCTTCTTCTTAGGACTCATTCCATCTCGTTCCAAGTTCGAATTTCCTCCTCATTATCTCATCCTTTTGTACTCACCAGGTTCTTCCACCATAATCAGCATACGCCATAAACTCAAAAGTAGCTAATCGAACTCACATATGTTCCTCCACATCATAACATGCAAATAATTCTTCCACCTTATTTTCCCAATCTAGATAGTCATTTGTTGAACCACTTCCACTAAATGAAGACAACTGCAATTTAACATGCTCTAAACCCCTAGGTGGCTTAAATTCTCTTCCATAAGCATCTCCATAATTTGGATTACCCTATCTAACATCTGCTCGCATGCCATCATTAAGTAGCAGTGGAGGTGGTGCTTTTGCACAGGGTTATAACACATTAGGGTTTTGTAACAACTATTGCATTGCCTGAACTAGTATATTGACTGTGTATTCAAGGTTTGTAAATGTTAGCTCGTACTCCATTCATCTTCGGCTTGAATACCAATATTAGCTTCACCATTGCCTAGAACTACCCTATTTCCACAAACTCCACTATTGACCCTCAACAAAATTGCCATGCACACTTTCATTTGACATCCTGATAATACATGACTAGTAATCAAACAACAAAAAAAAAAAATGGAGATTGTATTAAACCTTAATATCCAATCACAACCACAAATCTTAATCATGTACAAACACAATAATGGCAGAGACTACTAACCATAATCGTGCTTTGATACCATAAGTATGATACACCTAGGAACTTAATCACTAGTGTAACTATGGGTCAATTAACAATCAACCCGAAGAATGCCCCATGACTTAACATAAGTATTAGGATTTTCTTACAAAAATTTGAACAGGATATAGATGGCATTATTCAAGGATATTACATACTAGGATTTATTCGAACTACATTCTTGCTAATCTAATATGACTCACAAATTAACTAAAGTGGTTTGTTTGCCACAATAAAAAAGATTGATAAGAGCACAATAATTTTTAGAGAAAGATCTCAAGAAAAGAAAGCTAACTTGAATGCAATAGTCTCTTTAATGTTTACAAATAATTTCCTATTTATACTCACGACTTGATATCTAAGATAGAAAAGTAGCTAAAATGATAAAGTTATCTAAAAGATAGAATAGGAAAGTTACAAATAAATTAAAATTTAAAAATCTATCATAAGATTCACACATAATGTACAAGGAAAGATTCGCGAGCAGCATCTTGCAGATCATGAGCATGAGTAAGACTACGAAATCTATTGAACATTTTCCTTCAAACCACAGATGCAACTATCTCTAAACAAAATGAACCATGGGAACAACCGCTGGGAGGATTGCAGGCATTTCCAAGGCATGATTTACATCATCTGCTAAATTTCCTTCATTCCTTGCACAAATTAATAAACATTCATCTATGTGATGAATTCCATAGCTATAAAAAAAAGTAAAACTCATCTCCATAAGGTCTATTCCTCATAATTATTTGAACTAAGTTTCACAATCCTCTAGTTATAGCTCTTATTGTTGACCCTTGACTTGATTCCTATCAGCGAGTTTCTAGTGATGCCATTTGGTTTGATAAATGCACCAGTCTCATTCATGGATATCTAATGAATTAAGTGTACAAGCCTTACTAGACGTCATTGTCTTCATCAACGACATCTTGATATACTAGACAGATCATGAACAACATAAGAAACACTTGAGGATTCCTTTGCAAATGTTACATGAACACAAGTTGTATGCCAAGCTGTTAAAGTGTGACTTTTGGTTGAATGAGACATATTTTCTCAGACATGTGATATTAGGATAAGGAATATCGGTAGATCCCAAGAAGATTAAGGTTGTGATGGAATGGAAGCAATTGGAAATGGTGGCTGAAGAAAGAAGGTTTCTTAGCTTGGTTAGCTATTATAAAAAAAAAAAAAAAAAAAAGTCAAGTTCTCTACCTTAGCCAAACCCCTTACCCAACTAACTCAAAAAATGAGAAGTTTGGATAGACGAACAAAAGAAAATAGAGTTTTCAAGAGCTTAAGCAACGACTCATTTTGGCACCAGTACTTTTGTTTCCAAATCTAGACAAGCTTCATATGGTTTATAGTAACACATCAAGGAATGGGTTAGGATGCATTTTAATGCAAGAAGAAAAAGTGATCACTTATGCCTCAAGATAATTGTGACCCTTGAGCAAAACTACCCATGCATGGCCTAGAGCTAGCTGCCGAAATATTCGCACTAAAGCTATGGAGACATTACCTCTATGGATAAAGATGTGAAATATACACATTTGTTTACTCATAAGGAGTTGCCTTGCTTTCTAAACAAAAAGTTGATCAAAGGATTCAAGAGATTGAGCATAAAAAATTCATAGACCATGATAGAAACAAGATCTCAGGTTAGTTATAGAACCTACCTTAGTGAAAAGGATCAAGGAAGTGTAGTGCTATGATGAAACTCTCCAAAAGGTCAAACGAGAGGTACAAGAGGGAAGATATACAAATTTTATAGTAGATGACAAGGATGTGATAAGGATGAAAGGATAGTTATGTGTACCTACTGATGATGAGTTATGTAAGAAGTTCATGAACAAAGCTCATAGTTCTGGTTATATTGTATATCTTGGAGGGACTAAGATGTACTAAGATCTTAGGAGCCACTATTGGTAGAATGGAATGAAAAGAGACATGGAAAATTATGGAAGATTACTAAAGTCGTTTCCCATGCCCAAATAGAAGTGGGATTAGATTACAATGGATTTAGTGTGCGGATTATCGAGAACATCAATAGGGTGTGATGCTATATGGGTCATTGTGGATCGACTCACTACGTCAGCCCACTTCCTATCAATCAGTATGATGTACTCCTTAGATAAGCTGGCTAAGATATATATAAGAGAAATAATATGATTACATGGAGTTCTAATAAGCATAGCGTTAGATAGAGACCTGTGGTTAGTGTCATAGTTTTGGATGAGTCTACAAAAGTGTATGGGTACCAAGCTACATTTTAGCACAGCCTACCATCTCCAGACGTACAAACAATCTGAGTGAACTATATAAACCTTGAGGACATGCTACGAGCTTGTTTCATGAAATTAAAGGGAATTGGGACATGCAGTTACCTTTAGTAGAATTCGCCTACAACAATAGTTACCATCCCACCATCTAGATGCCACTATAAGAAGTTCTATATAAATGAAGATATAGATCGCTTTCATTTTGGGACGATGTAGAAAAGCTTACCAAAGGACCACACTTATTACAAGATGTCACAAATGAGGTATGGATAATTCGATAGAAGATAAAGAAGCTCAAAAACAAAAGAGTTGGATGGATCAAAAATGGACCCGAGTTCAAAGTTGGAGATCACTTACTTAAAGGTGATCCTATCGAAAGTATACATAGAGCTCATACATACTAAAAAGCTAAGCTTGAATACAAAGAAGACCCTTTGAGATTCTGGAAAAGTAGGTGATCTACCTACTAGTTAGCTATACCACAAAAATTTTTTTGTTTTTACACAAGTCTTCCACATCTCTATATCACGAGACACATAACAAATCTAGATTGAGTAGTGTACTGAACCAATTAATTAAAGAAAATTGATGTATGAGGAACATCCAATTTATATCTTAGATCGAACATCCCAAAAGCTTAAAACAGAATCAAGTACATTAAAGTGTTATGAGAAATCATGCACAAAAAGGCAACATGGGGAAATTGATGTGTTAGGAACATCCAGTTTATATCTAGATTGAAAAGCCCAGAACTTAAGAACAAGGAGATCAAGTACGTAAAGTATTATGGAGACATCATGCACAAAAAGCAACACGGGAAGAGGCAACACGAAGATGAAGATGAAGTGCAACGCAAATACCCACATATTTAATGAATTAGGTACATTATCATTTTAGGATAATACTTTCTTTAAGTGGGTAGGTTGTAAACCCCTAGATTTTCTGTATGCCTAGGTGTAAACCCCACAATCGAAACAAAGCAAAACCGAACCCTAAATCCAATCCGAGTTAATCCTAAATCCTAGAAACCCCATATACAATTAGATATAGTTCAACAACCCTAGAACACGAGATTAATTAAATAATAGAAAGCCTAAAAAGAAGAATTTTAGGAAAACTTTTCACTAGAACAATAGAAGTTCCAATACCCTAATCTTCCTAAAAACCCTACAAAATACAATTTCTGTACCTCATTGCTAGCCTTAAGTCAAATAACGCAACTGAATAATAATTAATAATAAAATAATATTAAATTATTTTTCTAATATCATATACTAATTTATCAATTATAAAATCATCAATTGAACCAAATTTTATGTGTATCTTATTTCTAACTGGTAAATAATTGTCATTTCATTTACAGTTCACTACCATTCATCACTATTTATGTTAATAAGCTTTTCATCCTATTCTTACACCTAAACCTACTCTTACATAACGTATTCTTAATACATCTAGCCTACCTTACTTTTTTATAATCACGTTTATTTTCTTTTCTTTATTCTCTCTCTCACAAGTTTTTGCTAATATATAAAATTGTTATAATTAAATAGTATAATAGATGATCAATTTTGAACTTGAATTCAAACTTAATCTAGAAATTAAATTTAGATAGTTTATTAAATCAAGTAGATTAAACTATAGAGTATAATTAGATAGACAAAATAATCAAACTAATAAATGGAATTAATTGAAATTGAGATTTCAAAATTTCTTTTTCGTTTATCTATTGCATCAATTACTGTGACACCCTGAACTATACGTCTATTTAATTTTGGTAATTGTTAAATAGATAGTAATGTTTGACGGAAATTTTAGAAAATGTCCGAAAAACCATCTTGCTTTTCGTGCATTTAAATATTGGTAATTACCAATATGGACAATAAAAGACTTAATTAAAATAAAAATAAATATAAACTATACCTATATCAAAGAAAATTTTCGTAAGATATAACAATAATAATATGATTAATATATAAACTAAAAACCAATAAATAAATAAAATAATAAATTAGATCCCATAAATAATTCAAAAGATACAAACAAAAGATAAATACTATAAATTTATAATAATAGAATATAAATAAAGTCAAATTAAAAACAATTTAATTATTAACAGGTCATAAACTATCAAAACTTAATAATTTAAATCTTTAAAGGATAAATTATAATTTACGATAATATAATAAAGCTAAAAAGTAAAAGTCTTAAATTAAAAAATTTAAGTATACCATAGTGTTCAGAATATTTAATATAGTAGGTATGTAAATTTTCATCTAAAAATATTATCGAATGAGTATATATTATACGTGTTAATTAGACCCAAAAATTAAAACTTTCAAACCGTTCCTATTTTGGCTTATTACACACGCCAATTTTTCCCCATAAATTCTGCATCCTCCCTCTCTTCTCTCGCATTCTCTCAATTCTCTCTCTCTCCATATTTCTCTCTCCCTCTCCGTCTGCGGAAAGTCTTCGCAGAAGATTTTAAGGAAAAAAAATGAAAAGTAGCTTCTCCGAAACGGAGAAGCCAAAAAAAAAAAAAAAAACGAAAAGAAAAAAAACAAACTTCTTCACGCAGAAGAAGTTGGAAAAAAAAAAGAAAAAGAAAAAGAAAAAGAAAAATAATAAAATAATAGAAAAGGAATCTAGAAGCTCCTCCGATCTTCAAAAGCTCGTATTTTTCACATACGACAACCGATTCCAATTCCGGAAGTGGTGTTGATCGTGGCAATGCGCTCTTCAATTCAAGACCACACAAGGTTAGCTTTCGATCACTCTAAAATTTTACTATTATGATCCGGTATATAGAAGTTTCGTAATATTAGTTTTTATTATAAATATACATATTTACATGCATATATAATGATAATAATATAAATATTATGCTAGTATATGTATTTAGACTAGTTGCTATTACATTTCGCTTATCAAATAGATAATAAATTGATAAATAAAAACGCTAATGATAGAAAATTGATTATAATATTAGATAATTAATATTTAGAGTCTATTTTTTTAGTAAATAGAAATTTTGGAGATAAATCGCTATGATTGAGATATACTCGTTAAAACTAGATATTAGGTCTAATTTACATAAATAAAACTTAAATTAAGATTTTAATATCAAGTACACTAATATATATATAATATATATATATTTCTTAACTTATATACACTTGTTATTGTTATGAAGTAAAACTTAGCTAAAGAAACAATTAGAATTAAGTAAAGTAAACCTATAGCTTAGTTCCAACATTAAAAAGAATGAAGATACTCTATGAAAGTTTAAATAATTTAAAGTACACACAACATATATTCATGAGTAGAAATGGAATTAACAAGGAAAATAAAAACCTAGAAAACCCTAGAACCTTATAATAAATGTTTCAATCCCTGTAAAAAACTTAAAAAATTTTACTTTAATTTGATAAATGAAACATATTTGATTATCCGATCAATAAGAAGATTGGATATGTAATTAAACTTTAATATGTGACCTTATTACAAATATAAGATTCAGATCATACGCAGAAATAGGATATTAATAGATAAACTTGATAAGATTTAAGTATTATATATATAAAAGATATTTAGCTTTAAATCTATTAGATATACTCAATAACAAACCTATATAGACATATGAAGATTTCAACACATATAAAAGAATAAGATTCCTAGAATAAAATTTAAGTAATTCGATTACAAATTGGAAATTCAAGATAATATAAATTTGTAATTGAAGATTAAGTTAATCAAGAATTCCGTAACTTTAAGTATAAAAATTCAACGCTTATAAGACTTAAGGATTAAGTATGATTAATGGAAATCATAAATATTAGCAAATAATCAAATTAACTAAAGTTACATACTTAAAATAAGATCAGACAATCAAAATGAAAATAAGTATAAATATGTATACTTTAACTAAAAGTTAAGTATGGCCTTAAATTAAGTATAATCACTAATACTCTATGAAATAAACATTTACAAGGAATTAAACTTGAAATAATAATTAAGATACCAAACAAGAACCTAGGCATCATTGTGATACCTTTCGAACCCTTAAAGTAACATAAGGAAAATATACAAAATGATTAGTTTAACCTAACAATTAAAAACTATATCGATAAGTTTTCCAATGACTACTTCATATGCTAAAATCTAAGTCAAACGAATATAATATGCCCAATTTAAGATTTCGTGATTTACTTGATATTTGAAAACATTTAAAATACTTCTCTTAAGAAAACTAAGATTATACGAATTTTTTAGTTTAACCTTACGAAGCGTAGCTTTTACAAGCTTCAAAATGATTAATTTGTGTTAAGGTTAGATTAAGAAATGCTAAAACTCGAGTTTAAGATACAAAGACACAATAGGTTTCTTTGTATGGATAATAGTATAATAATAAGTATTCGTTATCTAAATTCTCAGGGAGACAGATCCGTCTTCAAGTTTTCTTATAGACTTCTACTACTATTAAGCAAGCGTAAACAGGTGAGTATATTCCGATGACCTTCATATCTGCTTGTGCTTGTAGGTTTAGAGTATGATATTTTGTTAATATAAATTAAATGATTCAAGTATGGGGTTGGGAAATTTACACTTGTGGTTGCTCGTGTTTGTTATCTGTGTTGAAAATACTACATTATTCTGAACGTTAAGTATTGAGTGTTGTTTAATCATTTTGATCTTTGCGAGTGTCTGATAATTGTCTGGTCGCCAAATAAATGGACTTAATGACTATTGGCGTGATAATCATAATATTGATCATGCATTGCACGATTGCATGTAGAAGGCCATCACCACTACATCTTGACCCGAATGGGCCACATTGTCCCGTGAGGACGGTGAACATGGAGGACCGAAGTGGTATATACCTAGTGTGTACCATGGGCCTTGTTCTAGGGGAATGGGAACTAAGTCGTCCTGGGGAGACGGCCCTTCTCTTAGAATCGCGCGGGTCATGTTTCGGATTTATTACTCAATGGGATGTTGTTTTATGTATTATTTTGATATATAAAAAGTTTTCTTGAGAAATTTGATTCCCGAAGTATATTAATCTGGGTGCTGATGAGTGATGTACCCCAACCCCAGATTCGGAGGGTGCAAATCCGAATATGTATATGGTTACCCGGTTGGCCATATATATTTGTTCATTTGATTGTGCACATTGTATATGCTTGTTTAATAACTTGTTTGCTTTTGCTTGAACGGATGGAGAGGGTATACTTCACTCAGCTAGTTGTAGCTGACTCCCCAACAGTTTGCTTTTGCAGGTAAGTTGAATACATGGATGGGATAGGATTTGAGTGCAGGCGTGACAAAGATCAAGTTGTACGAGACTGATAGAAGATTGAAAATTTGATAGGTTAAACCTAGTTGAGAGAATAAACATGAAAATGTAGTCTTTTTCTTAACTTAAACCTAGTTTATATTTGTGTTAAAACCTGGGTTTACCTTATCTTGTCGTTTGGTAGGATATCTGATTCTCTGCGGTCTTGTGATCTGTGGAAGTGTCGATATCCAATAAATTATTTTCATAATAAACTTATATATGTATAATACAATGAGAGGATAATTAATTAGAGTCTTGTAAACTCTGACTTGCAAGGCGATCCTCATGTTGCGGGTGCACACGTAATATGATGATTTAGGGCAATTCTACTAGGCCCCACATAGGGTCGCGACAATTACCCATTTCATCAATCAAATTCCTTAATTTTATTTAACTGTTAAATTTGAATTCTATTCCTTTCAATTTGATTATTCACTTTAATTGTCTTTTCTAACAAATCAAATTTTACCATCATCATAACCAATTTTTAATTAAGAACCCCATTTCTTTTAATTATGAATGAACTAAAATTCTAAAAATTCAATTACCTAAATTTTATTAGCAACCCTATTTAGCCATTTTCAGCTAAAACCTATTTCCATAATCCCTACAAATTTTGAATTTGATTGCTTGTTTAAAAGTATCTATTTTTATGTCCTAAATCCCAAATCCAAATTAAATATAAAATTTGATTTAGATAGTTACTTAAATTAAGTAAAGCAAATTATAAAATATGATTACATAAATTGATATATATTTAGTAATAGATTTAAATTGAAATTTAAGATTTCAAATATTCTTTTAAATCATTTATTTGCCTCCATAACCTTTTTCATTGAATTAAATTATTTAATTCTTTCTAATAATTCATTTTTAAACTCTTTTTATTCAATTTCAATCCCTAATTCCTTGGACATGTAATTTAAATGTTTAGTGGATTTCTAAATTTTTAAGATTTAATTTAACTTTCACTTCTTTAACCCCTATAATTTTTTAATTCAGTTACTTGTTTATGAATATCAATTCTTAAGTCCAAACTCTAATTAAATATCACATCCTTACAAATTAGATTCATAAACTAGATTTCTAGTACAGGTTATTAATTTATTTATATGAATTTTCAAATTACTTTTTAATTATTTTTAGAACCTAATATAATTATCTGAAATGATCTAGGTTCAAAGTCTATTTAATTTCCATGTGTTTATTTATTTATCTTAATTGTTGAATTGCATGAGCATGGTGATTATGATAGTTGTTTGCTAATAGTCTAAATGTATTATTTTGCATATGTAGTGAAATTAATATTTTGTTTTATATGCATTAATGAGAGTGTAGTAGAATTATTAATTGTGTCTTTTATACATTAATATGTTAAGTTAAGTTAGATTTATAAAATCAACTTTGGTCTTGCTTAAGGTTAGTTGATAAAGTTCTTAGTAGTTAAGTTAGTAATTAAGCCTATATAAGCCCCAAATGAGACTTAAATTCATTCCAAATGCAACCTAAATTTATATATACCTTAAAGGGCAAATTTGGAATATGTATAAAGCTAAATTTTGCTTAATTAACCTACTTTTAGGGGCAGCCATTGTTTTATCCGAATTTTACTTTTTCTTTCTTTTCTTCTTCTTCTTTCAATCCAAATTTCAAGTCCAAACCAAGAACAATAGCAAGCTTTAAAAATCAAAGTTCTTTCCAATGCAAGGCATTTACATGTGAGTTGATTCAATTATGATTGTTGTTTTGTTTTCTTTTCTTATGATGGTTGATTGAGCTCTTGATTAGAATGAGTTTAAATGTTATCTAAATTGTTTGTTCATGCATTGAGATGAGCTAGGAATGTGTTTTGTGAGTGTGTGAATTTGTGCATGTATTGTAGGAGTGATATGAAGTGTTGGGAGGATATGAAGATGAATTGTGTAGGAAAGTTGTGAATGGATGGAAGTGGAATTGGAAGTGTTTAAATGTGTTGATTTCATGTTTTGAGTTGCTAAGTTTGAGTAGTGTAGATAGGAGCGTGTATATAAAGTTGAAAATGTAGTTGAGGAAGGTTTGAAAGTGTTATAGGATAGAATTTTCGAAGTGGAAAAACAGGGGATTTGTGTTTTATTGTATAGCCTGTTCTTAAACGTACGCCGGCATCTAGGGTTTCTACGCCGCCGGCCTATAGGCAGTGTTGGAAGCCCACATAATCAAATTTCTTAAGGCCGATCGAACGCCGCTGGCTTTCGCTAGAAAATTCAGCCGACATTCATTCTTTCATATTGTACGCTGGCTGCTGGGAATCAAAGCCGCCGGCGTATGTGTTAAAGCTGCCAGCGTATCTGGGTAAGCGGACGGCTTGCACCTCTCTGGACATTTTGAAAAATTTTGGGTTTTGCATTCTACACGGGGTCAAAGCCGCCGGCGTAGAATGAAGGCAGCCGGCGTACCCTTGAGCACTACCAGCGTTGGCAGTGTTGATTTTCATAGTGTCGAACACCGGCTCAAAGCCGCCTGCGTTGAGTGCCAGCATGTCCCCTGTGCTTTTGATTTTTAAAAACTTTTTCCAAAATTTTCTGAAGTTTGATATTTGATCAATTAAGTATTTATTAAGCGATCTAGGATACAATAGGATGTTTAAATGCTTTATTTTGACTTTGTATTAAATTATTCGAATTTCTTTGATTAATTGTGATATATAGATATAATATGTGTATATATTTGTGAATGAGGAATCTATATTTATTTATTAATTATTTTGATATTCCTATTTCAGTTAAGGACTCTTCGTTAGTTCTTCACCGAGAGATCATAGTAATATACTAACGGGTTCAGGTACGCAATAACTTGTTTTGATGTTTGCTAGGAATAGGCATTCGTAATTCAACTTAACTTAACTTGGCTTAATATTTGAATGAATTGGATGTCTATTACGCTATTTAATCTGGTCCGAGGAGCAGCAAACCTGTCATGATGCAATGACATGTTAGTTAGGCGCTTAACCAAGTCATGATGCAATGACTTTACCATGATGCAATGGTACGCTATGACGCAATAGCGATTCTTTTTGTTAAGTGGGTAGCCGATAGGGGAATAGTATCTGTGTAATGTTTGCTTAAACTTAGAGGAAAATACCATGATTTGGTTCAAAGTTTAGGAACTTGTGAACTAGGCTCATGTTATGGACTGAGTTTAAGTAGAGTCGGCAACGGCTTTTGAACCCTAAATGTAGCTATTATCTTCATGAAATAGATATAGAGATATAATATTCGGGTTGCTTATATCAACCCCTGAGCAGCTGCTGTTACTCAGGATCCCTAAATTCCCAAAGTGTGACCCGGGATTTGAATACCCTCCTATTGATTTGTGAAAGAAAACGTAATAAAGATAATCACCTGTCTAATGATGCATTACATCAATTTGATGAATTGTTTTTGCATTGGTTATTGTGTACAGGGCTTTGGCTCACTTTTGCTGCTTTGCAGGTATTGGAGACGAATTTTATGATTTGAGCTATGGGTCCGATTTCGAGATTTCTGGATGAGTGGGACGAATAGGACTCGAACACCCTGGACCCTTGGAAGGAATTTTTTTTTGCTAAAGGAAAAGTTATGTGTAGAAGGCTTGTTAGTTAAGCCTATTTTTTTTCAAAGACCTTAAGATCCTTTATGATTCTTTTATTTTAAGAAAACATGTAAATTTTGTCGTGTCTTGTATTCGCACTAAACAATGTTTATATGATGTAAATGTATGTATAGATTACTTTTGTTAGCAATCTTGTTTTGTATAAAAGTTCCTTATGAAGTTATAGTGGTTTTGATCAAACAATTTTCATAAACTGTTAGTTTTAGGACAACCTTACATATAATGTGAAAACGTTATATGTGGTTGGGGACTCGTACTCTAAGTTCGGGATTTAGAGGAACGGGTCTTTACATTATCTAAAAGGTTCAAACCTAAAACCCCTATCCGAAAATATCTTTAATTCTTATCATTTATTTTCTTTTCCCTCTTTGACTTTAAGGTTGCACTCATTTTCTTCTTCTTTTCCTTTCTTCTTCCTGGTTCTACTTTTTCTCTTCTTCTACTCTTTATTTCTCTTTTCTTTCTAAAATTTCAACTCCAAATCTTAATTTTAAGGAGATCATAGAAGAAACTAAAGTTAAAAAAGAAGATAGAAGATAAAAAACAAGTTTAGAGTAGTTTCACCAACAAGAAAAGAGAAGTAATAGAAAAGATCAAGTTATGTGAGTTGGTTAAACAAGTAAGTTGAGTTGTTTATTTTTTTGTTGTAAATGCATAGGCATGCTGAATTAGAGTTAGATATAAGTAGAATTTGTGATAAAATTTGTAAACTAAGAATATATAAATATATGTGTTAAAACATAGATATCTATATACATGTGTAGATTAAATGTTTGATAAAATGATTAGATGATATGTGATAGTAGAAATATATTTAGGAGTATTATTTAAACTTAATATGAATTTGTATGCTACTTTTATAATGTTTTGTTGAAGTATGTATTAAGTAAGCAGTTAAATTTTGGAGAAAAGGCAAAGGAAAAAACGTGAAAATTTATCACAAGGGAATGATCATGTGCGTGATCATGCTTGTGGTACTCTCAGGTTTTAAATTTAAAATTGAACACAGGCGTAATCCATCCTGTGATTAGCTTGGTTTGAAAATTTTGGAAAATCACAGGTGTGATTAAACCTGCATCATTACTAATATTTGTATTTCCCTTAATCACGGGTGCGATTTAGCCTATGGTACCACTAGACAAAAATTTTTGGCTCATCACAAACATGATTGAGCCCATTGTGATCACACCTTGACTATAGTCGTGACTCATTCCCTCCTCTATTTCGCCCCTATAACAAAAAGCATAAAAGAAAAAAGAAATAAAGATAAAATGAAATAGATAAATGATATAGGATATAGTATGTTAGTACTTGAATAATTAGGAATGATTTAAGTGAATTAATATGTTAGTAACTAATTTGGTTGACATGGAACTTAGGCTTATAAAATAAACTTAGTTAATAAACCTAAGTTTAACTTAATGAATCTAATGAGCTAAAATGAACTAAACTAATTGAAATCTTGTATTATATATAATATTGTCTTAATGGAATGAATGAATGTAACTTAGTAAATCAACTAGATTTAATACAAATTTTGAACATAAAGTGGACTAGTTAATTGACTTAAGTTTAATTTGACTTAATAGACTATAACGACATAAAATGAATTTGATCTAAAATAGAACACTTAGATTAACTAAGATCTTAATAGAAACATAATAATGATCTAGTGAGATAATTGAATAAGATTTAATAATTGGATTAAGTGGTTAAGTCTAATCAACTTGGTCAAATTAAGTTGATACAGACTTAACTTGTAAATGACTTAGATGTAGTTGTAGTATGTTAGACTTTAAATAGTAAAAAGAGTACATTGTTTCAAATGTGTGCTTGCTAAGAAAAATGAGTATGCGATAGTGAACAATAGAATGATAAGGGTTATAATTTAAAGATTAAATTCATAAAACACTTTTAAAACTATAAGCATGAATTTTGGCATACAATAGATAATAAGGAGGTAAAATGTAGATTAGTATAGAATATGTAATTTATGAGAAATATAATCATATCAACTAAAGATATATACTTAAAATTAAATCAAGAGAAGCACAATGAAAATAAATATAAGTCTATGTTTCAATAAGCATAAATAACGAACTAAATGTGAGTTTGAACACTAAAATTTAATAAAGTATACATTAAGAAATGTAATGAGTAATTATTTCATTTCATAAGAGAAACAAATAGAGCAATCTTTGGATTTACTAGAAGATTACTACAACTTAGCCAGGATAACATGTGAGTAACTCAAATCTTTTCATATTGTTTGTGTTTGTAAAGTAGTGGCACAAAATTTAACTACAATGATAATTGACTATGTAAGGATGGGAACAATGCATGCTATATGGTGATTAGATGAATGACAAACTTTAATATTAGAAGTATGATAATGTCCTAAGACCCTTTATAATTGTGTCTTGTTGATCATATTTTTATATGATATTTTTGAATTACTAAAAGAAGGATACTTATTGAATAAATTATTCATTTGAGGTATTAATGAGAAACAATTGAGCTTTTTAGAGGATTGAAAACAAAACAAGCAAAGATTTGATGAAGTTTGGTATCTTTATTGCAAAGTTAGGAGTACACTATTGAGAAGACATAACTAATGTACATTTATTAGAGTACAAGGCAAAGAAAAAGATGGATTTCCAGTATACACAACCCATGTACACGGGTGTGTACGAATGTTAAGCGGTGAATTGTGTGTTGTTTTAGTATACACGACCCACCTACATAGGTCGTGTATGACATCACACTATATATAGGCACTCTGTTTCATTTTCGTAAGAATCTGAACCATCATATTCCGTTCCTAAATCCTAAAGTACACATTTTGGGGAGCTTTTCAAGAGAAAATTGCTACACAATGTCAGAAGTTCAAACATGACATTTCTATAAGGGTTTTATTATCATGATTTTTTCCATTTCTTCCTTTATAATTACTATTGTTAACTTTTTCATGGAAGAGTAGTCTCATTATGTCTTGAGTTTTGAGAAACCCTAGCCTCATACATATTTGCTTTTTTATCGAATAAAGCTTTGGTCTTGAATTTACTTCATGATTTATGTTATTGTTTGCGATGATTTTAGGCCTGAATCATTGTAAACTTGAGTTCAATTAATTAGAAAGAAGATCTCAATTAATGGAATAGATCTCTCATGAGTAAACAAGATGTGTAGTTCACCTAGAAATAGGGTTTTTCTAGCTTTCTGCCTTTGAAGATTAGTTTCTTCAATTGAGATTCATGAGCCTTATGTAGTTCTAATTTGACATTAGTGAAGGAAGAAATTCCCACTTCTTCAATTATAATTAGGAGTTAATTCACTTGAAGAGAGTAATTAATTTAGCTAAGTAAACCAGTTCAAGACTAAAGAATTATTCAATTGAAATTGCATTTTAAGGATAAAAAGGGCTAAGGTAGATCAAAACTAGAGACATAGTTTGTCCATTGATTAATTTTATAAAAATCAATGCATTATTAATATAGGGCTTTTGGAACTATCTTTAGTTAAACTTAGCAGTAGAATTAATATATACTATATGATACATTCGACTAAATTATTGTAAAAGGGTTAGTACTAGTAGCTGCAAAGTGAAAACTAATTGCTTGGTACTGATTGTGCAATACCTATCATTGATTGTCTAAAAAGTTTAATCAAAAGTAATTGGACATAAATATTAATTGACCATCAAATGAAACTAACAAGCATTGCACGACTGCATAAATTGAATTTTCATGGTGTTCATGTCACGTATTAGCACCTCAGCCCTTAGGTAATGCTTTAGCGTGTCTAGGGAATCTAGTAAGGTTACCTAAGCTGTTTAGCCCTCCAAGAACTAAGTAGGTACCGAAGGATGTCACCTAATCAGAGCTGACATTGAGATGTTAATACTTAGTGGAGTTTTTGAGTTTTAAGGAGAAGTGGAGGTTATATTACTTATATGTATATATATAAATAAATAAATATGAGTTTGAAAAGAATTCTTCAACCTTAGTTCTTTATCTCTCTTGAGTGAGAATTACTTGAGCTGGTTCTTCAACCCCTTAGAGAGGGCGTAAATCTCTATTGGTTTAGATTTCGATCATCTAAACTACATTTGTCATCTATGGTTTATTGTTGCATTGTATATGCTTGATAATTAAAGTTGCTTAAATTTGTTTGAATTGTGTTAAGATCAAGTTATTCACATAGCTAAATTGTGCTCAAACTCCAATGTGTTGCTTGATTTCAAGAATGAAAAGGGACTGACTAAAACTTAGAGGTAGAAGCTAGAATAAAAGGAAAATGAAGAATAGTTACGAGTTAGAGAGAGTTTTTAATCATATGTTTTTTAGATTAGTAGTTAAGAAATTATGATGTAATAGCTAGAAAATTAGTGTAAGTTGCATGAAATGTAATTCTTGTTTGTATCTTATATATGTGCAATTTTTCTTATTCTAAACAACTTTCAATCCTGTATAACTATCCATGCCACAGAGTATTCTACAAGTTCAATGTTCATGTGCCTCTCCGAAAGCCTTAGATGGTCTAATACCAGTGTCTATGACTCTAGTTTGATACATTACACCTAGACACATTTAGGGTATCTTATGGGGGTGTGACACCCCTCCTCTCCCATTTATCCCTTTCTCACTATCATTTTCTCTCACTCTTTACTCTTCCTCTCCCTTTATAAAACCCCCCTCTGCTCCTCTCATTTTCACACTTTACCTCTCACACTCTAAACATATATAAACTCTCTTAAATTCCCTCCTCTCTTTCTCCCTCAAACCGCTACCTCCATCTCTGCAATCTCTCTCTTGGCTCCATCTCTCCCTCTCTTACACACACATATTCTCTTTACTTCATTTAGGTAAATACTCTGAACACACATCCTATGTTAGGTGATAAGTGATTTTTATTCTATTCAAACCATGGGAATTTATGCTTAGTTTGATTGTTACTTGTATAAAATTCCCATAAAGCATGTTGTTATTGTTTATTTGTTGTTTTTTTCAGCTACAATGAGCACTAAATGAAGAAACAAAGTCACTTGACCAAAAATTGAAGCAAAACAACAAAGATAGATTAAACTACAACGCTTGTGATTTAAACCGAGGGAAGTGGAAAAATGAAAATATCTTCAACTGCACCCTAGAAGCATGCTTGTGGTTTATAAAGGAGATAGAAGCTAGGCAAGCTACTAGCCAAGATGAAACATAACAACTTCAACCATGGCCAAGATGTATGCTCATAATTCTTTCTACGTTTTTTTCCCTATCATGCACGTGTGAAATTCGTACAAGTTTGTTATAAAAAATTTGCCATGCCTGTGTATTTTGTATTATAGGTTAGAAATATATATATATATATATATATATATAAAGAACATTCCTTTTGTATAGAGAGAGAATTTAGAGAGGTTTTGTAGATTTTGTAGACTTTATGTGTTTTATAGTAGTTTTTGGACTTCATTGCTTCAATTTGCTAAGGATTATGATTTTATTGCTCTATCTCATTATGTTCTTCAATTACTTCTCTAAACTATTGATTTTTTCTACTACATCCATGGATGAGTACTTGATTTAGCTTGAGTTTGTGGGTCCTTAGGTCAATTTCATGTAACTCTATTGTGCTTAAATCAAACTAGTGTTGATATATAAAATTCAATAGCTTAAATTAATAGATCTTGAATTTGTATAGTGGGTGATACGATTTATGTCCGATTTCAATAAAATAGATCGAGATGTCATTTTAATAAATATATCTAGGTTATTGAAGAAAATTACTCATAACTACCTAGAGATGGGAATATTGAAATCCTTCCATCACTTTATTCTAAATACATTTAAATGGGTTTTTAATCAAATGATTCTTGTCCTTAATGTGGATCCAGGTTGCTGATAACTTGAGAAGACATTCCAGTGGTCTGACCTAGGTTTAGCTATCACGCCCCAAAGAGTACCTAAACATACAAGTCCACCATACTCAATATTAAAGTTTAAGTATGACAACCTTAGTCATTCCCAGAAGTTTCGGTATTAAGTGTAAGGCGTGCTCTCACAAATTTAGAGGACCATACATGGAATTATGAAGTTTAAGAAGATACAATAACAAATTAAGAAAAGAGGATTCATAATATTCATTCATTTATAATAATTGTCTTATAAGTCTTAGGGGCATTCCCCTGCCAAAATAACTATAATCTATTACAAGAAAATTTCTATGAAGTTTACATCTTAACTAATACTGAACTTCATCTAAAAATTCCTTAACCAAAAAGGGAAATACCTGACTGCAGGGTCCATGTGGCCTCAATCATAAATAGCTAAATTGCAAAAGATAGCTATAGGGGTATAAGCTAATAGGCTTAGTGAGAATTATTTCTATAAGTAAAATCTTGTGTAGTAAAAATTTCAAACAAGTTATTTAAGCAATCAAGTGAAATGTAACATACACGTGAGAAAATAAAGCATATAGTTTTCCATGAACTATATGTTGAATGGATTTACGCCCTCCATTCGGGGTTTGGTGATGAGTAATCTCAAAATGAGTAGTTTAGTTGAGTTATGCTTTCGATCATTACCGCAAAGCTTATTAAGTCTACTCGAGTTGAGCCAAGCCTTCGGATTTTCGCCAACCATTGGTTTGATTCTATGTCACCAAGCAATCGCTTTCGATCCTAGCCACCAAGTGTTGCTTTCGACCGTCCTACTATACTTTTCACTCAAGGATAATAAACCCATGTAATGTGACTCACTTCGTAGTATGCATGAATCAATTTATTTAAGATATCATAGCATCATTGTTATCAATTTTAAGGTGATTATAGAATTTCATACATATCAAGTACTATACTAAAACAAACAATTACTTACAATCAATTCCAGCCTCGGTATTCTTAGAATCCTTTCAACAATTTTCACATACATCTCAATTTGTCTTTCCTTAGTTCTAATGTGACTAAACTACAAGCACAATCAAGTAAGGCATTTTAAGAAAATAAACTCACGTTGCCATGTCGACACTTCTTCTAAATGGATGAGTTGCTCAAACAATCCACTTAGTCAAAATTATCCTCAGGATATGGGTATTCTTCTTCAGAATCACCTAGTCAAGGAAAATACCTAAAATGAGTATTTCTTGATAACTTTCTTGAAATTTGTCAAAACTATGTCATAAGAACATCAAAGTTCATATAAAAGATGATTTCCATTTAAAATAGTCATAACTTAGTCATTCTAACTCGGAATTGCGCATATAATATACTTATTTCTATCTATTCAAAAATATCTATCCATTTCTAAAACTATTTTCATCAAACTAGATCATTTAGGCTCCGAAACAGTGGTAATCAGATTTACCATGAATTTTCCCATCCCAAAAGCTTTTTGTTTCAAACATTAAACAATCCAAAAATTGCTTTGATAAATTCTTAGTTATCTATATAGTTGAGGAACTCCTTTTTCATAAATTTATAGCTCATATTTCTTCCATGCTCAAGTGTTTGTTGTCCAACCAAATTTTTTGAGTAAAACAATGTTAATTAAAAGTTTAGAAAATCATAGTTTACTAGAAATCCATTTTGTAAATTCTTTAAAATGAATATTTTGATTATTTTGTTTTCAAAGAATTATTTCATGTTTATCTTACTATTTTTCTTAGAGACTTTTTAATATTATTAGATTTCTCTATTTTCCTTTTAGGATTTTTCAGTATCGATGTCACTTTTTCTACAACTTTTCTTTTATCATTACTCGGAAAATCTTGCTTTGAAACTCTCATTCCCTTTTGATGGGGTTTCGTTATATTATATTTTTATGGAAAACATTTTAGTACCAAAAGTCATCTTCTTAACGTAATATAGAAATAATTAAAAGTTTTTTAAAACAAAAGTAGCTTTTAAAATTATTATGAGTTCTTCCTAAAGTTTTGAAAAGAATAAATTTACTTTTGTTAAACCATAGATTCTAAATTTCATATAAAACCATTCTTAGGTGATAAAATCTTCTTTTGTGTAAAGTATAATTGAAGCTTAAAGGTTTCGACAACAATTTTTATGGGCATGATTATGAGAAATAATAACAAGCAAAAATAACATAAATGATAAATAAAGTCAAGTATTGGGAGTCTTAGCTTCTTCAAGATTCCCGGCACTAAGAAGTAGACTAGTCCCAAAAAGAAAGAGAAATAAAAGAAAGAAAATTGTATTGACTTGAAGAGCACAAGTCTAAGACTAGAGACTAGTCTTAAAACAACATGAAATAAATAAATTGCAAAGAGAGAAATAAATAAATTACATTGCATGAAAGGAAATAAATTGCAAGTGAGCTTATATGCTCTATAGAATATATATATGAAGATACATAATTATATATTAGTTAACTATATTGTAACGCCCTAAAATAAGGCATTACAACCTTCCACGTATCCCCTCTTATATAGGATATGCAAAGGCTCTATTATCCATAATTTTGTAAAATCATCACCTGTAAACACTCATGGGGTAACTCATAGGATACCAAACCTGTTAAAAATAAAAACTCATACTTCATAAAACATAAACTCCTGGTTCAAGCATAAAATCCAAGTCGACTTCACAGTCAACAAATTCAACAGAAACTAAATACTGTTTACATTAAGATCTTTTTAATTAAAACCAACTATGAATCCAACTATGATCTCAAATGATCAAAACATGTCTTCTCTCAGAAACTTGGTATACGAAGCCTAACTCTCGGCTAGGTAGTTAGGTCCACTATCACCATCCCCGCTATCAAAGAATAAATCATAACCGGATAGATCATACATTATATCTTCTTCACCTTTACCTGAAATTTAAAACAATGAGCGGCGACGCCCAGTACAATAAATCCAACATAAAAACAAATGCATATGCACATATAAAAAGCATATAATTCATGCAACTTACACTAATACAAACAATCATATTATTATCTTTCTTAAGCCAACAAAACAACACAGTCCAGTATTAGGCATACACTAATCCTAAACTCGGAGTTAGTCAGACTCCATTAAAAATCAAACAACTTTTTGAAAATAATAATCATATACATATATGGATGAGTGGGTACTCCCCAAACACCCCGAATCCAGAACACCTAATTCTACCGGAATCATATCAAGGCACGAGTCCACTAGGGACAACCTCACACCAAGATCATCAGGGTGCCTTACCAGTATCACTGTCTGCCAGGTCTTTACTGTCAAAGCTAAGTACAATCAAACATACAACTATTAACCCGAATAACGATTAAGTTTATTAAAAAATTCTGTTCCTACAAGCATTCAATCAATACTAAACTTACAAGCAAAAACAGCAAGTAAGGATTGGTCGTATCTTTCTAAATTTCAGGAATATAAATCAAATCCTCATAATCTGATACCAACAACAACAAAGACAACCTGAACTCCACAAATTTCTATATCCACACCAACAACAATTCCACAAACTCCAAATGTCCTATTACAACATATATATATATATACACATCAACAGGTATGATCGCATTATCAAAATACCCTAACAAACATGAATTCTCCAAAAATCCTAACCTGAAAAGAAATCTCCATTATCTGCACCGTCTATTCCGATCAAACTCCACAAACACCAATTATTTCACCCAAAACCCTAATATGTACAACAATAAGAATGTATGAGGAATGTTTAACACATATTTTGTTTGAATCCATCATAGAGGAGATAAACTTACTATTTTGAATCGCTAAAACCCGACTTGCATTCACCAATTCACATCTCACACGTGCTAGGGTTTCCTCACAAGAACCTTCATGCAAAATCCAACCTAACCCTAAGAAAACTTATACAATTTCATATTAAATCCATAAGAGAAGATTAAAGCACTTACTTTGAATCAAAAACACCCTCCGGATGATTTTCCAAGCCTAGATCTCTAAGAACACTCCAAAACACTTTTTGACGCAAGAAGAATATGATAAAAAGAAAATCTGTCAAAACTGTTTTTCGCGTCTCGTACTTATAGAAATTTGGTCATATGCCGGCGGCGTACGTGTAGATCTTGTCGGCATACACCCTACGCTGGCAAAATTTACACGAGCGTTGGCAGCATTCATCGGGGCTTTAAATTTCCAGAATTTCAATTTCTACTACATACATCAGTAAATCCATGCCCTACGCCGGTGGTGTTCCTCTCAGCGTTGAGAGAAACCCTAATGAACACCAGTGTTCCTCCCAGCATTAAAAAAAAACGCTACTGTTCCCATCCTACGCCGTCTCTACGCCGGCGACGTAGATTCTCCAAGAGGCGGCATACAATCTGTCAAAAATTGCAGAAATCCGAACTTTAATATTTTCCTACAACCAAACTTAAACTTTTACAATTTACTTGTTTTGACCTTAAACTCATCCTATATCATCTCATGATTCATAATTCATTATATTTCCATCTTTATTTCTGTATTTTACATCTCTCCTCTCCTAAAAAGAACTTTCGTCCTCGAAAGTTACCTGGATTAATGAAACAACTCTGGATATTTTGTCCTCATATCTTCTTCTAGCTCCCAGGTAGCTTCACGTTCAGTTTGATTAGTCCACTGTACTCTCACATATTTGATCACCTTGCTTCTCAGAATCTTCTCCTTAGAATCCACAATTCTGATCGGCTTTTCAATTGTCGTAAGGTTCGGCTGTACTTCCAACGGTTCAAGAGCTATTATTTCTTCCGGATCTCTGACATACTTTCTAAGCATGGATACATGGAACACATTATGCACTCCCTCTAAATCAGGCAGTAAAGCTAATCTATAAGCTATATCGCCTATCCTTTCAAGAATCTCATATGGTCCCACATATCGAGAATTCAACTTTTCTCTTAAGCCAAATCTGACAACTCTTTTTGTTGGTGAAATCTTTAGCAAAACTTGTTCGCCTACCTGAAATTCCAATGGTCTTCTTCATTTATCCGCATAACTCTTTTGTCTACTTTGAGCAGCTTGTAATCTTTGCCTGATCAAACTGACCTTGTCAACTGCATCTTGGACTAACTCTAATCCCAGCAATTGCCTTTCACCCACTTCATCCCAATGAATAGGTGATCTACACTTTCTACCATAAAGCGCTTCATATGGAGGCATGCCAATCGACACTTGATAACTGTTTGTAGGCAAATTCCACTAGTGGCAAATGCTCATCCCAACTTCCTTTAAAATCCAACACGCATGCTCTCAACATATCTTCCAAAGTCTGTATAGTCCTTTCAGATTGCCCATCAGTCTAGGATGATAAGCAGTACTGAACACAACCTTGGTTCCCAAAGCTTGATGTAGACTTTTCCAGAATCTCCCAACGAATCTAGTATCCCTATCTGATACGATTGTTGCTGGTATTCCGTGCAATCTCACAATCTCTTTGATATACAACTGTGCCAAACGCTCTAACTTATAACCAGTCTTAATAGGTATAAAGTGAGCTACTTTTGTGAGACGATCCACAATGACCCAAATTGAATCAAACTTATCTCTTGTCTTGGGTAAAGCAGAAACAAAATCCATGGTGATATGTTCCCACTTCCACTGTGGTATTGGCAAAGGCTTCAACTCACCTGCCGTTTTCTGTGCTCAATATTAATCATCTGACATATGGCACTTAGATACATATTCAGCTATCTCCTTCTTCATATTGTTCCACCAGTATAGCTTTTTCAAATCTTGATACATCTTGTTCCCTCCAGGATGAATGGAATAACTGGAGTAATGCGCTTCCTTCAACAATTCCTTCTTAAGTTCTCCTTGCACTGGCACACACAATCTCCCTTTGTACCTAAGGATACCTTCATCATCTATGTAGAACTCTGGTGCCCTACCATTCTCCATTCTCTGCTTAATCTCCAAGATACTCTGATCGTCGGTTTGAGCTATCTTGATTCTGTCCACAAGAGTAGGTTGAATTCTCATATTAGCCAATCTTTCACCTACCTGTCTTGTGACTATTTCTAGTTCAAGCTTCCTCATATCATCAATGAGATGACGTTCCATCGTGATCAAAGCTGCAAGATTCTCTATTCTCTTCTGCTCAAGGCGTCAGCTACTACATTCGCCTTTCCGGATGATACTGAATATCAATATCAAAATCCTTTATCAGTTCCAACCATCTTCTCTCTCATATTCAACTCTTTCTGGGTAAAGATGTACTTTAAACTTTTATGATCCGTATACACTTTACATCCTTCCCCATATAGATAATGTCTCCACAGCTTCAAAGCATGCACAACTGCTAGTTCCAGATCATGAGTAGGATAATTCCTCTCATAGGGCTTTAATTGTCTGGAAGCATATGCTATAACCCTGCCTCTCTGCATCAACACACATCCTAAACCTTGTAGAGGCGTCACTATATATAGCATACTCCTCACCACTCACAGGTAAGGCTAGCACTGGAGCAGATACTAACTTATTCTTCAACATGAAAGCTAGCTTCACAGTTCTCACTCCATTCATACTTCACTCCCTTCTGTGTCAATCGGGTCAAAGGACTGGCAATCTTGGAAAAATCTTCCACAAATCTTCTGTAATATCCTGCCATTCCTAGAAAACTTCTGATTTCCGTCACAGTCTTGGGTCTTGGCCATTCAACCACTGCTTTGACTTTCTCAGGATCCACTGATATTCCACTACCATCAACAATATGTCCTAAGAAAGATACCTGTTCTAACCAGAACTCACATTTTGAAAACTTCGCATACAACTTCTCTTCCTTCAATCTGGTCAGAACTAATCTCAAATGTTCTTTGTGCTCCTCTTTAGTCCTTGAATACACCAATACGTCATCAATAAAGACTACCACGAATATATCAAGATACTCCCTGAAGACTCTGTTCATCAAATCCATAAATACTGCTGGTGCATTGGTGAGTCCAAAAGGCATGACAACAAATTCATAATGTCCATACCTTGTCCTGAAAGCTGTCTTCTGAATATCTTCGGCTTTCACTCTCAACTGATGATATCCAGATCTCAAGTCTATCTTTGAGAATACTGAAGCTCCTGCCAACTGATCAAACAGATCATCAATTCGTGGCAAAGGATACTTGTTCTTCACTGTCACCTGGTTCAATTCTCTGTAATCAATGCATAGTCTCATACTGCCATCCTTCTTCTTAACAAATAGAACTGGAGCTCCCCAAGGTGAAACACTAGGTCTAATGAACTTCTTCTTCAACAATTCATCCAACTGCACTTTAAGTCAGCAAGTTCTGTAGGAGCCATTCGATAAGGAGCTTTGGATTTCGGTACAGTACCGGGTATCAAGTCAATATTAAACTCCACTTCCCTCTCTGGTGGTAATCCAGGCAGATCTTCTGGAAAAACTTCTGGATACTCACATACAATTGGAACATCCGACAACACTATCTCCTTTTTATCTTCTTTCACCATAGCAGCCAAAACTGATCCTCCCCACAATTCATAAGTAGGTAAAACTGGAGGTCTTTGCACTACTAACTTATGAACAAATTGATCACCATTGGGCAAACTGAATCTACTACCAGATTATAACAATCAATCACCACATGGTACTTTGCCAACCAGTCTACACCCAAAATCACATCAAAATCCAACATATCCAGCACCACCAAATCTGCAGGTAGATGCCTACCTTCTATCTCAATATCCACATTCTTACAGATTCTATTCAATACAGACTCACTTCCCAAAGGAGTACTAACAGATACACATCCAGGCATAAACTCAGTAGAATACCACAAACAGACATAAAAGATTCAGAAACGCAAGAGAAACTGGCACTATCAAACAACACATATGCACTATGCAGGAGTATAGGAAACATACCCGCGATAGTGTCAACACTAGAAGTCTCACTACGCTGTAAAGCGTAAACCTTTGCTGGTGCTCGCTGCCCTTGGCCAGAATAAACTCTGCCATACTGCCCTCCTTTACAATCCACAGCTCTGTGTCCTCTCTGCCCAACTTGAAGCAGAAAACCTGTGGAATAACTTTGTCTGTGCAGTATTACTCTTGTGTCCCAGCTTTCCACAAGAAAAGCAAGCATTCTCTACCCATTTGCAATCCTTCACATCATGTGGTCCAAGGCATCTCGTGCATCTTCTATCTGTATTCTGCACTGCTGACCTGAAATTTTGAGTAATAGGCCTCTTGCCTCTATCTTGTGTAAGTACACCAGCTGCTGGCCTCTTGCCTAAAAAATACTGATTCCTCTGTGGCTCACCTTCTAATCCTGCTCAAACCTTGCTCCACTGTCTTGGCTTTGTTCACCACAGCTGAGTAGTTGCTCAAATCCATCAAATTCACCTGATACTGGATCTCAGGTTCTAGTCCAGTGATGAATCTGCTAACCTTGGCCTCTTCACTCTCTTTCAGAGCGTCAGGTAGAAATCTCATCAACCTGTGCAATTCTGACTCATATTCTTCCACTGTCATTTTTCCTTGCTACAGAGTGTAATACTCTTGAAGCATTCTCTGCTTAACACTGTCAGGAAAGAATTCTCTGTAGAAGGCCTGCTGAAACATTTGCCATGTAATTATACCAGTCATGTGTCTTCTAGTGCTCAACCACCAGTTGTTGGCTCTCCCAGTCAGCAAATAGGAGGCATATTCCACTTTCTTTCTCTGGATATCCAGAGCAGCAAATGTCTTCTCAACCTCTTCCATCCACAACTGTGCTTCGAGAGGCTTACCTGGTACTGGCTCAAACTTATGCACCAGGTCCACAAATTTGTTCAGACTAAGCACATCTGCATGCCTAGCTCCATTTCCTCCATTCCCATTTAACCTTTGTCTCCTGTCTCCAAGCTTCGGTGTTTTCTTGGACCATCTGCATGTCCCTCCTCATATCTTGCTGCTGTTGACCACTACTCCTAACAAAGCATTCACAGCTTGCATAAGTTGTGCAGCATCGACCGGAACCTGTGTCCATAGGTGGAGGTGGTGGCAAGTCTTGATTCTGAGCCTGCTGCTCATCTGCTGCTGCCCCAAATTCTCATTTTCCTCAGGAATTCTTCTTCTTGGAGGCATTCTAAACACAAAAACACCACGAAATTAGAATAAGGGTATCCAACTCAAGATCAAAACTTAAATCTATAAGACAACATCAAACTTAACTAAACAACAAACCTATTATTCTACCCCACTCCTCAAATCTCACCGTCCTAAGGAATCAAAACTTAAATCTATATGATTCAAAACCTATAGCTCTGATACCAAATAAGCTGTAACCCTAAAATAAGGCATTACAACCCGCCACGTATCCCCTCTTATATAGGATACGCAAAGGCTCTATTATCCACAATTAAATCATCACCTGTAAACACTCATAGGGTAACTCATAGGATACCAAACCTGTTAAAATAAAAACTCATACTTCATAAAACATAAACTCCTGGTTCAAGCATAAAATCCAAGTTGACTTCACAGTCAACAAATTCAACATAAATAAATATTGTTTACATTAAAATCTTTTCAATTAAAACCAACTATGAATCCAACTACGATCTCAAATGATCAAAACATGTCTTCTCTCAAAACTTGGTATATGAAGCCTAACTCTCGACTGGGTAGTCAGGTCCACTATCGCCATCCCCGCTATCAAAGAATAAATCATAACCGGATAGATCATACACTATATCTTCTTCACCTGTACCTGAAATTTAAAAGAATGGCGACGCCCAGTACGATAACTCCAATCCAAAAACAAATGCATATGCACATACAAAAGGCATATAATTCATGCAACTTAAACTAATGCAAACAATCATATTATTATCTTTCTTAAGCCAACAAAACAACACAGTCCAGTATTAGGCATACACTAATCCTGAACTCGGAGTTACTCAGACTCCATTAAAAATCAAACAACTTTTTGAAAATAATAATCATATACATATATGGATGAGTGGGTACTCCCCAAACACCCCGAATCCAAAACACCTAATTCTACGGAATCATATCAAGGCACGAGTCCACTAGGGACAACCTCACACCAAGATCATCAGGGCCTCACCAGTATCACTGTCTGCCAGGTCTTTACTGGTCAAAGCAAGCACAATCAATCATATAACTATTAACCCGAATAAAGATTAAGTTTATTAAAAATTCTGTTCCTACAAGCATTCAATCAATACTAAACTTACAGGCAAAAACAGCAAGCAAGGATTGGTCGTACATTTCTAAATTTCAGGAATATAAATCAAATCCTCAAATCTGATACCAACAACAAAAAGACAACCCGAACTCCACAAACTCCTATATCCACACCAACAACAATTCCACAAACTCCAAATGTCCTTGTTACAACATATATATATATATACACATCAATAGATATCGCATTATCAAAATACCCTAACAAACATGAATTCTCCAAAAATCCTAACCTGAAAAGAAATCTCCATTATCTGCACCGTCTATTCAGATCAAACTCCATAAACACCAATTATTTCACCCAAAACCCTAATATGCACAACAATAAGAATGTATGAGGATTGTTTAACACGTATTTTGTTTGAATCCATCATAGAGGAGATAAACTTACTATTTTGAATCGCTAAAACCCGACTTGCATTCACCAATTCACAGATCTCACGCGTGCTAGGGTTTCCTCACAAGAACCTTCATGCAAAATCCAACCCAACCCTAAGAAAACTTATACAATTTCATATTAAATCCATAAGAGAAGATTAAAATCACTTACTTTGGATCAAAAACACCCTCCGGATGATTCTCCAAGCCTGGATCTCTAAGAACACTCCAAAAACCTTTTTGACGTAAGAAGAAAATGATAAAAAGAAAATCTGTCGAAATTGTTTTTCGCATCTCGTACTTATAGAAATTTGGTTAGACGCCGGCCTTACGCCGACGGCATACGTGTAGATCTTGCCAGTGTACACCCTACATTGGCAAAATTTACACAAGTGCTGGCAGCGTTCATCGGGGCTTTGAATTCCAGAATTTCAATTTCTACTACATACGCCGGCAAATCCATGCCCTACGCTAGCGGCTTTTCATGCCGGTGTTGAGAGAAACCCTAGTGAACACCGGCGGTGTTCCTCCTAGCGTTAAGAAAAATGCTACTGTTCCCATCCTACGCCGTTTCTATGCCGCGGCGTAGATTCTCCAGGAGGCAGCGTATAATCTGTAAAAAATTGTAGAAATCCGAACTTTAATATTTCCTACAACCAAACTTAAACTTTTACAATTTACTTGTTTTGACCTTAAACTCATCCTATATCATTTCATGATTCATGATTCATTATATTTCCATGTTTATTTCTATATTTACATATATATAAGAAGCTAACATAATATGTAAAACAACATAAAATTAGAGAAATAGATTTCCATGAACAAGAACAATACATGAGCATAGTGTAGTTTCCATAACAATAAGTTTAGAAAACTCACATTATAGTCATGTAAAGTTACATGACATGATAAGAAGAACATTATAAGAAAAAATTTACCTAAAATGATTTTTGGAGTAATATGAGTTTTGTGGATGTAGAAGGGGTTTGAGAGTATTTTGGGAGAGTTTTTTGGAGTATATATGGAGATAGTTTAGAGAGGAGAATTTCAAGATTTGATAGTGAATTTGTGGGTAATAAATGTGTGAATGAAGTGAAAGAAAAGAGGGATATTTATAGGAAAATGAGGAGTGAATTTTGTGATTAAAATAAAGACATTGAAAAAAATTGAGAAAAAGATAAGGAGAGGGGAGGGGGTGGGGGGCAGCATTAGAAAAGAGAGGGGAAGAGATGATATTTTCTGTAGTTTTGTTGATTAAATGTAATAATAAATAAAGTAGATGTGAAATAAGGTTATGGAAAAGGTAAAAAGTAAAGATAATAGGTGTATAGAGTGTAAGAATAGGTGTTAAAAAAAGTAGAGATAAATGAATAGTATAGAATAGTATTAAATAGTGTAATGTAAAGTAGATATGATTAATAAAGTACCGGTAGTAAAAAATACACATATAATTGAGATATCTGTCATTTTTACTTACTGAAAAATTATAAAACTGATATTTTTTTAAAACCTTATATTTTTACGAGTCTAAAGGTATATCTGGAATATTTTTACTATTTCGAGCCCGGGACACGTTTTTCAAGAACTGTATCTGTTTGGGTTCAAAACGATTTACGATTTTACTAATCTGATCTTTTTAAGCTTCCTTATGTTATTACAAACTACTTACATACTAATCTCTTACTTACTTTCTTAGGGTTGTGAACATGGGATTGCCGGATTTAAACTATTAAGTCTAACTAGGGTTTTGTTGACTTTAGGGTTTCCGGTTGACCTTCCGATTAGGGTTTAAGCTAAACCGATCATAAAACTTTGGGGGTTTACATTAGCTGTTAATGACACCCAAGAGAGACATTAATATAAATTTATGAATTCGACAATTCAAGAGTTCAACACAACATTTGCCGAGATTCTCTTAAGTTATATGAACATACTTAAGGTGAAGCATGACCTTAGCATCCTGTGAATTGGTATATCTTAATTCTTTTATGCTTGTTGTGAAACTTATTATTTTAAGCTTAGCTTAGTTTTTAATTAGGTAAAATCCTCCTGTTTTGCTAGGCTAGATAATAGAAAAAGAGTAAGTAGAAGTAGTCGCCAACTTTCTCATGGAATATAACATAGATCTTTCCACTACGCTACTCTAATAGATGTGCTTGCCTTTTTGAGACCATGGCTTAATAAAGAATTAGAAAAGAATATATAGTTTTAAAACTCGGTCTGTGTTCTCTCTCCAAACCAAGTTTTATGGCACCTTTGCCGGGGAAGATGGTGATATTTTAAAAGCTTAATACTATTAATGTAATTATTTCTTTTCTTTTCTTTTCTCTTGTTATTTGCTTGAATTGTGGTGAGCTTTCTCATTAACTGTGCTTGCAGTTAGCATTCTAGTTTCATATATTTTGGCTGGTGGATTCAAAAAGAACATTGTTTGAATGTTCTTCTTAATTCTTAATTAAATGAACTTGAAAACTTAGTGAATGCAGTGTGTTGGAACTGTAGTGAGTAAGAGTGGTATTGTTTATGTGTTGATCCCTACTTTTATAATGCTCTCTCATGCATTCAATTGTATCATTTGTTTAGTAATGAAGAAAAAGTTGATGAAAACTTAGATACATTAACTCAACATTCAGAAACAATTGTTTTGGATCCATCACCATCACAAGAGTTGTTCAATCAAGTAGATATTGTGTGTGATGAAATGATAGTTTTTTAACATCCTTTTCATGAAAAATCTATTGAGCAAGGTACAATTATAGAGGCTAGTTCATTTGAGTTGATTAGTATTGACATTCCATTTTTGCCTCTTTAAAAAGACAAAAATAGAAAAATATTAAAATAAAAAGATATAAAAAAAAGAATATAAAATTGGAAAAAATTAAAAAGTTTAGGAATATAAAACCCCTTCTTTTTAGTAGATAGGCTTATCTAGGAATTGTAAATAAAAGCATTTTAAAATTTAAAAAAATAGAAAAAGAAAATATATATAGTTCTTATTTTATAAGTTTGGGCTTTTCATGGGATTAGTATTCCTTTTGCAGCATTCCGAGCTATTTTTTACGAAAAGATTTGGACCTGAACCTATTTTCTTTTTGACCCATTTCTTTTGTGATCATATTAGGTATTGTCTTTATAGTATAAATACATTTTCCGTGGGCCTATGAATCAGAGATTGAGCTTGGCTCAACTAGTTAAGGGCACTTTTATTAGTTGTTGGTTGAAGGTTCGATCCTTGTTAAGCAGAAGGGATACTCTGTTGCACGCGCCAAGCAAATAGGTGCACGTAGGTACCTAGCTGGCGTGTGAGTTCATGCACCTTGTCTTCTTCAAATGCTTGTTTACCATTGTACTTAGGAGCTCGAATGAGCTCCATGCGAGCTCGTTTCAAGCTCATTTTTCACTTTAGGAGATCATAAGTCGAATTTAGAAGACATTTCTAGATGCAAAATTTCGAACTTCTTTCATAGAATAAAAAAATTCAATTTTTCTAGAAACCATTGTCACCTTTCATTAGTCTGAAACTGAAAATTAACTTCGAGCATTAAAGGAAGAAAAAGGCTTCTCCATAAAAACAAAAAAAAAGGATCTCTCTCTTTTAGATATCTTTCCCTTGGTCTCTCTCTTTCTAACATCTTCCCTATTGACCTACTCTAACCCCATCAAACACTTCCTCAAACCCACACCTACATGCCAATTAAACCCTTCAACCTACGAAGCCCGTACTCAGCTACCATCTCCACCACCATAACATACTCCGCAAACCACTACCTTCATCAAGCCACCATCAAGCATTATCCACCATCACTGTGACTACCTAAACACTTCACTACCTAAGAAACAACAACCGCCATCAGCCTCCCCAAACTACCACCACCACCATTATGACCAAATCACCTTAGCCCACCTCCAATACACTGCCGTGGCCTCTTTATTGCCACCATCTTCAACCTTCACGCACCACTAAAGCCGATTTCACAATCACTACTACCAATCACCTTCGAACTTTGAACCCATCCTTCGATCATGAGGGAGACAGGGACCATTTTTTTATGTCTTTTTGCGAGTTCGAAGACCTAAACTAACTTGACCCACATTCGTGTTCTGATCTACATCGGTTTGAAGGTCCAATTTGCACCATTTTGCCAAGTGCCCATATCTTTACCTCTTGTTTCTATTATCATTATTTGACTTAGATTTAGCAGTTTTATTAGTCTAATATTGTTTTCTTTTTTGTTGATAGCAGTTATGTAAACATGTAGGTACATGTAAAATTTAAACAAAAAAAAAAAAAATTTAAAAAATGAAAAAGAAAAAAAGAAAAAATATATAATATAATAATATATCGTGTGATATGCGATTTTACGTAGAACATATGATATACATATTAGAAATGGATCACAGACATAAATGATAAATAGTATGTAGTGCGTGTACTATAAAAATAATATCAATTCATGATATAAATATATATATATATATATATGTGCGCGCGCGCGCATATATGTGTGATGTATTCTTTTATCCTCTTATTATTGGTGATATCGTGATTTTGGTAAAGTTGTGAATATTAAGTCAGTTAAACCATCAAAATATATGAATACAATTGTTAGGATATAAAATTTTGCTAAATTAGATTGTTAGGATACAATTATCATGAAAATCAATATACAAAGATTTTCAAACTCAGGTTAATTTTGAGTATAAAATATTTAAAAAAAATAAAAAAATGAAAATAAAATCAAATATAAATATCAAAATAATTTTAGAAATTACTATTGCCTGTTTAAAATCTATTAAACCAAAAAATCATAAAACTTGAAAAAGAATACAATTTTCATATGCTACTTAGTATGTTTTCGCAATAAGGGCTACGAATAGTTTGTTACGCCTTTTTGATCCATTGTGATGTCACCTTTTCTCATTATCAAAAACTAAAAAGTGGAAAATTCACAAAACTTACAAAAGTTGTTTTTTACCTTTTCCCATATACGTGATATATATAAAGTTTCAATAAGCTTATATATTTGTATCATCTTAGTTATTTTCTAAAATACCACAAATAAATGGAGGTTTCCAAAAATTAGGATCTTCTAGGAGTTTTCAAGAACAAGACACAAAAACTAGATCTTTTAGGATATTTTCAAATAACAAAAAATCAAATTGGCTAATCACTCTTACTTGATGACTTTTCTTGATTAAAAAAAAACAAAAGATAAAACATGCAAAACTTTTATAAAATTAAAATGAATTGCAAGGACTTGATTCTGGCTAGGAATATGTGGTATATAATGGGTGGTCACCACAATAAAAGCTTTTTATGTATTTTCAAGACACAAAAGTAAAAAAAATTCTTAGGTATTATTTGAAAAAAAAAAAATGTATAAACCTTTTTTCAAATTTTTTTCCTCAAAAACCATAAAAATATTTTCTCTTGCAACCTTTAAAAAAAACCTAAAAAAAATATAGATTTCCTTAAACCTTTTCATAAAAACCAGGAAAAAATGAAAAATAATTAAGACGTTAAAATTTCTCTTTTTAGCATTTTTTTGGCCTATATATTCGAAATTTCTTAAGCCCATAAAAGTCTAGATAATCATTTATGTATTAAATAGTGGCCTCTATATCCACTGGTTTTTGGTTTTTTACGCAATTAGTAGCCGAAATGGAAACTAAACCAACCATTTGGTTCATGGCTCACCCTTTTTTCAACTTAGCTGGCAGCGACTCTAGTTAAATATGCTTAAAAAGTCAGCATTTTATAGAAAACCTCATTGATTTCTTATTGAGTGTTTCGTAGCAAATGGATCGGATTCCATATGGTTCGGGACCTTTAGGGGAATAAGAGCTAAATTCGAGCTTGATAGCTTAGTGTCCATTGGGGGATTTTAGTAGGCTTTTCTAAGGTTAGGGCTTAAGAAATTTTGATATATAAGCCTTTTAATCTATCTTTGTCAATATATCTAACCAGTTGCTTTTTTGTGTTTGGTTTGTTTTGTAGGAAAATTTGAAGGCAATTAGTTTTTTTTTTTTTTTTTTTTTAGGGGTAGGGGTAGTTATTAAATTTCAAGCAATTTTTTACTTATTTGTTTAGGCGGGCTGGACTCGTTCCATTAGAAACAAGAAGGAGGGTCATTGTGTAGCTCGTGGGTTGATGTAGCTTTACCACTATCCGATGGTGATCAAGCTCCTCCAAACCCCATTTTGATATAGCTTATGACCTGTACCAATTAAGAACAGTGAGCTTATAAAAAGAGGTAACCCTAGAACCCACTCTTATGTCCTTGTAATTCATTTATTTATATGTTATTTATTTACATTTTTGTATGAAAAATCAAACATTTGTAATAGAACGATCAAAGAAAATTTTTTTTGTCAGTAACCCTAATGGATAATTATTAATAAGTAGAGCTAATGACATTAAACAAGCGTTCCATGGAAGGCAACCCATGTCTAACCTTTTTTCTCTTCTGTCTACTCTAAGATTGACATGTTGCAAATCTTTAGATAATAATAGGATTGCTTGTTTTGCAATTTAACGTGGAGATGATTTCATGCAGAACCTAGTGTCAATCATAGGGAAAAAGCAAGCTATGATTCTTGTATAACCTTAACCCATAATTCTTTAAACAGGGAAGCTTTCAACACCTGAACTTATGTTATCTTTTTTTGCACTAAAATTTGTTAAATTTCTCCACTTGTTTATCATTTTTAGACATTGAGGACAATGTTTATGTTAAGTGTGTAGAAGGGACTAAGCACAATGAATTTGAAGTTGAATTGAATTTGAATAGGGCAATTTGTGCTTAAAATTGATCAAATCTCCCTCTATACTTATAGGAAAATAATGAGCTGTTACAAAAATTGAGAATTTGCTTTTGAATTTACCTAAAGTAGACCATCATTTGTGTCTTGCATGTCGTGATAAGCCTGCATGCTTGCAAACACTCCTATGTGTCAGGGCCCATTTATCACGCTTGGCTACTGGGGGTTGATATTCCTTTTGCATCCACATGGGTAGAAAGGCTTTTAAAATATCACGTTAGCATTTTAATGACATTTTTTTAAAGAACCATATAATTTATCTATAAGGTTTTTAATGAGGCTTTACATCTTTTTAAGGTTTTGTAAGTTTCATATATCTTCCACATAATATACTTAATATTAAAAAGAACAAAAAGACATGAAAGACTTTACTTTTTGAGTTTCTTGGTAGAGGACGCTAAAAAGTTTTTAAGGACCTCTCCCATTCCACAAGATTCAAAAAGTAAGGTCTCTTTACTCAGGATTCATGTCAGGAATTGTCATGAGAATGCTAGACTAACTAGAAGATATTGTACACATTTGGACTTCGGTATATGTTGGAATGAACATTGTCAGCCCGAGGGGTACCACTAAACGTGGCAGTCCGCCGTACACAATACTAAGCCTAGGAATGACTACCTTAGTAACGCAGAGGCTTCCATATCATGTACAAGGCGTACATTACAACCAAGGGAACACATCGGAGTAGCGCAATTTATATTGACAATAAATAAGTAACAAGGCAAGAGAATACTTAATATAAAATATAAGTTATCACATTTCAATTCTTAGGGCTGTTCTTCTATTATCTTCAATAAATATACATCTCTAATATAGGTTAGCACATATAAAGAACTTACAAAATTTCTTCATCGTATGATTCCATATCCTTAATCATCCGTCCATAACTTACTTAATGTCTGATTCCCCAATTCTCAATCCACGAATATACCTGTTCCAACAAAATCTATAGGGGTATAACATCAACTAGCTTAGTGAGAGATTCCTTTTCGTTCGAACCATAATTCAAACAAGTATATTATTTAATCAACATATGCTTTGCATACAATACAACAATCACATGATTACGCGAATTATATATAGTCATCCGGAAACCATATATAGAACGGATTTACCCTCCGTCATAAAGGTTAGGGAATCGGGGTTGAAGGTCCTCGACCTTCTATGCTAGTCCCCAGTCCTCACCCACAGCGTTCGGTTGGCTCGGCTCCGAACCTAGAGTCGCTTTCCCTGAGCGATTTGGATTCTCCAGGAAGGAACATGGCCCGTGGCACCGCATGATCACAGCCAATCCAACTCTACGCGTAGGAGTAGCAGCTTCTGAAATAGATGTGACTCGATGGATGCTATGCGTGAACGTTTTATGTTCTTAGGTCAAACTTATTAGATTTATTAGGAGCGGATCAATCAATTAGCAATAATAAACAATCATACAAGTAAGTAAAAAAATTACTTAAACAAGCAGATCGAAGTTGCGATATTCTTAATTCTCATTTCACGCATAAACATAGAATCATATGTATAATCCCGAAATCCCCAAATATATTCGTTTTTATCTTTTCTTAGTATACTAATGCTACTACATTACAAGCACAAGCAAGTATAAAATTAGAAGAAATAACTCACTCGTCCATTTCGTATCTTCTTAGTCGTAGAAATCCTCGGGTAGGGTATTTCCGTATCCTTCGTCACCTAGACAAAAGAATTACCGGGATAAGTATTTCATGTATTTTATTCTTGGAGATTCTAAACTTTACTTAAAATTCGTGGTAAACGAATAAGAAGAAATTCCAACTTAAAATGGCCATAACTTGCTATTTTAACTCGGAATTTCGCATATGATATACCGTTTTCTACCTATTCGAAAAGTTCTATCCATTTCTAAATTATCTTGGTCATAAAGGTCATTTGGGTTCCGAAAATGTCAGGTACAGATTTAAAACGAATTTTCTAAACTTTTGCAAAAATCCATTTTCTAACTCAACTCCATTTAAAGAAAATCCTTTCGTAATAATATAAAGATACATTTGATAAACACCTTTGAATATATAGGTATGCTCACTTTAATGCAAATCCCAATGGTAGTGTCTCAACAATTTATCTCATAAAACAATTCATTTAACCTTAGTTTTGAAAATTTCCTTTCAAGTATCTAAAGAAACTTTATATTTTTCCTCGGTTGTTATAAATGAGTATATTCTTATTTTATTTCTTCATTTCTTCTTCCAAAACAAGTTGAATTTTTCCTTAATCCTTTAGTCTTGTATTAAATTTTCCTTCTAGTGATTAAAGTTTAAATTCATCAAAAGTATTAAGTGATAAAAAACCTTTTATAAATTTTGTATTTAGGATGGTTTTTAGAAAATGAATCTTGTCTTCTTATATTTATTTCTAAAATATAAGCTTTTGCTTTCCAAAACTTGTTTTCATTTCTTTTTTGAAAATAATCATTTTTATAAAATCCATTACTATAAATCTTCCTCATTGTATTCTTTGAAAATTTAGTTCCTTTTTTTAGAATTTGAAATTATTATTTTTCCTAAGTGGGTTCATAACTTGATGAGTTGATTTTTTTGTCTTAACCTTGAAAACTAGTTTGTTCCTTAGTTTAGAAAAGAGTTTAAGTCTAAACTTTCGATATTAACGATTTATTTTTCTAAAAACTTAGATTACCATAAAATACAAGGAAAATATTTATTTGCGTTTTCTTGGTAAAAAATCTTTGTTATTTAAGAAAACTTGTATTATTCTATTTCTAGGTTGTTGATAATAACTTCATGTTTTGTGGTAAATCATATAATTGGAAACTTAGCTTTGAGTTCATTTAGTAAAACAAGATTCTATTTTTTGACTAGTTGAGACATTAACATTATGCAAATGCATGTATCATGAGCATATAAATAATAAGAACATAAGAAAATACTAGAAACAAATAATGTAATAAAATATCAAGCATTGGGAACTTAGCTTCATCAAGGAATCCCGATCAAGTATTGGAGCCTTAGCTTTATAAGGCATCCGAGACTAAGAATGGATTAGTCCGAAAGATTAAAGAAAATATATAAAAGATTGTTTTGACTTGATATGGACAAGTCTAAGACTAGAAAGACTAGTTTAATAAAATAAATAAATTGCATAACTTGAATGTAAATAAATAACCAAATGAGCTTATATGCTCTAAATAAATATTATATACATAATATACATAATATAAGTTAATAGAAGCAAATAATAACGATATAATATCAACATAATAAAATAGGAAGCTTATGTACAAGAACAAAACATGAACATATTGTTGCTTTTACTACTCATATGAGTTTCAAAACAACACCATAGTCATGTTAAGTTACATGACATGGAATGATAATAAATGGAAGAAATATTACCTAAGTATGTAAGAGATATGGAGATGGTAAATGAAATGGGTATTATGTGAGTGGTGATATGTGGTAGATGGTTTATGTATGAGACATGATTTTGTGAGGAATTGATTTGAGAAGTTTTGGTAGAGAGAATTCTTGATGAGAGAATTTGTGGAGAGATTTTGAGAGAGTTTTGGTAGTGTAAAGAATTTTGTGAAAGAATGGAAGAGGAAGGGGGTTTTATAGAATTTTTGGAGTGGTTTTTGGATGTAATAAAATATTGAAAAAGAAAAATAATTGAGATGAAGGGGAGGGGATGGAGCCGGTTTTGGCTTCTTGAGGGGAAATTGTTTTATTTTATTTGTTTGTGTAATAAAGAAGTAATGTGTAAAGTTGATGTGATTAAAGGTGTATTGGAAATGAAAAAAAGTAAGAAAATAGATATATAGGTGTAAGAAATAGGTGTAAGAAAAAGTAGAGATAGGTGAATAGTAATAATAGTAGAAACGTACTATGAATAGTAGACTAGACAATTAAAGTACCGATAGTAATAAAAATACGCGTAATAATGCGATATCTGTAATTTTTAGCTACCGAAAAATTCTAAAACTGACATTTTTGGAATCCTTGTATTTTTACGTCTATTGGTATAAACGGAAATTTTTAATATTCCGAGCTCCTGGACACGCTTTTCGAGAACCGATCCCGTTTGGGTCCGAAGGTCACTCAAAATTCGCGAATCTAATATTTTTATGTTACCTTACGTTATTACGAACTATTCTAGGCCATTAACTTAATTTCGTTTTCTAGGGTTTGAAAACGCGGGATTGCCGGATCTTAAACACTAGGGTTCGTTGTAGGCTTGTTAACTTTTAGGGTTCCGTTTTGATTTTCGATTTTACTGAGTTATTTGTAAGATCGTATAATTTTCGAGTCTTGGTCGTTTTAGAATTTTAGCTCGAAATTTATATTTTATTTTTATTTATGTTTATTTAATAGTTTTTAGTTCTCGGAATCGTTTAACCGAGTCTAGGGTTATGAGTTGACTCAGTTTGACTTTTGGTGAGAATTTGAAATTTGTGATTTCTGAAATTTATCGAAGGTTTTAAGATTTTGCTATTGATCGTTATTTTGATATATTGTCTTGATTTGCGTGTTAGAAAACGGTTAGGGAATTTAATTAATGTACGGACGTTGATTAAACCGGTAGTTAGAATTTCGTTTCAAAGGTTCCTGTTTTATCAAGATTGAGAAAACTCGTTTTTTGTTCTCATTTGGAATTAAGTTTTAACTTGGTTCGAGTTTTAGGGTTTCGTTTCCGGTATTTGACTCGGTCTAGAATTGAGTTTAATCTCAAGTTGATTTTTTCGGGTTTTTGATATTTATACTTCTAGAATTATTCTTAAGGATTATGAAAATTTTTGGGGTTTACAACATCTCTTATTGTTGGCAAAGAAAAAAAGAAAACTATAAATATACATACACATACAACAGTGATGTGTAAATGCCCAACATACATGTTTTTTTTTTTTTTTTTGTCATTACTCGTTGTACAAATTTGACCAAGTTATGCGAATATCATTTCTTTACTTTACTAAAATTTTCATCAAATTTAATAGGTATTAATATGGAAAACTTCTACAGACTTTCTTTAAGCTTGTAGTTGATTGTTTAAAGGTTTTTGTTTTTCCAATTTTCATACTACTACTATTAATGCATTTTGTAACCTAAATTTCCATCGTAAAATCCATCGTTGTTGATTTTATTAATAGAAATATAACTTGTTTTACCTATTTTCATTTGAAAATTTTTGTTCTATAAAGATAAGATTTCTTATAGTGAAAATTACAATAAGTGATTTCTTCCTTCTATTACACTCTTGACATTAAGAAAAATCGGGCACATGGGATCTCATTTCCCATATGCAGCAAACTCTATCGTTATGTCTGGTTGACAAAAATAGAATTGATATTCTACATTTATTAGATCATAATAGCTATTTCTTTGCTTGGTTTGTAAAAAATTATACTGCAAGAATTATCCATCCTGTATAAAATGGAATTGATAAGGACTCATGTCTTCCCTTCGCCGAGGAATAGCTATTCCTTATGAAAATCATTTTCTTTTTCTAAAATTACCCCTAATCATAAAATAATTACATTCTAACCTTATTTCATTCCAACGAACTAAACATGACATAATAGAAGGAGTTGTTATAGTTGCCTCAGTTTAGTGATTATTTACGGTGGAGAGGAGAGGCACAATTTTAGGGCTACAAATAAGCGAAGTTGCTCGCGAGCTACTTAAGCTTGGCTCGATTTAAGTTTGACTTGGCTTGAGCTTGTTTAATAAATAAGCTAAGCTCCAGATTAAAGTGAAGCTCATTTATCTAAACGAACTGAGTTTGAGCTTTCATTTAGGCTCATGAGTAAGCTCATTAACAAGTTCATTAATAAGCTTATTAGCAAATGTTTTGAATTTTTTATATGCGATATGTTATATATAATTATATAATTAAAACAACAAAAACTAATTTCTATTTAATATACATTTATAACAACACACTTATATATATATATATATATTATATTTTAGGTTAAAAAATATGGAGAATAGGATATCTAAATGAGTTGAACTCCAACTTAAATTTTAGGCTCGATAAAAAGTTTGGCTAAGCTTGAGCTTGTTTTGTAAATGAGTCGAGATCAAGCTCATACTAAAGCTTATTTAGCTAAATGAGCCTAGCTTGAGTCTAAATTTCAAGCTCGATAAAAGGCTTAGCTCGAGCTTGACAAATTTTAAATTAGTTAATCTCCAGCCTTTAAAAGCTAGTCTTAGCTCGGCTTGTTTCCAACATTAGGCACAATCACTTTGATAGATATCCTAAAAAGGTATCAGTTTTTTTTATTTAATTTTATTTAATTTATAAATTAATGTTCACAATACGTAGGACTTTAATTATTTTTTATAATCCCAACTATTGATTACATGAGATATCTTACACATTAATTAAGAAAAATAAAGAAACATAAAGGAATGGAGAATTTTAATTATTTAAAATAGATGTTATACAATGACACAATAAAGATCTAGCAAGTGCAATGATTCAAGTTGAGATTTTTTCATGGTTATAAAATCTTGACTAGACTCAAGAAAATGACACTTTGGACTTTGTGAAAGTATATAAGGCTCTAAGGTTAAGGTAAATTACATCAGTGGGTCATAACGTTTGAGGTTAAGTTCATTTTGGATCACAACGTTTGGAAAAGTGATTCAATTCAGATCATGGTAGACACATGTCACCTTCTCCTGTTGACACGTGTCACCTTCTGTTGACAAGTATCACCCCTCTCCTATTGATATGTGTCCATCATGACCTAAACTGAATCACTTTTCCAAACGTTGTGACCCAAAATGAACTTACTCCACAAAAGTTGCGACCCAAAATGAACTTTTTCAAACGTTGTGACCCAAAATAAACTTACCCCCAAAAGTTGTGATCCACTAGTGTAATTTACTCCTCAAAGGATAACTAAAATTTCCAAACACAAAGGAAAAAGGAAAAGATCACATAACCATGGCAACTTCCTTGTTTCATGTCTTTTTTATAACCATCTTTGCAAGCCTTTTCTTTCAAACTTGCAGTAAAGAACATGTAGCATTATAGATTTTTGGTGATTTCTTATCTGATGTTGGAGCCAATAATTATATCAATACCACTAGAGATATCTATAAATTAAAGCAAATTATTTTCCTTATGGTGAAAACTTCGTCATGTATCCTACATGGAGGTCTTCTGGTGGGCGAGTAATCCCCGATTTCATTGGCAATCTTGTTGTGCTGCATGATCTATGTCTATAAAATTCGATCAATGAAACATAAAATTTGATTCAGAAATATTTGTTTAATTTATTTAAAAACTTGTATTTGCTTCGATTGAATTCGCGGGGCTGCCTTCACAACTAACATATCTGTCTTTATATAATCAATTATTCTTTACTTAATTGTTCTATAATATGTTCATTGATTTGTCTGTTATTCATTTTATTTCCTTTCCATTATTATCTTGTTATTGCTTTTTTTATAGTGGAGTATCCTAAACTAAAACTATACTAAATTAATTTGTATGCATGTATTATTTGTTAATTGCATGAATTTATTGTGATAATTTCATTGATATAAATTCTAAGTATTGGTATAGTTATGCAATTATAATGAAATTTGTTGAATTGAATTATATTGTAATGTGTTGTATCGTTTTTTTTTTCCATGTTTAAACAAATTCATTTTCTTTAAAATTTTATTTAACCCAAGCCTAATCTTCTCTCTTTTTATGTAATAGAAACTTATTTTCTTTTTGTCAAAACCAAGCCCATCTTTTGCACAAGGAAAACCCAAACCCAAGCCCAAGCCCAATTGCCAAACCATCCAAACTCTTCTAAGGTAAAAAAAGTAAAAAAAAGGGTAGAAATTATAAGCAAAAATATTACAAAAAAAAAAAAAAAAAACTCTCTAAAACAACCCCAAAACTGGCTTCCTCACTATCACTTTCAAGCCCCATATCCTTCATCTTTTCAATCAAAATTTTCTTACAAACTCATCAATACTTCCTTCAGGACTTCATCTAAGGATTAAGGCTATCTAAATGAGTTTTAATAAGTTATATGTAGTTTGACAAGAAGATGATTTTTAGACTTGAATAAATCTTAGGTACTTGGTAGAGTAAAGAAATGAAGTTTATTGTGGTTTTTTTAATAGATAAATGATATGTATTTGTCATGTTGTATTGGTAATAAAATGTGAAGTTATGAATGATAGGATGGTTGAATTATGTGTATATGAATGTGTAATGAGTGAAAATGAACCCTTGATATGTAATATTAAGTCTATATGTTAATTTGGAAGTGTTTGAGTTAGTATAAATATGCTAAGTTTAAGTTTGAAAATAGGGGGAAAACTTGATTTTGAACGCTAGGATTGAAATCGTGGGCATGATCCAACCTGTGTTAGCCACTATTTTGAAAAAAAAATTAAGGATCACTAGAGTGACCTTGCCTTTGTTAGCCTTGGGTCATTTTAAAAATTTTCAAGTTTGCTTATCACGGGCGTAACACAACCCTTAATAGGCTCGGGTTGCAAAGTTCTTAACAATCATAGGCGTGATTCAACCCATGATTTCCTATGATGATCTTCCTCATGAGAATGATCAAGGGTGTGATTGGGATCACAACCCCAATCATGGCCATGATCTGTTCTCTTGCCCTGTTTTTGTTAAAAAAAATTAATAATAATAAATAAAATAAAATAGATAAAGAAATTAAGAATAATAGAATGTGTTATATAGATGTATGTATGAATACTAAGTTATGAAATTATTTGAGTTTTGTTTAAGATGATGGAGATTTGAGGACTTAATATTCAATTATGGATTAATGTTGTTTTGTATGAAATGACTTTTTTTCATAGATTCTCTTACTCAGTTGAGTTTATCTACTGATTTCTTGTAAGCTAAGTCAAATCATATAGGTACGTAGTAACTTAATTGTTGATTGAGAGGATAAGTACCCCTAAACTATTTCTAATCAAAGACGACTTTTATAAGTGTTTGAATTGGTTGTGCTTGTGTCATTTAATTTAGTTTGAGGAGTGACAAACCTACTTGGAGTCGAGCATGGTAGTTAGGCGCTTAGGCCTCCTCCATGTCATGATGCAATGACATTTTATAAGTGGCTCGATAGATAGTCAATAGGGGAAATGGTATTGATATAACGTTTGCTAATCTTAAAAGGAAGTAATATAATTTAGTTCACATTTATGGAAGTGGTTGAACTAAGTGATATTGTGCATTAATTTAAGTAAAGATGAGAAATAGATGTGAACCTTAGATAAAACTATTATCTTTATAAATGATCCTATAGAAGATATAAGTATTCAGACTGCTTATATCAACCCCATTGAGCAGCTGCTGTTACTTGGGACCTCCAGATCCCAAGGAGTGCAATAAGAGTTTGAATACTCTAATGTTGTTTTGTTTTACTTAATTGAAGATATAAGAAAAAATTTTATCGATTATTGCATTGCATTAGTTTAAGAATGTGTGTCACTCTGTATTTGTTTGTGTTGTTGTGTACTGGCTTCCTAGCCCACTTTTTCACTTACATGTGATATTGAAGATGGGTTCTATGATGACATGGGATATGACACAATTGGGAAGCATTTCATGAGGAATTAGACTAAGATCCTTGACCATGAAATTTTGTTTTTGGAAGAGATGAAGTCAAGACTTTGTATTTGTTGTAATAGTTTTCTTAAGGTCTTACTTATAAGCCTATTGTTTGTAATTATGAAGTACTCAAGTTTTCTACTATATTTTGTAAAGAATTAAGGTTATGTAATTTTCTAATGTACCAATCTGATGGTACTGCTGTATTAATCTATGTATAAATAGCCTACTATAAATGAGTAGTTTTTGTAAAAGTTTTTTTTTAAGCAGATTAATCAAGCAATCAACATAAACACTATCTTTTTAGACAACCTGCGTATGATACTCTAGTATTGTTCATGGTTGGGGATCAAACATACCTAAGTTCTGAGAGGACATGTTGAGTCTTTACTTTAGTAATATATAATTATGATTTTGTAGCACCTGAATACATATACAGCCAAGAATGGCAATTCCACCATTTTACTGATCAGGAGGAGACAATGAAAGTGTAACTTGAACAAACTCAATATGACATAACACGACATGAAATGGAAAGATGACTTTAATTACACATATATGACATGACATGGATCAGAATAATGTATATATGCTAAAGTGATTACATCATGTTCAGATCTTTTTTTAATATTTTAATTTGTTATGTAAATATATTTGATACTTTAATAATGACGTACTATTAATTATAATTTTTTTCTCAATTTAAATCTTTCATACTATGTTACTCCTCACCATGAAGAGTCTAATGAGACAGTTTTTGTATTATGAAAGTACATTTTTTTTTTTTTTTCCTTACTACTTTTTTTTTTTTTTTACTTTGAGGACGGGTGAAGCTGTTTTTTTCTTTTTCAACAAACTATTAATGTTATTGGTATTATGAGTATTAATCATGCTTATTGTTTTATTATAAACATGTTACCATTGTCCTTTACATAAGGAACTGATCAAGACTAAATTTTACTTATAAGGAGGTGGTCAAGACCAACTTTAACTCTTCCTCTGCTCATTTATAAAATTTTCAAATTAGTTTCATTATTTGGTTTATGTTTCCTTTTTTTGTATGTATTGAATTTAACGATATGTGGTGCATCGGTCAACATAGGGTGTCATGGTTAACCACACATTTCTTTTCCTTTTTTTTAAGCATTATTTATTTTGTCTTTTCTCTTATTTTGATATCTTTTCTTATTTAGTTGGGGTGATTTAATTTCATTTATTAATTTCCCATTTGTTACCTATTCGTTCATTTGACATGAATAGCTATTCATTCCCTACTTATTCAATGCAAAATTGCTATTATGGTGTTTATAATAAATTACTATTACGTAAAATGATGAATAGTAATTCATACCCATACTACCCATGTTATCATTTAATAATTTATTTTTCAACTTTGTCATAAATATCCCTATCTTGAAAATATTATACAATCCTTTTCTGTAATAAAAGAAAGGATATTATAGATATTTTTCCTTTTATTTCAATAATTAGTTGTTTTATTATTCATACCAAGTGAACATTATAATAACTATTGCAATCCTATTACATTCTTGCTGCATTGGAATTCCATTCCCCCTTTTATTCCATACAGCAAAGTGAACAAAACATTGGTCTTTTATAAAGATCAAGATATGTATTCATTGCGTAATATTCAATTATATATTTTTCAATTGACCACCCTATTCATTACTATGCTTATATTTAATTTTTTACGGCCATTTACATTTTGTATTCACACATTACTATTAACTAGTTAGTACCTAACACAGTGCGTGGATTTTAAATAACATTTGTAAGTATATAATAGCTATTATAATTTATACGGATACTAATGATTACATAAAATACTATAATATTAAAAAAATTGTAATAGAATAATATTTTATAAATTGCAATAATACAAAAAGAAACGATATTGAAAAGACATGATATAATAATGTAATAACTATTAGGTATACTATTGAAAAGGTAATATTAAAAGGGAATAATGCAAAAACTTAATCATGAAGAGGTATAATATTTCTAGAATGATTAAAATAAAAAGGATAAAAATAATATATATATATATATATATATGTGATATGCTTGTTCATGCGGTGAAACAACTATTGCAAAATTTTAAATGTTATATTACTCAAATAATCATGTTACTTACCAGTTGCTTCCTCACAATTGCAAAGCCTGTTTTACCCTTACAATGAATCATTTTTCTGTTGAGCTCTATTGTTCTTATTACGAGCACTCATTTCCTACAATTATTTAAATATTATTATATTAATAATCATAATATATAAAAGAGAAAAAAAAATGGAGCAAGACTAATAATAAATAGTCATACCATTGTCTTTTCTTTTAACCAATATCGAACGAGAGATTCCACTGATCATCTTTCACTCTTGTATCTTTTGGTGCTTTCTCTAATTCATCTAGTCCCCAAAAATGACGTGAAAATGGAGAAGAGAGAGAGAGGAAATTTGGTTTGCTTTTGACTTGAAAATGTAATGTGTAGTTAATGTGTAAGGATAGCTTCTTAAAGAAAGATTGAAAGAGGGTTTTTTAATTAATTTTTGGAGTATTTCAAGAGTCAAGGCAGCCATAAAGAAGTCAAATCTGCCATGAAGTGATATAATGAAGTGTAAAAAAATTGAAGTGAAAAAGAAGTGATATATGAAAGGTGTACTTAAAAGTATGGGTTGTAAGAGTACTTTCTTAACAAAATAAAATAAAATAAAATAGAAAATTCATTCCAAATATTTGTAGCAGATTTTTCATAATTAAAATAAGATAATTAATTAATTTTATTTTAGTGAATTATCAAATAAGTATCGGTATGATCAAAATACGCGAATATGGGCTATAAATGATATTTTTATAACTCGAAAAATTCTAAAAAATTACTTTATGAAAATAAAAATATTTTTCAAATATTTTACAATTATTAAATTAATTTATTTCATTTTTAGTATTGGGTCTTAAACGGAATCTGATCCCGTAAAAGCCCGAAACTAACTAAATTTTAGAAAAACAAAATTTTCTATGCTATATAAAATATTTATCTAAAAATATAAGGCTTTATAAGAATTAAAATTGTGTAATGAAATAGAAGTGAATAGTGCAAAAGACTAATTAATTACCGATAGTAATGAAATACGAATATAATTATGAAATAAGATATTTCGAGTTATAAAAAAATAATAAAACCTATATTTTTGAAATCCTTATGAAAATATGAGTCTAATGGTACTAATGGTATATTTTTTATATCTCGAGCCCCGACACGCTTTTCGAAGTTTGTATCCGAACGGGTTCAAAATAGGTCAAAATTTACCAATCTGATATTTTTAAGCGAACTCGTATTACTACGAGCTATTCACACAATTAAACTATACCTCGGCCTCTAGGGTTAAGGGCGTTAGATTGTCGGACTTAAATTTCACTTAAGATTTCCTGGTGATTTTTCCGGTTTAGATCTTTGCTAATTTTGAAACTGATATTTTATTTTATACAACATATTTGATTTGAGAAATTTATCTCAAATTTTATTTTTGTAAGTATTTAATATCTCTCAACGTTTTCGAAATTCTTGATTTGGGTTTCATTTCCGAAAGTTAATCGCAATTTCCGTTTTAATAATTTGTTTTTGGGTTCTATATTACCCGATTTTATAAGTCATAGTTAAATATGGAATTTTTCGTACGTCGTGGTTTTGAATTTGAAGACTGTTGAGTTCTTATTTTATTTTTAAGGATTTTCATTTTCTCAAGATTAAGAAATTTTCGAATTCGCTCGTGATTTAAGACTAGTTGAAGTTTGGTTTTAATTTGGAGTGATTTTTAGGGTTTATTTTCGAAGTTCATTTTGGAATTATTTACTGAAATTTTTCAGGGCTTACAAGAACCTTAAACTGAAATAGGAATATAAGAACAATTAATAATTGAATATAGATTTCACATTCATATATATATATATATATATAAATCACAATCCTAGATTAATTATACAAGGGGATTCAATAAGCTTTGCATATAGTTTTAATATCTAATTCATGCATAAAACATGTTTATCTAGCTTATATTCATTAGGAGATCATATATGAAGTAAAGATTGAAGATTGAAGAAGTTTGAATTTGAAAAACTCAGGGGATACACAGCCTTCCTACGCTGGCAAAATTTGAATGAACGCCGGCAGCGTGGGAAATATACGCTGGTGGCGTTTCACCCGGCGTTAAATATTTTGATTTTGTTCCCATCCAACACAGCTCATACACCGGCGGCTTTGAAGCTTTAATGGCCGGCGTACATTTTGAAAAAAATAAACTGGCAAAATTTTCTTGCAAAGCCGGCGGCATTCAAAGCGGACTTTAAAAAAATTGATTCTGTTCACTTCCAACACCGCCTCTACGCCGGCGGCGTTGAAATGCCAGATGCTAGCTTACATTCAAAAACAGATCTATTCGTAAAGAACTCATTTTCCCTGTTTTGCACATTGCAAATTTCTAACCTATAACTCTTTTAATCCTTCTTAAGTTCATTTTTAGCTTCATATACTATCCTATCTACACTAATCAATCCTAGCAACTTAAAACATTAAATCACTTCAAATCCCATTTCCACTCATCCTCAACTTCAACTACTCAAATTAATATTATTCCTTTCCAACACTCCATATAACTACCACAACACATAAACAAATTCACACAATAACAAAACACAATCCAACCTAATTTCAATGCATGAACAAAACAACTTATATGACATTAAACATTCTATCCAAGACCTTACATAGATACTATAAGAAAGGAAAATAAAACAAAAGCTATACTTATATTAACTTACATAAATAAGCCTTGTCTTGGAGAAAGTTTTGATTCAATAAGCTTAGTGTTATTTTTGATTTGGGGCTTGGAACTTGGAGTGAAAGAAAGAGAAAAGGAAGGAAAGAAAGAAAATGGAAATTCGTATGGAATGAGAAGGCTACTAAAAGAGGGCTTAATTAAGCAAATTTTGGACTTATTATTATCTTAAGTTTGACTTTTAAGGCATAATAAACTTTGGGTTGAATTTGGGACTCATTTGAGTGCATTTTAGGCATGAAAATTGGGCTTAATTAAGTAAATTTTCTGTCAACTATTTCTTAAGCAAATCAAAAGTTGATTTTATAAATTTAAACATAACATAAACATATTAATGTATAAAAGACACAAATATTAATTATACTATACACACATTAATATATATAAAACAATGACATTGATTTTCATTACATATGCAAAATAACACATATGAAATGTTCAAATTATACTAACTTAGACATTAAACTATTACCAACTCATCTACTCAAATATTAATATTACCAAACATAACTCTCATAAATCAACATGCTCATTTAGTTCAATAATTAAGACAAATAAAACATATATATGGAAGTTAAATAGAAATTAAATTTAGATCATTTCAGTGACACATCCTCATAATTATTTGTTAATTACCTATTTCTTATAGTTTTTTGTATATGAAAATTATTTGATGATAGTAGAGTCACCTCCTAACAAAAATTTTAAATAGATAAAAAGAAAATTAGTATCTTATATTATAACCCTATTCTTACCAAATTAGAGAGATGAAAACTAATATCTGGTATTACTTTATCCAATGATTAGACACATATAGCTCCTTTTTTCCTTTTTTTTTGTATTAATTTAGACCTCACTTTCATCCTATATTTTAAGAAAAATGTTGTCTTATAAAGGGAAATTGGTTTTGGTCTTACTTTAAGGGGATAAATAATATATATATATATTAAATCAAAATAATAAAATATAAAAGAGCATCCGAATTTAATCTAATAATGGGAAAAAAGGAAAAAAAGCGAAAAAATTGAAAATTCTATGGTCGTCCATGTAAAAGGAGGTACTTTTCTATCCAACGGCTTTGACAAAACTGACAACCTAATAGGCCAATAATAATTGTAAAATGGTAATGTTTGACACGCTGCTTCCGCCGACGGAGAAACAGCCAAATCAGATGCGTCAGGTACCGCCCTGCCACGTCCATCCCTCACAAATACGTAGGACATTATTCTCTTTTTATAATCCTGACCATTGATTATATGGGATACCTCACAAGTTAATTTAGAAAAACAAATAAATATAAATGAATGGAGAATTTTAATTTTTTTAGAATATGTTATAAAATGAAACATAATGAAGATTCTAGCATGTGCACCGATTCAAGTTGAGCACTTTCGTGGTTGTAGAGTTTGACTAGACTCAAGAAAATGACACTTAGGACTTTGTGAGAGCATTACAAGGTTCCAAGAATAATTAAAATTACCAAACACAAAGCAAAAAGAAAAAGACCACACAACCATGGCAACTTCCTTGTTTCATATCTGTTTTATAGCCATCTTTGCAAGCCTTTTCTTTCAAACTTGCAGTGAAAACATGTAGCTCTATACATTTTTGGTGATTCCTTATTTGATGTTGGAGCCAATAATTATATCAACACTACCGAAGATTTTAGAGCAAACTATTTTCCTTATGGTGAAAGCTTCTTTAAGTATCCAACTGGGAGATTTTGATGGGCGAGTGATCCCTGATTTTATTGGTAATCTTGTTGTACTACATGATCTATATCTATAAAATTCAATCCATTAAGAAAAAATTTGATTCAAAAGGGTTTGTTTATTTAATAACCTGTATTTGCTTCAGCTGAATTTGCAGGGCTGCCTTTACTACCAACATATCTGCTCCTGGAAACGATAATTTTGTCAATGGGGTTAACTTTGCTTCAGGAGGAGCTGGTGCTTTGGTGGAAACTTATCAAGGATATGTAAGTTCTGTTCCAAATTTTTATATTTCCTTTTGTCAGTTCGTAGGTACGAATAATTTGGTCCATATTGAGCGAAAATTTCAGAAATTTTTGGAAGATTCTGCTTTTGATCTGAATAGTGATTTTTCCGAGTAGTCTTGGAATATATTTTTTGAATTAAATGGATTAGTCTTCCGCCGTGATAAAACTTTCCAACCACAACATAAGAAATAGCATTTGTTTATGGACATTTACAAGAAGAGTGAACAATTCATCGCTTTCCGGCAAAAACAGGAGAGCAGTTAACCTCGAACGTTTAATTGTTACATCCTATGCGGATCATTTAATCGTTGAAGTGCATTACGGAGATGTTATTACAAAATATTATTTATTATTTTACGAGTGAAGAGTTGGACGTGAATTTGCTTTTCGAAAAATACTAGCTGATTTATATTTACATAAATAAACACTTGCTGCGTATAAAATAAATTAAGAAATTGGAAAAAAAAATTTCTAGCATAAAGTAAATAATAATTATCATTTCATCACAAGTGATAAGTGTAGTCAACTATATATATTAGCAAGGATTAATTGAAAAAGACGGTGGGATCCAATTTTTTTTTCTTTTTTTTTTTATGGCATATTAGTAGTAGTCAACTATATATATTTACTTACCATATTCTACATTGTTGATTTAAGGATTAATTGATTCTATCCTTAATTTAAGGATTAATTTGATTGATCTATATTAACTTATATCTTTTTTAGTTTCCTAGATCTTAGAGCTAAAGCAAGCTCCTCCTTGTATATAAGACTATGTTTCCCCAGTAGTACTGAAATGTAAGAGTTGAACAGCTCTTTTTATATTTTAGCATGATATCAGAGCAGTTCAGATCTTGACTCCCAATGGCCAAAAACATGGGTCTTGGATTGATGAATGAACAATATGCCCAACTTATATCCATACTTGAAGCAGCGGAATATAAGGAAAACAATCGCAAGACATTGATTCGCGCACGAATACCCGGCTTGTGATCTTCAAATATCTATTGATTCTGAGAATACCTAGATATCTAGCATCAAAAGTCGAAATCTACACAAGATTACGAATTTTGGGATAAAGAGAGAACACTCTCAAAGAAAATTCATTCAAAATAATATATTCTGTCTCTTCTGTAACCCTAAAATATATAATATGCTATTTTTACCAAAAAAGGAAACCTATCTAAATAATACCTAGGGCGAAAACAAATGAACGGAGGAGATTAATGCCATAGACGGCATAAGAAAGATTATCCAATGAAAAGATAAGACATAAAGAAAAGTTACTAAAAATAGTAAAAACGCGGTTTTGACGGCCTAAACGAAGGAATTTGATCGAAAACCGGCTTGGGTCACGAGCGAAGCGGTGAGTTCTGTCCGTTGGATCGTTTCCCTTCAGAATATGGTTTCGCTCGGTAAAATCCAAAACTCTCCAAAATTACGAAACTGCCATTATCAAATCCTGTGCCATTTCTTCAAATAATTATTTGCTATCTGGTCCACTGCATCAATACTCAACCTTGCAGCCAACTTTGGATCCCATCAGGTTTCAAAACACTATCATGCACAGAAGTTCCCAACTTAGAAAACTAGAATAATGGCATTTTAACCTTTCAAATAAAAGGGTAGCTCTGCAACCCTTTACAGCAAGGAGCAAATTCGATGCTAAGGGATACAAAAGATCTAATCATAACTCAAAATGCATCAACTTTCAGATGGAGAAATCTGTATCCTTCCCTTACTTCGGCAAACTGACAAACTTCCTTTCCTAGGTAGTCAACAAGGAAACCTGATTTGACTCTCTCTCGCTGACTCTTTTTTTTTTTAAAAAAAAAACAAAAAAATCTTTTAGCATTTGCTAACAAGAAGCATCTGTTTCAAAGTTGCAATGTCACATTATGGCCAACGGATCATATTACACGGGAAAAAGACCTATATACAAAAGCAGGCCAAGATAAATCTGGATCATCCGTCTGAGTGAATGTAACTAGCTATCTCAAATTTAGTTTAACGGAAAACTTCAGACTTTATGCTTGCTATGCTTGACAAGGGACACTACCTTAAGATGATTGCTTCTCATCTTTAGAACCACTGACGTATGAAACTGACAGTAATATCATCAAGCTTGCCACCATAATAGCGAAAACCAGCATCTTGAGCAGCAGTTGAAAAAAGGTGTCTGTCGATCCCTATCTTGTGCTGTTTGACGTGCCAGTTCTGCAATCTTCTGGGCGGTCGCCTGTGGCCCTAAGCCAGCCCTAGTGGCATGAACCAGTACAGTATTAATCTCATTATTGTACAGGTTGTCAAATAGACCATCTGTTCCGGCAATGATAACATAACCAGGGGCAACATGAATTGAGAAGACCTGACCAGAGCTTGGTAAATCACCACTATTTCCACTCTCTAGTTGATACGTAAGATTAAAATGCTGCTGCTGCACACAGGACCGGAAGACGGTGCAACCATCCCGAACTACTATAAACCCACTGTCCCCCAAATTAATTGCATGGAGTCCCTCATTTGTGAGTGCGATGATGCATGCAGTTGAGGAGCCCTTTGCTTTTGTGCTTGAGTATGCTTTCTCCAAAACCCTGAAGGGTTCCACAGACCCTTTGGGCTCCTTCTGAGTAGCAGATATTGAATTAGACATGAATTCCCTAGAATGTTGTCCAGCATCAAATCCCATAATCAGCCCAGCCTCCAACACCATCCGTCACACCAATCGCTTGTTCATCTGCACAAATATAGTGTGCATCCTCTCTACCAGTTTCCTCCTTATCTGGATGTGGGAGGTAACAAGATCCTGAAACTAACTTCAGGTTTCTGGAAGGACAATTTCTCTCATTGGAAGATACTTCTGAAGTAGAAAGATGTTCATCACGGAGAGAGTTGTCAAAGGACACGCCAGGAGCAGTTGCAGCAGAAAAACTTCTACATGATGACCCAAAAATATCTCTGAGACCTGATTCTATGAACAAAGCACTATTGTATCTCCCTTAAGGTCATTAAAAATGAAATATCCATAAATTTGATACTTATTACGTTGCTCTCTGTTTTTCAAGTTCATGGTAGCTCTTGTACAGTTGTCAATGCTTCTATTGCGACGAAATATTCACGATGTTCAGTATCTTATCGATGACTTCGCTTACATTACCGGGCATCCGGAAGCCTTGGAAGAAAATCTAGATGGCAATCACTGAAGGCAGCTCTTGAACTGTTGCAGCTATCTGAAGCTTGTTCAGAATCAAGCAACAGGCGATCAAGGTTATGCCCACAAACCTGCAATGAAGGCCCAGATACAACTCTTGCATTTCATTACTGGGGCAATATATTCTCATATACAAGAAGGAGCTTGCTTTAGCTCTAAGATCAATAAAATTAAAAAGGATACAAATTAATGTAGATCAATCACATTAATCCTTAAATTAAGGTAGAATCAATTAATCCTTAAATTAAGGATGTATCAATTAAAAGCTTGAATGGTTGTCCAAGAAATAATGTCTGCTTCGGTTTATTTTATTTTTCTGTATCTTATAGGAATTAATTTTATTTAAAGGGAACGTATGTCTTTTTGGTATTAATTTTATAGGTAGTACCTCTCAAGACGCAGTATAAACAATTCAAGAATGTGATAGAAGTTTTGAAGCATAAGCTTGGAGACGAAGAAGCCAAAGAATTGATATCAAATGCCGTATATTTATTTTACATTGGAGTCAATGATTACTTTTCTGCATTCTCTTCAAACTCGACGCTTCTTTCTGCTCCTTCTAGAGAGGGCTATATACATCAGATTATTGGTAATCACACTGATGTGATCAAGGTAATCTCTAAAATTTCATTCTCCCAATTGCAGTTATTTCTATGGCTATTGAATCAATTTATTATTATATTGAGCCAATGCTGCCTGAAAATATAATACGTGAAGAAATGGGCAGTTCGCTAGTTGGTTATAATTAATTTGACAACCTAGTTGACTATCTAAAAATTTCCGATAACAGATGAATCAGGTAACTCACAATGTTCTTTTACATATAGATACATGTATATGTATATATGCATGTTTAGTTTTTTTTTTTTTTTTTGCCAAAATATGTATGTTTAGTTCATGAAATGTATAATTAGTACATTTAACGTTTTTTTTTTTATTGAGTGTCGTATTGGTTTTTAGACCAATGGAGCTAATAAAATATTATTGTAAAATATTGTTAATGATAATATAAAACTTATAATGCATCTATAAGGATCAACAATTTTACAAATTCCCTCTTTTCCTCCTTTTTTTTTTTTTTTTTTTTGTTTCGTTACAAGAGCAAACAATCTTAAAATTATTTTCACATACTGAAAGACTGATGACATTCGATGATTACCATTACACTGCACGAATAATTCTTCAAATCATACTATCATGCTTACTGTTGCATAAGTATTTAAGAGAAATGATAAATGAAAATGAGAATATCACTTTTCAATTAGAGATTAGGCCCTACCAAGTTTAGAGAACTTATGTATTTTTCAAGAAAGAAAAATTGGCCAAAAAGCTTCTGGTTAATCAAATAAGTGGTTGCCATGACGCTATCCCTGTATATTGAATATGTAAGTTAGCATGTAAGTACAAATGATATTTAATAGAAAGTTGATGTTTACATTCAATCATAACATTTTGTTGTGATATCTGGGAGCAGATTTTTGGTGTTAAAAATCTTATTCAGGAAACGCATGGAACAAGCACAAGAAGAAATTCACACATGATTAGTTCTAACAAAATGTTTTAAAATGATTTGATATGTCCAAGGAAAATTATATGGTATGAATAACTTGTATTTTATGGGCTAAAAGAAAATCCACGTACTATAACCAAAGTCATTTATAATTGTTAGAAAACATCGTGAACGATTGACGTTTGGATCTCTATACAGTCTCAAAGCATATAATAGGGGTGCTTGACATCAATTCTAATGCTAAGAACCCATTTTCTTACTCTTTTACTATTATATTTGGGTCTTAGAGGTTTACAGTTCTTTTATATGATTTGTATTTTTAAATTCATGGCAAATGTGTAGTTGAGTGTTAGTTTATTAAAGGGTTTTAGAACAAAGAAAAGAAACCCTGAATGGGAAAGATTAAAGAGATAACATGATATCTAAAGAGTCTAAATGGACCCTTAACTATAACACATGCTTTTAAATCAATATATAACAAATAAAAGGTTTCATCTATGAATATGAGTATGAACACAATGGAAAGAAAAAAAAGAGGCAAAGCACAAACATCACAAAAGAACCAATCAAGATTAAAATATTTAAGCTCTAGCTTGGATGAAAATGTAAACTGAACCCAAGCATGAAATAACAGGTAAAAATATAGTATTGTGTTGTGACACAGCGGAATAAAAGGAAAATAATCGCAAGACGTTGATTCGCGCACGAATATCTGGCTTGTGATCTTCAAATACCTATTGATTCTGAGAATACCTAGATATTTGGCATCAAAAGTCGAAATCTACACAAGATTACGAATTTTGGGATAAAGAGAGAACACTCTCAAAGAAAATTCATTCAAAATAACATATTCTGTCTCTTCTGTAACCCTAGAATATATAATATGCTATTTTTACCAAAAAAGGAAACCTATCTAAATAATACCTAGGGCGAAAACAAATGAACGGTAGAGATTAATGCCACAGACGGCATATAAAAAAGATTATCCAATGAAAAGATAAGACATAAAGAAAAGTTACTAAAAATAGTAAAAACGCGGTTTTGACTGCCTAAACGAAGGAATTTGACCGAAAACCTGCTTGGGTCACAAGCAAAGCTTGTGAGTTCTGTTCGTTGGATCGTTTCCCTTCAGAATATGGTCTCGCTCGGTAAAAATCCAAAACTCCCCAAAATTATGAAACTGCCCTTATCAAATCCTGTGCCATTTTTCCAAATAATTATTTGCTATCTTGTCCACTGCATGATGTTGTAATCTAGATATAGAGTGTTTGATTAAATATGAAACTAGCAAATAAGAATAAGAAATTAATTACGTCATTTTAAGAAGAAGAACTTTTCTTATTGGGATGGGCATTCAAGATGTAAAGTCTAGAGTGTGAAATCCCATTATTATGATCTTTTCAGTAAGAGATAAAAGCAAAAATGAACAAGAGAAGTGAATGCATAGGTATGTAAGAAAAAGAGCTTACATGATTTTGACATTCGAAAAAAGGGAAATAAAATTGTGAATAATATTAATCAGTAACAAATTTAGTAGGCAAATTAATTAAATTAACTAGGTTTGGTATTGTCTAAGCTTATTTCTTACATCTTGAAAACTTCGTATGTATATGGCCCTTATACGTAACTGAAAAATGAAATACTCTCTCATACCATACTAATTTTTATCAAACTCATAAAGATTTTCCCCCCTTAAAAATCAAAATCAATTCCTTTAATTTATAGCAACATTTTGAGTGATTGCTATTTCACACCACCTACCATTGATTACAACTACGAAGTTGATTACTATGATAATATTTAACATGTTTAGAACTCTAATCGTAACACATCCATAAAAAAAATGCTTTTTGCATAATATAACACCTTAACTATTTATTTTTAATTAAAGTGTATTTTATTTTTCACTATGTATATTTATTGACTGTTATATGTATTATGTAGGGAATATATAAGCAAGGAGGAAGAAAATTTGGAATTTTCATGCTGGGTCCTATTGGGTGTCTTCCATCAACAAGAAATGTAACGGGACCTTGTTTATCCACACTTAATGAGATTGCCTTACTCCATAATAAAGTTCTCTCTAAGGCTCTCAAGGATATGCAAAATGGCCTAAATAAATTTGAGTACTCATTTTTTGACCTCTATAAATCCTCCGAGGAAGTAACAAAGCATCCTTCAAATTATGGTAAGTCCACAATCTCTCTCAACCACTTCCCCTCAACAATCATTAAGATTAAATCATGAATAGTCAATAATTTATTTTTCCCCCTTATATGGCTCATTGCAGCTATAGTTGACTTAAGTCATTGGTGTAATTTTTTAGCTAAAATTGAGTTCCATTCACAATTTTAGAATTCAAGTTTTGATTCGAATGTAACTATAATAGAATTGTAGTTCGAAGAAGTTCGAAGTTACACATCTTATACTTGAGAACTTATTGAAGTTACAAACCTTTGAAACTATTTTAAATTAATCCATACAAATCCTCTCCAAAACCTTTCTTTTTTGTTATCATAAAGAACTTATTGAATTTTGGCCAAAAGAAAAAAAAAAATAAAGAACTTATTGAATAGGTGAGGTAAAACTATCTTTTATGTTTATTTTAAGCATAGCCTCCGGGTTCTTAAACTGATTTTTGAGACTAATGGTGAAGGATTTAAACAAGCAAAGATAGCATGTTGTGGTTCGGGTCCTTACAGAGGAATTTCTAGCTGTGGGAAGAAAGGAGTAAAATATGAATTATGTGGCAATCCCAAGGAATATGTGTTCTTTGATTCCTCTCATCCGTCGGAACATAGAGCCAAAGAGCTTTCTGAATTGGCGTGGAGCGGACCTCCCAGTATAACTGGGCCGTGCAATCTAAAAGCTCTATTCAAACTCTGAACGCTCGTGATCGGGTTTTATTGTAAACTGCACAATAATGGTACATTCAAATCGCCCTTTAAATTAGCAAATAAATAATGTACCTATTCTTATTTTCACATCTTTCCTATCTGTATCAACAATTCAGCTAATATATAAAGGAAACAGGTTTTACTTCTCGAGGGTCATTTATTTTTTGGTTCTCATATTTTTTACTTGATAATCTGAAACATAAAATTATTAAATAAACCTAAGGTTGATTGATCTACATTTGGAAAGCCTATTTTTACTATTTCAATAATATTCGTTTTTTATACAATAAGTAAAAATAAATAAGAATCAATTATCACATTCCATCTTAAACTTCTCTTCCCTATCTCTCTCTCTTATTTCCTGACACACCAACATTTTCTTTCATTGGAAATGATAATACCATGATAAACTTAAAACAGACTGAGTCAAAATAAGAAAGCAAAAACTTTGATAAAATTAGTTATTTATTCCCTTATCCTGGTTGACTGTTTTGAAGAAAATGCCACTATGCATCAGTTAATACGAACTGTTCAGAAGAAAATTCCTATTTAGCTACATTGAAAGCTGTCAACAAATTTCTTTTTTGTTTTCGAGATAAATTATACATAGACATAAAAATATGGAGCTTCCAATAAAATTATCTTAAATTTCCTATATCGATTACATGTAATATTTAGTTAAAAAAAATCATTGCAACTCTAAATATTAACACACATATGTAAATAGAACAAGGTATGATTATTATGAGAAATTTTGGTTTTAGATATAGAAAAATCTTCTTATAAAAGTAAGATTTTCTATTGTATAAGACATTGAGGAATATAATTTTTGTCACAACCCTTTTTCTTAGAAAACTTTCATTTTAATTCTTTTAAAGATAGATAATTTGTGACTGAATTTCTATCTTTAATAATAACAAAATATGAATCTAATTACTTGTAAATTTCTAAGTATATATATATATTATATATATAACATATCTTTAATTCCTTGTAAATTTCTAAGTATATATATCTTAAAAAAGTTTATGAATTCTATCATAAAAGACATTTAGAGATATAATTTTCATCACAAATTGTCTTAGAAATCATCCTTATAAATTCTTTTTGAGATAGATTTACTATCTATCATAAATTTAAACTTAGTTTTTGTCTATAATAATAGAAAAATATGTCTCTAAATCTTGTAAATTATAATATATATATATATATATATAACAAAAGAATTTTGTTGCAAATCTATCTCTATTTCCTCGTAAATTAAAAAAAATAGTTTATATAAATAAAAAAATTCCATTACTAATTTGTCTCTTATTGCTTGTGAGTTACAAATAAATTTATATAGATAAAAATTCCAATGCAAATATGTTTTTAATTTCTTATAAATTACTAAAATATATATAAATAATAAAAATCTATCGCAAATCTATTTTTGTTTTGATATTCATTGTAATTAAATTTTTCATTTAGCTTTCTCTCTTCTAGCTACTGTGTTACTCTCATTCTACTTCTAATTTGTTAAAGCACTGTCCATTTTGATGGGATATAATGAATCGTTTTATCCTTTCCAAGAGGTAGCCCATAGTACAATACATTGCATTAGACATGCTTAACATTATAATTTTAATAAGTTCCAAGTAATTGAACTAATTGATGTACTCATGATTAGGGTTCTACTACCTTCTATTTGAGAGATGTTATAATTTTCTAGCCACAAAAGATTTTCCTTATGTTTAACATATAAATACTAGCTTAATTAGCTAATCCATATATTATATCTATATTTTACCTACTATTGAAGAATTTTTATGCGAATAATATATTCATTAAAAATAATATATAATATTCATAAATTTATTTATATTGTATATAGAGGTGCAACCAGGGCGGGTTTGGAAAAGGTTACGCAAAACTTGAACTTGATGTGAAACCTTATAGGGTTCCTAAACCAGACCCAAAACCCTATAGGGTTTTTGTTGTAATACCTATACCTGCCCCGCCCCGCCCCATTAACCCACTATTCAACACGTTGATGTTCAATTCCTTTTTCTTATTAACTTTTTTTCTAAAACATTTTCCAATTTTTATCTTACATCTATTGATAAGCTACATAAAAATTATTAAAATAAGTATAATTAATGACCATTATGGTGGAAAATATCGAATCATTCCTTGAAGCTTTGATATCATAAATTATGTTAAATTTCAACCAGCCTTTACCTAGGTCTTTCAATCATAAAATAAGACATCATAATTAATCTTTCATATCTCTTTAATTTCAATTAAAATTCCTTCCAAGTCAGTATAATAGTCCTTTTGATAGGAATCAACAAGCATAAAATTGTTGGAAAGGAAAGCACCGATACAAAAGATTAAAAGCTTGAAGCCTCGTACGCCAGCCTTTAATTGTTTTGATGTCTTTTTAAATTTCTTTTGTGGCTTTTCGAATTTCTTTGTAGGAATTATTTACAATTATATTTTTCAGCTACGTAACTGCCACAATTATGCTTTTTCCAGTTACATTGTCACAATTATATCTTTTAGTTACGTAACTATCTTGTAATAAGCTTATATATAAAAGCTAGTAACTACTCAAGATAGATATAGAAGTTTTTATCATATCTTTTGAGATATTTTAGAGCACTTTTAAGTGTGAAACCCTTTATGGTGATTTTGAATATTGAGTTTTGATTCTCTTTATTCTTAAGTTCTTATTAATTCTTATGTCATATAGAATTGTGGTGAACCCTGTTATTAAAATCTTGTGATTCTTTTAATATCTTGATTAATTTATAGATCATCGTCCCTATCATTCTATAATCTAATCACAAATTCATTTTATTATTCGTGGATCCTATTGAACAATAATTTTATCCATATCATTTCTATTGAAAAACTATAAAAATTTATATCAAGATTTAACCCTCTCAAGCTTACGTCAAATTTGGTATCAGAGCAAAGGTTTGTAGATAAGTTGTTCGCACGCGATTATTTTAGGTTTGTTGGTTGATTTTGTTTTTTATTTTTGTTGAAATCTGTGTTATTGATATTGATTGGCTGAAGAAATGGTGTCTAATGATAGTAATAGTGTGAATAGTAACAATGCTAGGGTTAGAGGAAGGAATAATAACAACAATGGTATTGGTGAAGAAGATATTGTGAATAGGCAAGAGTTTACATAATTGCAAACCAAGGTTAATCGAATACAAGATGATGTGAGAAGAATTTTGGAGAGATTAGAGGTGAGAGATAGGATGAGTCAGAGTGGATCTTGTCATAGAAGACATTCTAGTGAAGATTCTAATGGAAATAATGAAAGAAATAGGAGGCAAGAAGGTAGTGATAATAGGAGAAGGGGAATTGATAGTATTAAATTGAAAATTCCACCTTTCACTAGAAGCAATAAACCAGAGGAATTTCTGGATTAGGTGCCAAGAGTGGAGAAAGTATTTGATTGTTATGAGTGGGATGAGCGCATGAAGGTGAAAATTGCATCTCTAGTATTTTTTAACTATGCTAGTCTATGGTGGGATGAATTGCAGGCTGAGAAACGAAGGGCGGATGAAGAAAAGGTGTGTTCATGGGCATTAATGAAAAGGTTGATGAAACACAAGTTTGTGCCAGATTACTATAAATAGGAGTTGCTGATGGAGTTATAATCCTTGAGGCAAGGTAAAAGGAATGTTGAGGAATATGTGAAGAAGTTTGAGACCTTGATGGTGAGATGTGATATTCAAGAATCATCGTATGAATCTATTGCTAGGTTCATTAATGGACTCAAAATGGATATCGCTAGAGTTGTTGAGCTCCAACAATATCAGACTCTGGAGGATGTAATAAAATTGGCTAGTAGGTTAAGAGACATCAGCGCAGATGGTTTCAGAAATCTCATCATTTCAATAAGTTAGATGAGGAGGAAAAGAAGGAAGAAAGAAAAGAAAATAACAAAGACAAAGTGGTTGAAGATAAAGCGCTTGATCAGACACAACAAAGAAGGAGTAGAGAGATCAAATGCTTTAAGTGTTTTGGGGCATGGCCACATTGCTTTTCAATGTCCTAACAAGCAAGCAATGGTCTTAAAGGATAATATAATTAAGAGTGAGGAAGAGGAGCAAAAGAGTAGTGAGGAAGAAGTGCAAGAAGAGAACATGGCTGATTTGCCTTTGACTCTAGTTCTTGAGCAGGAGAAAGCCATTCCAGATCAAAGGACTAATATGTTCTATATTCAGAGTTTGGTGCAGGGAAAATCATGTTTGACAGTGACTGAAACAGGCAGTGGCGCCAATGTTATTTCTGCAGGATTAGTTTCTAAATTAGGATTGCAAGTGGAACAGCATCCAAAGCCATCTATTCGTCATTAGCTTAATCATCAAAAGGCTGTTCATGTGCATAAACAGGTGCGCGTACCTATTTCAATTGGTGAATATACTGATGAGTTATTGTGTGATGTAGTAATCATGGATGTTGCACACTTGATTCTTGGAATACCATGAAAGTATGACCTTCGGGCTATATTTGAAGGGTACAAGAATAAGAACACTATTTAGCATTGGGGAAGACATACAAGTTGATGCCAATGAGTTATGAAGAGGTGCAGTAGGCCAAGATGTTGCATATTAAGAAGATCAAGGGTTTGAGGAGTTTGTTTGCATGGACTAGCAGGATGACCAATTCTAATCTAACTGCAGATGTTCGGCAATTGAAGAATAAAAATTCGAGGATGAATCTTCTTAAACCTGGGGGTAATGATAGGAATAAGCAAGCCCAAAATCATTGGAAAGGAAAGCAAATTCAAGGCCAACAGAAAAGATTAAAAGCTTGAAGCCTGGTATGCTAGCCTTTAATTGTTTTGATGTCTTTTCAAATTTCTTTTGTAGCTTTTCAAATTTCTTTCTAGGAATTATTTACAATTATGTTTTTTCAGTTACGTAACTACCACAGTTATGTTTTCTTCAGTTACATTGTGTAATTGCCATAATTAAGTTTTTCAGTTACGTCGTCAGTTATGTAACTACTACAATTATATTTTTCAGTTACGTAACTATCTTGTAATAAGCCTATATAAAGGCTAGTAACTACTCACATCTTTTGAGATATTTGAGAGCACTTTTAAGTGTGAAACCATTTGTGGTGATTTTGAATATTGAGTTTTGATTCTCGTTATTCTTAAGTTCTTATCAATTCTTATATCATATAGAATTGTGGTGAACCTTGTTATTAGAATCGTGTGATTCTTTTAACATCATGATTAATTTATAGATCAGTCCCTATCGTTCTATAATCTAATCACAAACTAGTTTAATTTTATTGTTCATGGATTCTATTGAGCAATAATTTTATCCATATCATTTCTACTGAAAAACTGTAAAAATTTAGATCAAGATTCAACTTCTTCAAGCTCGCGTGACCTTTATAGCTGATGAAACATTAATTAAATGCAGAGTAATTTATTGTTACATTTAGAAATACACTTATATTTACCTTGTTCAGTAAACTACGCATCAAAATTCTCCTAAAGCATCATGTAGTAGAATTTAATCCACACAACACAAGCATAGAGATGTGACTAGTGCCTAAGTGACTAGACTCTCGCTCTGTCGGTAGGTGATAAGATCATATTTATACAAATTCTTGATGATCAAAAGAGCTAGAATGGATATTTGTTTTGATTAAATTTTATGTTTCAGGACTAATTTAGACCAAAAAATCAAAACAAGAGACTTTGAATCAAAAATAGGAAAAATTAAAGTCAAGGCCGGCAATTTACCATTCAAAGCCGTCGGCATTCAGACGGCTTACATCCAAGGCTGTTGCAGCACTGGCAGCTTTGCCAAGCTTAAGTTTTAACTACATTCAAAGCCGCCTCAAAGCTGCCGGCGTAGAAGATGAAGAAGCCAGCGTACATGAAGGCCAGCAGCCCAGAAATGAAACATCACCAGCTTTGAAGGAGTCACATTATACGCCGCCATATAAGCCGCCGGCTTTGAGGCAGCGTACATCAAAGATCTAAAGAGACATGAAGACATCAAACGTTTGGAGGAAAATGAAGCAACAAATCTGTTGGAATGCCTAAGCCGGTGTCAAAGCCGCCGGCTTTGGGACGGCGTTCGTTATAAATCAGCCCAATGCTTCATTTTTGTTCACATACGTCGGCTAGATCTACATCTAGGCCGTCGGTGTAGAAACGGCCTACATGTGTAACTGATATTGAAGGCTGCCAGTGCACTGCCTGCGCAAAGGATAATTTGAAGATACGCCGCCTGTAAGCCGCCGGTGTAGGATCCATAACCGCCGGCGTACAAAGTGAAACAGCAAAGTTCATTTAATGTTTTGCATGAAATTTTTCCTATAAATAGGGGGTCTTCTCCTCACTTTCAGAATCATCCAAGTAGCTCTAAATCATACTATAGTACATAGATTAGAACAAGCATTCCATAGAGATTTTTGAAGAGATATTTGAAGTTATTCAAGAAGTTGCAAGTGAAGCTTTGGTATTTTGAATTGGTGATATCTAATCTTATTTCTTTTATGCAATTCATATATCTGAATATTTTGATCATAATGAAATCATTTGCAATTTCTTATCTGATTGTTGAATCATCATCCATGAGTAGCTAAATTCTTTTTGTGGAAAGTTGATGAAGCTTTAAACATGCTAAAATGATTTTTGAATCCATGTTATAAGATAGTTAGAATCATGAAACATTCATATTGAATTCTGATTATTCATCATACTTTTGGTGTATAAGAATTCTAATAACTCGGAAGGGAAATTAGGGTTCATATGAATTCATAAATTTAGATTAAATTGCAATTGCGGAAGCGGCGTAGTTTAACCTAATTTAGAAATTGTCCATAAATATTAATGCAATATTTTGCGTTGATTTCTCACTAAGGAATTAGGAGATGTTAATATAAAGTATTAGTCAATTATAGAATCGAAAGGTTTATAATGGTAATTTTGATTCCACAAATAATTTATTTAGCGAAAGTTATTGAATTATTCCATGGTTTAAAAGGTTTTTAAACTCTGTTTTTAAATCTTGACAATTTCTTATGAAGTTCATGAATCTAATTATCATTATAACATGAGTTCAAATTGATTGGCAATAGTTTAAAGTGGATTCTGCTCCTTCCCATATTTTTCCACCATATCCCTCTCTTTAAAAGCTCATTGCATTCATATAGATAATTAATCAGATAAGTTAGTTTAATCTAATCATTTTAAAAAAGATCAATTGCCTAGATATTAGTATTAGTTGATAATTGTCTAGTAGTTAATAAATCTCTGTGGGATCGACACTTGACTCATGCTATATTACAATAGAAGGCCCAGTACGCTTGTTGGAAAGATGCTTTAAAATTCAATACTAATACAGCACATCAGTAGGTTCCATTAATAATTAAATTCCATCACCAAACTTTGAAACCATAAAAGTTTCAAGGCAAACACATTGAAAATCTTCATATCAATTTCTTCAAAATAATAAATATTTACAAAAAAAAAAAAAACTGTAATACTAATTCTAAAAAAAAATTACAAAGTAATAAACTTTAAAAAACACACACAAAAGAAAATTATACAATCAACTAGTATCAATGAGCCATAACATATTTGAGGAGAAAAAAAAAGAAAACATATTAAATTGTATTAAATTGAATATAAGATTAATTCAATAATCATTAGGGTTGGGTTTTTGTTTTTAAGTTGAAAATGATTTTTTACTTTATTATTTTATTTTATATTATATTAAATTTTAGTGGGTTGAGTTTCCCATCAGGACATTATCATGACCTAACTTGAAACCCTATAGGGTCAAAAAAATTCACTAAACCCATCTCAAAACCTTTTAGGCATTTTCACGGATCGGATACTCTATAATGACTTGTTCGATTGCATCCCTAATTGTATGTATATGCTAAGTCAATATGTGATACTAAATATTTTATGTAAGCCCTCGAAGTTTTTTGATAGGTTTTTATAAACCATCGAGGAAATTCACTAGAGATATTTCTAAGATTGTAAACTATTTAACTCAAGATATTGAAAATAAGATAACCCTAATATAAGTAATATAAACCCTAGATATATAATTTAGAGTATCAAAACCTAGATGCACCTATAAAAATTCCAATAAACATTATATTCTCCAAAATTTTGAAAAATTAATAAAGATTGATTCAAAAACATAGAAAATGCAATTCAACTTCGATAATCCTTATAAACCAGAATAATTTAAATAAAATTCAAATAATATGTGATTAAATAATCTTGTTATCATGCAAATATAAACATATTGTAACAACCACACCCTATGCTTATGGGACACAATAGTTACGCCATACATCTCACCTTCGGGTGACATGTGCAAGGCATTCCTATACTAAGTGGGATTCTAATCAAGTTTCAATATAGAAACCATTGTCAATTTTGTAAAACTTTTGGCTGAGTGTCATCTGTTCTTCCATAGTTCAGGTTTGTCAAAATCTATAAAGTTTAACCTGTTTGTAAAATAAATTATACAAAATACTTATTCATAAATCTTGCCCATAGGACCCATAAAAAAGACATACCTTAAGTTGACAATATTTGGGAAAAAAGGTTCATTTTGTAATAAAATATTTGATAGTTACTTAAATACAATCATCTAGCTATACAAAATAACAAATTTATTACAAAGCTCTTTTTATGAAATACATAAAGATTTTGTATCTCATATCCTACCATATACTTGAAATATCCCTTGAAGTTCATATCCCCAATGGGTTATCCACAAAACATGAAATATTAAGAATGAGCTGCAAAACCCAATATATAGTAAACAAGCACACGCACATATGTCACATGCACCTAATCTAATGCAACATGTCACGCCCCAAAGTATGCCCTACACGTGACAGTCCGCCACACTCAACATTTAAACTCAAGTAAGACAACCTTAGTCTTTCCATGAGTTTGAACATCGGGTGTAAGGCTCACTCGCAACATTTATAGGCCATACTTTGCTTCGTAGTAGCTTAAGAAGACATACATAGCAGCAAGAATGTAAATCATGTCCGTCTTACAGAGAATTATTCTATTACATGAACTAGGGGCATACTCCCGATAACAATGCTAAGAATTCTCAAGCTCACAAAATTCCTTGTATTGTCCTTCAGACATTGGTTTCGAGAAACAGGATTAGAAGTCCATTTCTACTTTTAGGTCCCGACCTTAACAAAAGCTCCTCAACCTCTAAGAGTTGTACCTGATGTCCCCCGGTCCTCGGAGATAGCCAAAGGTATTCATACTACAACAGGAAACTATTAGGGTATAAGCTATACTAGTTTAGTGAGTGAAAACTTCTGAATCACAATTAATACAAAACATTCAAGCAAGTAATTAATCAACCAAGTGAAATGCAACAAACGAGTGAGTTCAACAAACATATGACCAGCCGGAAATCATATGTGGATGGATTTGCACCCTCCATCCCAGGTTAGCAGATTTACGAATCCTGCGGTATGACGCCGTTTAAGCTCACGGTCAACTGAACAACAATTCGTTTTATGGATCACGATTAACCAACATATATTCATTTTATTCATCACGATTAACCAACATATATTCGTTTTATTCATCACAATTAACCAACATATATTCGTTTTATGGATCACGAAAAACCAACAAATATTCGTTTTATGGATCACGAAAAACCAACAAATGCTAATGCTCCATCTCCGTCGTGATATGGATGAGTTTAATTATAATTGAGGTCCAATAATAGATTAATCGAATTCTTTTAGGTAGCCAAGCAATGTTTGCAGACAATCAATTCTAACTCATCTCTACACAAACAATAACTTATCACCCGGTTTCGATATTCCTTAAGTTCAATTTCATATATCAACAACAGACAATCATAATTCCCAACTAACCCTATCATACATAATCATTCTTTTTATCTTTACCTAGCAACTAGTGCGGCTATCATTACAATCACAAGCAATAATTGAAATTGGAAGAGGAACTCACACGGCCATGGTTCGCCGGTCTTTTAGCAATAGTAATCGGGTAGTAATGTATCGTCTTGCTCGGGATCACTTACCAAATAAGAATAACCTAATAAGAATCTCATCACTAAACTAATTTAAGCTATACATCTAAGCTACACAAGATCGGAATTCTCGCTATTTGTGGAAGCTCCGACTTAAAACGGCCATAACTTGGTCATTTTAACTTGGAATTTCACAAATTTTATATCGATCTCTATCTACTTCGAAAGATCTATCTAATTCTAGTATTATTTTCAAGTTTTGAAAACATTAAGGTCACGGAACAGTGGGATCAGTTCTGTTCTATAACTTTTCCAATTCCGAAAAATTGTTTCGCATTTGATAAAAATGTTCCTAGTTGATGATTCATGTATAGATGGTATATGAATGAATTCCTAATATGAATATCATGTAATGAGCTTAATATATGCATGGTTTTGATGATCTTTGATTATAAACTCTTATGAACTTCTAATTATTAAGAACTCCATGATGATCACTTATACAAAGCTATTCTTTCCAACTTTACATTTCCTAAGGTTTTTTATGATTTTATTCTTGGAATTTACTTGTTATCTAAATAAAAATGAGTTCCCAATGTCTATACTAATTATAACCTTCATTTATGCATAGAAATTCACATTTTTCATTTGGCAAATATGTTTTTGAACATGCCTTTCACAAAAATCCGAATTTTGAAAATTTCCTTTTCTTGCATTTTCTTTATGAGAAAACTTGTTTAATGCATCAAAATTGAAGCTTCATTATATCATTATCTAAGGACTCCATTTGACTCATAAAACATGCCATCTAAGCTTGGATACTAAGTGTTTATGTAGGTATCATCCTAAAATACGAATTTGACTATTAATCACTATATCAATATTTTTCATTCTAATCTTCACTACTTGTTTTACATTTTTCTTATGCCTAAACTCACCTAAGCTTATGAAAATCATTCCTAAAGGGCATCTATTACATACACCTTCCATTTCTTTTTATGAAAAATATGAGTTTTAAAGTGGTTTAGGTAGTGTTTAAGGTAGGGTTCCAAACTCATCTGAATTTCCAATCAAGCATTTCTAACCAAATATTTTTCTTTTCAAGTTTCTTGTCTTCTATACATGTAGATCTATCACCTAACATATCTATACAGGCAAGGCTACATTTTTATGATCATCAATGCATGAAAATCAAAATAATTATATGAACATAAATGTAGATGAAGATGTGGATGTCCAAACATTAGATCTACTAAATATAATGCATGAATCATGAGTTTCATGGCATGAACATAAATATCTATGCAAGATTCCTACTTTACATGCATGAACAAGATAATATCTCAACAAAAACTCTTCTAAACACTAGATCTACTTCTTGTGATGGCTTGATATTCTTGTACAAGTGTTTCCATGTCCTTAGCATATGCTCATTGGGATTAAATGTGAAAAACACACATGAATAGCTTTGCCATTACAAGAAAAGATAGGAATAAGGTTTAGAATCATCACCTAAAGAAGATTTAAAGATGAAATGAAGAGGAGTTGAGTTGTGCGTGTGAATGTGAGGGAAGGAGGGGCGGGCTCACGGCAACTATAGGGAGAGAGGAGAGGGTTTTCTCTTTTGTAAAATTTTTGAAGAGTGAAAAATGAGGAGAGAGAGAGAACATTAGCTTATATATTAGTGGGATTAGGGTTTTAATTGAATAAAATGAGTAAAAATAAAACAAAAAAGGGGGAAATTGTTTTTTTTTTGGGAAGGGGGGGGGGGGGGGGGGGGGGGGGGGGGGGGGGGGGGGGATGTGAAATTTGATAAATTTGAAATTTGTGTAATAAAATGTAATAAAAGTGATAATTTAATAGGAGACAAAATTTCTTGGAAAAGAAAATATAATTAGTAGTTGTAGGGATGTAAGAATAGGGTATGGGTAGTGTGTAGTATAGGTTGTACTTATGAATAGTAGACAAGACATCTACTTTACCAGTTGTAACGAAAACACAAGAAAAGGCTATAACTGTAATTTTTATAGCCTGGAAAATTATAAAATTGATATTTTTGGAATCCTTATAAAATTACAGTTCTAATGAATATTCCGGAACATTTTTCTGAGTTCGTGGTCCCAGGGCACGCTTTTTCCGTAATTGAGCTCGGGAAGGCTCGGAATTGAAAAATTCCCGAATTTCAAACTTTCAAAGGTTTAATATACACTTTAGAATAATAATTCATATTCATTAACTTTATAAAACTTCTTTTGTTATGAAACCGAAGAAAAGCCGGATCTAGGATTTCTAAGCTCCTCTCACTAAGCTCGAATAAGATCGATTTAGGGTTTCGTTCTCTGGTTTCCGAAGTTTACCCGATCACTAGGAGAACTAGGGTATACATTATAAGAATAATAATAAATTTAGGTAGTGAATAATAATAAATCGTACTGGAAGACTCACTAATTACCGGTAGTAATGAAACACAAGTAAATTTGCTAAATCAGGTAATCCTAGCTATATGAAAATTTGTAAAACTAATAATTTGGAGATCCTTATAGAAATATGAGCCTAACGGCATCAATAACATATCCTTGACATTTCAAATCCCAGGGCGCGCTTTTCGAAGTCAACACCTGGCCGGATTGGAATAGATCGAAAACTCGTTGATCTCATCCTTTAGAGCATCCTAAGCCTAATGCGAACCGATTACACCTTTTTCTCTTATTCCGACTCCTTGATTTAGGAACACGGAATTGCCGGATCTAGACTACGGAGTTCTTGGGAGATTCAAGGACTTAGGTTTCCCGATTGACTTTCCGGTTCACACCCTTGCAATTTTGGAAATTGATATTTTATACCTTTATGACGTATCTGATTGGTGAGATTTACTTTAAGGTCGATTTTTTTTATAAGTATTTAATATCTCACAACGTTCTTGGAATTCTTTGGATTGATTTTTATTCCCTATGGTGAATCACTATTCACTTCTTAACAATTTATTTTAGGCTCTATTTTACCCGAATTTATAAGTTATAGTTAAATAGAAAATTTGTCATACGTAGAGGTTTTAGAATGGAAGTATATTGAGTTGCTATTTTATCTCTGGGGTTTCTTATTTTTCTCACGATTCAGAAATTTCCGAATTCGTTCGGAATTTGGGACTTATCGAAGTTCAGTTTTAATTTGGAGTGACTTTCAGGGTTTTATTTCAAAGTTCATGTCACGCCCCAGTGGGTACCCTAAATGTGACAGCCCGCCGTACACAATATTAAAACTTAAGAATGACTACCTCAGTCACTCGAAAGCTTCCATATCGGTACAAGGCGTACATTCACAACAAAGGGAGACCGGTGGAGTAATGCATTTTAAGATATTGGCAGCGGAACATATAAAATAACACTTAATATATTTCATCGAAATAAGAGTCTTATAGCTTCTAAGGGGCATTCCCCCGATAAATCATAATAACATGGTTCTAAGTATAACATAACTAAAGCTAGGAGATTTTAGAAGAAATCTATTCTATAACTTCTAAATAGAGTTCCTCCAAAAGCTTCTCAAAATAAGGATTCTACCCGGGAAATCAAGGTGGTCTCGGGTACAAAAGGTAATCCTGCAATATCAAAAGTCTATAGGAGTATAAGCATGACTAGCTTAGTGAGATATTCTTTACACAATAGTACTCATAACAACAAACAAACAAGTTAATTAATCAAGCATATGAATGCAACAACCATATGATCAAACATTACATACGACTATCCGGTTTCGTATGTTTGATGGATTTACCCCTCCATCGGGTTAGGAATGCTTTGAACTGGGTCCCGAACAACCTCCTCAAGTTTGCGCTCGTCTTGGGGTTCCAATGAACCGTACTACTAGTCCCCGGGCCTTCCATGCCCAAAGCGATCGATCCGGCTCGGCTACACCTTGAGGCCGTATTCCCCATACGTCCTAACCCTCAAGATGTAGCTAGGCAGCTTACCTTTCCGGTCCCACGCTGAGGAGTAGTAGCAAAAATTCGAAATGATATTCTAAGTGATATGCATGATCAATGTATTGTATGGGGATTTCAATATGACATTAAATCATTTAAAGCGATCAAACAATATTTGCACACATAACAATACATACATGGAAACCTTTATATCAATCACAAATCGGGTTCCGATATACTTAACGTTCATTGATCGCACACGACGAATCACATACATAATTCCCATAATATCCCACATGCATATCAATTTTATCTTTTCCTAACATTTAGTGCTCTATTCTACAAGCACATGCACGGATACATAAGCATAAAGGAAATTCACTCGTCCATAGCAATCTAGGAGTTGAAGTAATCCTCGGGGAAGACAAGATCGTGATCCTCGACACCTAAACAAAAGAAATACCCAACATGAGTATTTCATCCAAGATCTATTCAAGTTCTATACTTCTATCTTAAAGAATTCGTAAAATCGTATGGAATGGAAATCCCAACTTGAAATGGTCATAACTTGCTCATTTTAATTCGGAATTTCTCATATTATATACCGATTTCTATCTACTCGAAAAGATCTATCTATTTCTAAGGTTAATTTCATCAAAAAAGTTATTTAGGTCTTGGAATAGCAGCGTACAGATTTGATACGAATTTTCCAAACTTCAAAACTAGAGTTTTCAAACTTTACTTCACTCAAGGGCTTTTGTACAAAAATATAGATATATTATGGTTGAAAAATCCCTTGAATATATGTATAATCTCAACTATATGCATGAATTTGGTGTTGTCTCAACAATGGTTTTGTAAAACAAATATCTTGAAAGTGAGATAAGCTTAAGGCTTGAAAAGAATTTTATTTTTGAAAAATTTCCTAAGTTATCATAAATGAGTATTTCCTTCTTTAACTCCTTCCTAGTTAAATTTTCAAAAGAAATCTTAATCTTTTATTTCTAGTTTTGGAAAACAAAGTCTTTCTAAATACTTTATGGTTAGATCCACTTTTAAAAGAAATCATCTTATAAGTTAATTTTGAAAAACTTATCTTAGACTTTAGTGTTGGTGGAATACTTTGATAATTGAATTTAAGAAATCCTTTGTTTAGGTCTAAAGAAACTTTCTTATTTATTTGAAAAGAGAATTTATAATAACTTTACTTTATGTATTTCTTGGTAAAAACCACATATTATTACTAAAACTTGAGCTAACTTATCTAGCTTTAGAAAAATATTTGTTTAAGATAAATTTCAAACCTTTAAGGAAAATAATTTCTTATGTGACAAAATTTATATTTAAAAGAGTTCTTTTTATTACTTAGAAAACTCATTTTTTTGATGGTTGAGACAATAACAACATATTCATGTATGAATGAGAATATGTAACCATGAAAAATATAAAAACAACATAAATAAGAGCATAAAAGTAAAGTCAAGTATTGGGAACCTTAGCTTCATCAAGGTATCCCGGGACTAAGAATGGACTAGTCCTCAAAGAAAAGAAAAGCAAGAAATAAAATTGTTTTGACTTGATATGGACAAGTCTAAGACTAGAAAGACTAGTCTTAATATTGCATAAAAAAGTAAATAAATAAATTGCAAGACTTGAAAATAAATAAATAACAAGTGAGCTTATATGCTCTAAATAAATATATATACATAATACTTATAAGTTAGGTTAGAAACAATAATAACAATATCAACATAATAGTAACATAAAGAAAATAAGAACATGAACAAAAACAAAAATGAATAAATTGTTGCTTCTTTAACTCAATGAGTCTAAGAAACATACACTAAACTCATGTTAAGTTATATGAACATGATGAGTAAATAAGAGAAGTTTTTACCTAAACTTTATGTGTTGGTTGAAGAAGAAAAGAATGGGTTGTAATATTATGTGGGAAGGGATTTTCTAAGGAAAAGAGAGAACTTGAGAGAGATGTTGGGAGAGGAATTTTGTGGAGTGATTTTGGGAGAGCTTTAATATGAATATTTGTTGTGTGAAAGAATGGAAGAGGAAGGGGGCATTTATAGATTTTTGGAGTGGAAATTAGATGTAATAAAATAAATTGGAAAAGAAAACAAAATGTGATGGAAGAGGGACAAGGGGGCGCCGATTTTGAGTGTATATGGGGGAAGAAATAATTATTTTTGTTTGTTTTGTATTAAAAGAAGTAATATGTAAGGTGTGATGTGATTAAAGTTGTATGGGGAAGGTAAATTGTAAGGTATAGGTATGGTAGAGTGTAAGAACAGAGTGTAAGAAAAAGTAGAGATAAGTGAATAGTAATGAATAGTAGAAAAGTACTATGAATAGTAGACTAGACAATTAAAATACCGGTAGTAAAGAAAATACGCGAATACCGGTAGTAAAGAAAATACGCGTAAAAGGCCTATATCTGTTATTTTTAGACACCGAAAAATTCTAAAACTGATATTTTTGGAAACCTTATATTTTTACGAATCTATTGGTGTTGTCGAAATATTTTTGCTATTCGGTGCTCCGGGGCACGGTTTTCGAAAACTGATCCAGATCGGATCCAAAGGACACTAAAAAAAATTCGAATTTGATATTTTTGGGCTTTCCTATATTATTACGAACCATATTCCACAATTATTTCAATTTCGTTTTCTAAGGTTTAAGAACATGGGATTGCTGGATCTAGATTCACTAGACTACTCATATAACTAGGTCAACTTTAGGGTTTTATTTCAACTCCCGGTTCTTAAGGTTTGCTAATATTATTGAAAAATCTAGGGGCTTACAGTTCATCTTTAGAATTATTCACTGAATTTTTCCAGGGCTTACACAACATCCATAGGTTAGGTAATTAACTTCATAGTCTACAAGTAAGACAGTCCCAGTGTCCTAGAAACACCAACACATATAATAGTACTCATGACTCACACCAAATAAAAGGGGTAGGGTTCTCTCAGTGGATCATGCACTAAAGAAAAGGGTTTGATAAGTACCTAGACCTCATCAAAAAAGAAAAAAAAGAAGAAGTAGTCTCGTATGGATCAATTCTATATAAACAACTATCAATAAACATGTTTTATTACAATGCTTTATGTAAGAGCTTATACCCCTTACGTAACTTCGTTGCAACTTTATACCAGCTCCTAATTGATCGTCTACTTTCGGAACATCCCCTATCAAGTACCCACCTCACCTTATTATGCACTCCATAGGGGTTCAATCATCTATAACTATCGCACCCATTCAAAGTTGCAATGTAATCCTTGGAATTTTTCCTATCTTAAATTAGGAAATTCAATATCACATATAGTGGATGATGGCACAGTAGCTATATAATTATCACTAGTAAATTACAACATGTGAAATATCTAAGATTACGCTTACTTAATGATCAAAGTAAATAATTCCCTATGCAATAGAAGATAACAAAGACAAGATTACATAACAGCGGTTAAAATCTTGCTAAATATAGTTGTATAGCCTTAACTTTCAAGTACAATTTGAATCACTAAATTTTTCAAGTATATCGGTTAGCAAACAATAGCTTAGAGATAAATCACTAAGGTTAAGATATGCCTGATAAGACCTTATATTAGGTCTAAATTACAAACATAAGATTCAAATTAAAATTTTAATATCAAAAACACCGAAATGAGAATATTTTGAACCTCTATAGCATTCAATCCTAATTTTCCCTTTAGAGCCTTAAACCCTAATTGGGTAAGTAAAAACCCTAATAATACTCAATTGCATAAATATAAAACACTAGAAATCAACTTAGAACTATCTCTTATAAAATCTAACTTAATTTTTTTTTTTCTGATACCAATTAATAATTTGTTCATATGCTCATCAATATCTATCTGATATTATAAATTATTCGTTTTATATACATTATTAACATTTAAAACATAAACCAACACATAAAACTTATTAAGAAAGCACCTCAATTACCATGAACCATAAGGAGAAGCACAAAGATAAGGATTCAAATTGTCAAATCAAGGAATTTCTCGAGAATTCCACAATTAATGAGTGATAGTGACATTTATTACAGAGTTACATTACACACATATACAAGCGGAGAAGCCACTGCCATTTCCTTCCTCCTCGATTGAATTTCCACTATAAAATCATGCAAGTTGTTTAATTATTTAATTAAAACAAAATCTAATATAAACATTACCAAATTTCCTTATAAATTGCATGTTTACTTATATAAAAAACCTACCTTTCTTTCCTTCTTTTCACTATGACAGCCCCTTCATTTTTTTTCCTCTTTTCTATTGGCATAACAACAACAAGTGTCAACATCTCCAACAAATCCCATCAACATATCTTTAAATCCACAAGAAAATAACCCCATCTTCCCTACACAAAACCTCATGAAAAGAAGAAGAAAACCACCAACTCTTACACTCATATCAAGGTAAGCAACTCTTCTAACATTTTCAATTAATAATGACATTGTTCTATGTTCAATTGTTTCTAAATTTCTTCCTATTAGTGGTGACACCCTTGCGGGAAGGAGGAGATAATCACTAAAACTCAATCAAGCTAAGGTAATGTGGAACTCTCATAAATTACATCAAGGCATAACCAGTTTTAAATTCTAAAATCATTTAATTAGATTCTAGAAACAACAGGATTTATAACAGTCAAATAAACTTTACAAAAATATTTCATATTCCACTCTCATGAGTAGATAATCTTTCTCATAAACAAAACCATCAGGTATCTATATACTTTTCATGATGGTAAAACAAAGCTTTAAAAGCTTATTATAAACATGGGCTTCATAACCAAGCCCTTAAAGAATATTACAAGTTCCAGAAGGATAAATCTAGTTCTTAAGCAAAATAAAAACAAAATAAAATCCAACATTCCTAACTCGTCTTACTCTTCAACAAACTTTCCCCAAGTCATCCCACACTCCCAATTCAATCATCATCATTAACATCACCATCATGATCATTGTCATGCCCTAAATGGTACCCTAAACATGATATTCTGCCATACACAACGTAAAAGCTTAGGAATGACTACTTTAGTCATGTAAAAGCTTTCACATCGTGTACCAGTCATGCTATCACCATAGAGGGATACTGGTAGAGATGTGCATTTTAAAGTCATAACAATATAGCATACAAGAATTCACTAATCACCAATACATATCATAAATATCAAGGTCTTATAAAGTTATAGGGGCATTCCTCTGTTAAATCCTTGAACTATCTTACAACCACAATAGTCTTGAACTAAAATAATAACAGTACTGATAAATTTTTCAAGGAAATCTTCTCTCAAAACTTCAAATAGATTTCCTTCAAAAAGCTCTTTAAAATTCTTCCTTGCCTACTAAGGTCATCGGATCCCTAAGGTTTACCCATTTGTGTTCTTGTGACAAAGATCTGTTTAGGGTTAAACTACAACATGCTTAGTGAGTAATTTCCCACAATGCCATATCCATAAATAAAAATTAACAAGTTGGTTAGTTAAGGGTGATCAATGCAATATTACAAACATAACAATATGGTATCCAATCAACTCATTAATCAAAGATTCAAAGTTTTTACATACTTATTGTTCTTTAATGAAGCATGAAGAAACATAACATATCATCATGATAATCCCGCATGCAAATTCATTTTCATCTTTTCCCTATATTCTAGAGCACTAATTTACAAACACAAATGAGAATATGTAAAGCATAAGAAAAACTTACTCGGCCATTTTGAAGTCCATTTAATCAAAGCAATCCTTGGGAAAGGGGGCTTCGTATTCTTCCTCACCTAGATAAAAGAATTACTTGAAATGAGTATTTCATATTAATCTTACTCAATTTTCTAACTTTATTAATTCTATTCGCATCATTTTTCTCGGTTATGAAAGTTTCAACTTAAAATAGCCATAACTTGCTCATTTTAACTCGGAATTTCACATATGAATAGTCGTTTTCTATCTGCTTCGAACAATTTATCTATTTCTAAGGTTATTTTTAACATTTAGGATCATCTAAGTTTCGAAATAGGATGGTACATAATATATCCAAATAGTTCCAGACTTCAATTCTTCCACCTTTAATATTTTTACCTTATATAGACTTTCTCTAATGTCAAATATATATTGTTCCCATACTCAATAATGATAAAAAAATAAAATACTCCATAATACAAGCATAATCCTAATGATGTTGTTAAAGTAAGATTTTTTATCAAAACGATCTTATGAAAAGTTCAAAAGTTCAAGTTCATGCAAAACTCGTTTTAAATTTTGTAGTATAACTTTTTATTTCCAAAATTTCATAGATGTGTAATTTAACTTAAAAATCTGGTTTTTGACTTTGCTTTATTTGACCTGAAGCCATGGCTTTTACATGGGGTAATGACTAAAATTTTTTGACACTTTTTATTTTAAAACATTAAATCCCTTATGATAATATATATATATATATATATCTTCCAAAACTATACTATAGTCTTGACATTTTAAGGGAAATAAGAGGATGATCTTATTTTAAAATTTCCTCTTTGATAAAGATCCTTCTCTTGTCTTGAAAATGAGTCTTAAGTAAATACTATAAATAATAAAGAATTGTCAATTTATAAGGTGTGAAAACTTCATTTTGGCATAACAACATCACTATGGACATATAATGTACATGAACAAAAGACAAACTTTTAGAATCATAAATTATGAAGGTAAAGACAATAGAAATAAAGAAAATAAAGATAAGAAATTAATGCATGGGAGTCTTAGCTCATGATCAAAGCTTTATGGGACTTGAAATAATCTAGTCACCTTATGAAATAATGAAAAGCAAATAAGATGAAATAAAATGGAAGTTTTAAAATTTGGATAAGGCTTCCTAGATATAGAAATGGACAAGTTCCTAATTATTTTGACTTGATTAAGAAAAAGTCTGAGACTTAGATTAAGACAAGTCTCAAAAATATATAACAAATAAATTGTGCAAGAAATAAAAATTAAGTTAGTGAGTAATATGCTCTATAGATTATAAATACATATATATACATAGATACTTACATATATGAAGTTAGATTAGATATCAGGATATGATCAATCTAGACATGATAACAGTGAACCCTGATTTTCCTAGTAACCGAGTAAACTTTAGAAACCGGAAACCAAAACTCTAAACCGGATTAGCTTAAGCTTGAGAGAGAAACCTAGGAATCCTAGATCCGGCTTTTCTTTGATTTCAAACTAAAAGAACTTTTGTAAAATAAATTAATATGGAATATTGTTCTAAAATATATTCAAACCTTAAAAAGATATGGTTTCGAAAAATTTTCTATTTTGGGCCTTCCCGAGATCCATTAGGAAAAGCGAACTCGGAACTCGAAATTTGAAAAATATTTACTCTTTAACCGAAATTTAATGAGGATTTCAAAAATAAATTTTATAATTTTTCGATTTATAAAAATTACAGATATAGCCTTTTTTCGTATTTTCTTTACTATCGGCAAAATAATAGTCTTGTTTACTATTCATTACTATTCACAAGTACAACCTACTACACTCACAAGCCACTCCCTACTGTTACATCCTTACAAACACTCAATTATATTTTCTTTTCCAAGAAAAATTTGTCTCTTAAGAATTATTACAATTTAAGATTTATTATTACATAAATTACAAAACAAAACAATTTCAACTCTCCGTCTCTCCTTCCCACTCCCAAACCGATGCACCCCCCCCCTTTATTTCCCTAAATTGTTTTATTTTTCTTCTTTATTCTAATGAAAACGAACCCTAATTTACTTACTATATATATTCTTTTACATTTCTCTCTCTTTCATTCATTTTCATTTGTTTCAAAAAATCATGAACCCTCTCCATTTTTTCCTCTTTTGCCGTGACCACCTTAAGCACACACACATTCACAAAAGTTCAATTTCTTCTTCATTTCCCACTCATTTCAAGCTTTAGGTGATGAATCCTAAATCTTTCTACCATTAAATCTTGTAATGGCAAGACCTTCTATGAGTGTTTTCATATTTAAGTCCCCATGAGCACTTGCTAGGGACAAGAAAATGCTACTACATGAATATCAAGCCATCACAAGAGTAGGTCTTGTGTTTAAATGTGTTTCGTTGGATTTCTTTGGATTATCTTCATGTTCATGCATATAAAAGTAGAGTAAAGTGAAGATCTTGCATAAAAATCCATGTTCATGTTTTCAAACTCCATTTCATGTATCATAAGTAGTAGATCTTTGAGTAGATGAGACAAGAAATTTAAAAAGGAAAAAAAAATTTGTTTGCAATGTTCAAATGAAAATTCGGATGACTTCAAAGCCATTCATTAAAAACTCTTTTATCAACTCTAAAACTTGTGTTTTATATGAAAAATGAAGGGTATAAGTAATAGATATCATTAAGTAATGATTTTTATAAGTTGAAATGAGATTTGATAAGAAAAATATGCAAAACAAAGAGTATAAATAAGATAGGAAATTTTGAGTTACTAGTCAACTTAAGAAATTCATAATTTTGGAATATTATCATGAAAACACCTATTTTCCAAACTCAAAATGAAAGTTTTATTTAAGAAATGAAGTCCTTAAGGGATAAGTATAATAAAGCCTTAAATTTTAATGTATTAAACAAGTTTTTCTCAAAGAATCACTCAAAAACTAATTTTTAAAAATTTTGATTTTGGAATAACCTCTATTTGAAAACATGTTTACAAAGTATAAAATGGGAATTTTCATGTAGAAATTAAGGTCCTAAGTAATAGATATAATGAAGACTCAATTCTAGCAAAGATAACTAGATTTTCCTAAGAAATAATTCCCAAAACAAAAGAGATTTAGCAAAGACATGAAACTAATTTTCTTAAGAATATGTATTCTTGGAGTCTTGCAAAATAAAGAGTTATAAAATTTTCTTTTAGTAAACATCATCAAGATCATGCATACATCAAGCTCATAACATGCCATTCATGATAGGAAGTCATCAATATTTCATATATAGTTGACCTATATAGTAGAAACATTTCAAACATTTACAACACTATTTTTTTTGGAATTGGAAATTGCCACTGATCATAACTGATCAGAATATTTTGTGATCCAAACATTTTCAAAACTTGAAAATAATATTAGAAATAGATATATCTTTCAAAGTAGATAGAAATTAGCATATAATATGCACAATTCTGAGTTAAAATGAGATAGAAATGACCATTTTAAATTAGGACTTCAACTTAGACGAAAATTGATGAACTTAGTAAGTAGAATTGTTAAGTTTATTAGAACTTCATAAGAAATACTCATTGACAGTATTCCTTGTACTTCGGTGATTCGGAGGACGGATTTCCACTCCCTGATGACTACTACGACTAGTGGACTTCTCCCATGGCCAAGTAAGTTCATTTCTTAAATAGTTGTGCTCATGTATGTGCTTGTAATCGTAGTGGCATTAGAATTAGGAAAAGATAAAATTGTGATGAGTTGTGATCAAATCTTGGTTGAATAAATGATAAGTATATCAAGATGAGACTTGTTGTAAAAACATTGTATGAGCTAGTATAAACTTGAATTGTCTAAAATTCTCTATGATTGCTCAAAACCTACATAATTAACATGCCACGATTATATGAATAAACTGTACATGCATATCACGTAGTGAGTCACATTGCATTAGCAAGTATACCTTTGGTGGGAAAAGGTATATTAGCGGAGGTGTGGAGGCCCATATTAACATTAAGGATTCGAAATCTTAAGTTAATAGATGTGGGGTAGGTACTTGAAACTACCACATAAAACAACAAATGTTGTATAACTAAGAGAAAGAGATCGGGATTATGGTTTCACGACTTAAGGACCACCCCACTCAAGGTTGGAATTATGGTTGCATGACTTACGAACCACCCCAACCCCGAATGGAGGGCGTAAATCCATTCACATATGGCTACTGGAAATTCATATGCTTGTATGCTCATTTGCTTGTGCATTCATATGATTTATTAACTATAACTTGCTTGTATATATATCTTGAATGAGTTTGTTATTTGGAAACGAACCTCATTAAGCCTGTTAGCTTACACCCTGATAGTTTTTGTTACAGTGTTCCCATTTTTTGTTGTTCTGAGAGAACACTTTTCACAGGTTTATCTTTTTGGATTAAGGAGCTTTTGAAGAAGTCGAGACCTAGTTATAAGCGTGGACTTCTAGGAAAATCTCTTTAACATAAACTCTAATGTTTGTAATATGGATTTAGGCTGGATAGACTTCTATTATTTTGGTGGGGGTATGCCCCCTTGACTTTTGTAAAAACTTAACTTATTTATCTTGTTGTGATTTCTATTCTTAATGCTATTGTATGCCTTCTTAAGGCTATTCGATTCAAAGTTTGATCCTAAAAATTGTGTAAGTACACCTTACACCCAATATGTAAACTTATGGGATGACTAAGGTTGTCATACTTAAGTTTAAATATCGAGTGTGGTGGACTGTCGCGTTTTAGGTACCCTTTGGGGCGTGACAGTTTAAGTTGGTATCAAAGTATGGTTAAGAGTTTACAATCATAACTACAACTAAATAGCCTTAAGGAGGGATAAAAAGAAAAGATAGAATAGAATTAAAAAGGAAGACTTAGATATGATGACCATGGTATGACTCTTAGAATCCTATTTCCTAACTCTTGTGGATAGTAACCACTAGGAAGCAATCGGCTTAGCATCACGAGACATCCATCGGTGATCCAATGAGACTCTCATAGAATGTCGCTTAGGTTGTCTTGATTGTTTTTGGAATTGCATTGTTATTGTTAAATGTTGGTTGTTTTGTTGTTGCTTAAAATACAAAATTTTACTTGAATTTCGTTTATGAGGATTTTTGCATGTGCTGTTTAAATTTCTATAAAGTTATAGTTATGCTTTATGATTTCAAGATTTTATTATTTAAATTCCTGATTTCCTTTTTGCACTTTTATTTTCCGCTCGCTCTACAGTTTCCTTTATTTCCGCTTTCTCGTTTGAAAACATTAAAAATAATAATATTGACTTAACTAGACAAAATAAAATTTACGACAGTTATGGTAGGAGAAGGAGATGTTAGGCGGAAAGCGCCTCCAACCAACCCAATATGGAAGAAGGTCAACAAGCTGCCCCACCTCCAAACCCTCCCGCCGATGCTACTCAGGTACCCTTGCAAGCCATGCTTGGACAAATGGCACAAATGACTCAAGTGCTTGAAGCACTTCTGCAAAGTCTAGTGGCACAAGCACTAGCTCTAGCTCCGCTACCATCGGCACCACAAGCTTCTGTGGGGATATCGGCATAGGAAAGTGTGCATTCTCATACCACGCCCTTGCCTCCTCCACCACCAATGAGGCCATACAAGAGCTCCCTACCTATGTTCATTAAGAGTAATAAATACTTTGAAGGGGATTTTGGAAGACCGGATGAGGCTGAGGATTGGTTAGCTTAGATAGAGAAATCCTTTAATGCTTTTGAGGTGCCGCACTTCCTGAGAGTTGACTACGGCACTTATATACTTAGGCTCAATGCAAGAGTTTAGTAGGACTCCAACCAAAGAGAGCTCATGCCACTGGTCACTTGGGAAAGGTTCTATCATGAGTTTTTTGAAAACTACTTCCCCAGAAGTCTTCGGGTACAGTTTAGTGTGGATTTCCTGCACATTGCTCAGAAGGGCTGAACAGTAGAGCAATATGAAACTGAGTTTAGTAAGCTACTGCAATATGCTCCAGATTCTTACAAGTATAGTGAGGAGCTGAAAAGAAAATTCTTCTTGAACGGATTAGATGAGGAGTTAAGAATGAGGCTGGAAGAATTTGATATTAATTCTTTTAGAGAGTTAGTGGAAAGAGCCCGAATAATGGAAGGGGCTAAAAAGAGAAAGGGCAAGACCGTAGAAAAGATGACTTCAGTTTTTGGAAGAAAGTTTTACGGGGGATCAGGATTTTGATTCTCTCAAAAGAAGTTCAAGCCGTCTTATGGCTTTAAGAGTAACACTAGTGGGGGATAGCTTACCCCTAAGGGTATTAGTTGCTGGAAATGTAAGGGGGATCACTACCCCAAGAGATGCCCACAATTAAAGGATAAGTGTTATTTCTATGTGATTTATCTCACAAGATTGATGATTGCCCAAAGAAGACCACCACCACATGTTTTTCCTATAAGCAAATGGGTCACTTTGCCAATGAGTACCCACAAAGGAAGAATGCTCTAGCTAGATCTTTTGGAGGATCAGCAGCAGCAAGACCTAGGAATGGGATTAGTGGAAATAATTGTAGCCGCTCTGGGTCAGCAATTCATGGGATGAGGATCTATAACCTCGAAGGACAATGGGTATGTGAGGAGATGGAAGATGAAGATTGCGGATTAGCTACTTTTGAGGAGGATAATGGTCCGGACTTCGGTCTTGTTACAGGTAAATCTCCTAACTTTTGCCTTTGTTTTTCTACTACTTTTAAGTTGTTAAGATTCAAGTTTAAGGAAAGAAAAACAAGTTCAGTTAAGTTAAAGAAGTTAGGATGGTATGAAGTTAGTGATTTATCACGCCCCGATGGTACCTTAGTAGTAGTAAACAAGTCACACTTGAATACTATCACTAGATTACCTTCAAATAATGACAGGTTTTTAAAACAACAGGATCTTTTAGTTGCTTGACAAGAAATAATAAATATATGAAAGAAATAACTTAGTGAATAAGCATTACAGAACCATATAGTTCTTCTGAAATACACAACTAGATAATCTATTCTAATAGTACATAACCATTAAACTAAAATATAACCGTAGACTTCCAGCTCCTAAGCTCTTATCGGAGCCATACTCCTAGAAGTGACTAACCAAGGTCGTAAAGTAAACCTGAAAAGACTGTTGGAGTATGAGCGAACCACAGCTCAGTGAATAACCAGACATACCATACATCACACAAGTTATTAGCAAATTATATGTAATGCAAGCACTCAACCATATGCACAGATAAAATCTTGGATGCTCTAGAATCCAAACAGGAAAAAGATTTATGCCCTCTTTTCAAGGGTTGAAGAACCATTACTCCATGACCCACCTGCCCAGGAGAGACTAAGTACACAGGAGAATCAATGATTTCTCGTTTTAGGATTATCACTTTGAATATAATTAATTAAACTGACCATCTCTTGCAATCCCCTTAGAAACTCCCTAAGTATTAATCATTTCAAAGCGATACTACGGGCCAGAACCGACGAAACAAAGAATACCTTGGAAGAACTAACACATTAGAACAACCAAGCGTAAACAGAGAACCGAAATATTAATACGTAATAGGCTGTCACCCCAATATATATGCAATAATGCAATTCGTGCAATGCATATTCAGATTATTTTGTTAAGTCAACAATTCTTAACCAAGTTCATGGTGACCATACATTACACACAATCATCATTGTACTATCTCACAACATCAAATCATTACATTATCGCTTTTGTAAGGATATCTTAACAATCATACAATCAGATCACAACATATTTTCAACAATACAATCGTTTAATTATCTTTGCATTACATATTAACTACTTACAAGCACAAACAGTATAATATGACTGAATTACTCACCTGCTCATATTGACTCAGTCGTTGTAATCAGCTGGTAGATCCTCTAGTGTATCAAGGTCACCTATTTAAGATGTATAAAGTATTCATCAATATAAATTATATAACTAAATTCTACATGTGGCTAGTGTCCTAGACTCGCTTTTTATTAAGTTTTGATACTGACTATTACTAGTTTTATGTTATTCGATACTGATCTCAATATAGAAAATTATAGTTATTTATTATTACTTAGTGCCGTCGTGTTTCTCTTAATTTATCTCCTATAATTATTTTGCTATTTTTAGAAGTTACATTACTCAAAAATTTAACTTATTTCAATTTCCATTCTTACCTATTTTATCTTTTTAGAACAAATATTCGATTAATACTAACTCTTATTAACACTAAATATTTGTCTTAAATTCTAGGGTTTTAAAAATTATTAGATATTAATCTACATATGCTTGAATACTTATGTTTATTTAACTATCTATAAATTCTTATATTATTACATATATAATAAACTAAGTAGAAGTATTGCATATGTATATATATATATATATATATAAGTTCTTTTAGGTCAGAATAAGCTTTCGTTGAATAATTTTTGGTGTGTGCTGGCTCAAAGCTGCTGGCCTTCAAATCGAGGTGCCGTGTAGACTTGATTTCGAAAGTTATTTCATGTTGGGTGCACCAGCTTTGAAAGCTGTCGGCTTTCAACGTATGCCAGCTCTACGCCGTCGGCGTAAATCTCCAGGTAGTCGGCTTACGTTTAGATTTGCGTGAAAATTATTTTTACGTAGCCTCTGACCAGTGTAAGCCATCCCTACGCCGCCGGCCTGTACATGTAAGCCGCCGGCGTTGATCGATTACACTGCCGGCTTTGGGACAGTGTTGGTACTGTTCATCATCTTCCTCCTCTGTCCAATTCAATTTCTTTAGATTTTACACATTAAAAACATTACTAAACCGTTCCTAAGGGTTTATATATCTTATATAGGGACATAAAACAATTTTGAACACGTCTAAAAACATATATATCTAGATCTCAATCTTATGGAAGTAAAACTAGGGTTTCGGAGTTTTACCTAGTTTGAGCCAATTCGATGAATTCTAAAGCTTGTAATTGTGTTTATTACGTTCCTAAGAGTATTAGAAGTCAGTTATAAAGCTTAGATTTGAAAGAAAATCATTTAAATCGCATCAACTTACCTTTGAACTCGTATTCAAGGGTTTTTCATTTTGTTTTTCCTTTGATCCAAACTCGGTTGTTTTGATTCGTTTGTTTCCTGTTTTTTGGTTGGTTTTGGTAGCTATGTATGAGTGTATTTGTTCTGGGGAATGTGGGAATTAATGAGGATTGTTGGTTTCCTCTTTATGAGCATTTAAACATATATATAGAAGAAGAAAGAAGAGACGTTGCAGCTAAGTTCTCCTTCGATTTTCCTCCAGTTTTTTGCTGCATTTCATCCATTATTTTCACTTCAATTAATGCTATACTGAGTTGTCATTATTTGGTTGGTCTTATGGGTTGATTTGGTTGACAAATGGTTGCATTATTAATCTAAAATTCGGCTCCTCTTCCTCCGTATTTTCCACCGAATGTAACCGTAATTCATATATATATATTAGTTATTTATTTAATTGATTTTTAAGTTAATTTAACGAGTTATACGAGTATAAATTAGCTAATATTTGGGTGTTTTTGTACAAAGATATGTTTGCAGGATTATACAAAACACTTAGATTATCAAATAATACAATTTTAGGTTTTATATATACGTAGTTAATTATTCGTATAATTTTATCTCTCGCGATTAAGATTTCTTAAGCTCGTTAGGTCAATTTTTGTTTTAGGCTTCAATAGCTTAAGAAAACTCGAATTAGAACAATAGCGTGATTCAATTATTTATTTGGAGTTTAGATTTTGAGTTATTCAACATTTTATGTTTTCGGTGTGTATTTATAATCCTAATGGTTTATCTTTAGGTTATCGTTTTCTGTCTATAAGCGTAAATAATCGTTTACTTAGTATTGTACTTAATACGGAAACTAAACTATATATATATATCTTTTAGTTTTGATACTTAATGTGAAATCTTATTAGTAGCTATTAATACTATCTAGGGATCTTGAATTTAAGGGTTAAGTCTAAATATAAGTTTATTACTACTCGTTGTTCTAATCTCGAATCATTATCGAGATAAAAAACAATCATTTAATCTCTTTATTTATATATTTCTATTTAAATCTTATTGTATATCAGGTTGCGGGTTTAAGAATTAAATTTTCTTTTAATCATATCTTGAATTATTCATTCAAGACATGAAATCTCGTTTTTGGTATTAACTAGGTTAAAGAAATTCTTTATTCGAATTCTAAATCCTTTGTCTAACCAAATTCTAGGTATTTATCTATTCTTAGAATTTGATTTGAATCTAAATCTATTATCTAATTCATATAATCTATTGTAAGGTCGTGTACTAATGTGGAAAATTCCCAGGGTTTACATGATTAGTAAGTGTTGGACACAGGACACATATGGGTAGCTAAGGTGACCGCCTATGCTTTGTTTGACACGGGAGCCACACACTCGTTTATCACCACCAGATTGGCTAGACAAGTTGGTTTACCAATAGTCACTGTTGCCTCTAGCTTTCCTGTTAAAACCCTTATTAGAAGCATTGTGACAACAAATGAGATGTTAAAGGATTGTCTAATGGAGATTCACGGACATGGTATGAGGTGTGATCTAATAGTGTTGGAGATGAGTAGATATGAAGTGATTTTGGGTATGAGTTGGTCAGCCGTTGCTAAAGCCGTTGTGGACTGTCGAAAGAAGAAAGTGAATTTTAAGGATGTTAATGGATTGAATGTTGAGTTCACGGGTGAGACCGTAGCTTCAAGAGGAACAGATTTAGGCTTACTTGAGTTGATCATAGATGGAAAGGTTGAGATGGAAGTGAAAATTATCTTAATGCAACGGAAGGTTGAGATGGAAGTGAAAATTGTCTTAATGCAACGGCAAAGGAGGAAGGATTACCTAAGATTGAAAATATAACAGTTGTCAAGGAATTTCCCGATGTCTTTCCGGATGAGCTACTAAGTTTGCCTCCTAAGAGAGAAATTGACTTTGAGATTGACTTAGTACCGAACACTAAGTCGATATCCAAAGTGCTATCATATGGCCCTGTTGAGTTAAAGGAATTACAAAGGCAATTGCAAGAACTCTTGGATCATGGATTCATAAGACCAAGTGTATCACCATGGAGTGCACTGTACTATTTGTTAAGAAAAAGGATGGATCAACGAGGTTATGTGTGACTATCGGAAGTTGAATAAAGTTACCAGCAAGAATAAGTATCCACTTCGAAGGATTGATGAACTTTTTGATCAATTACAAAAAGCAAGTGTATTTTCACGGATTGATCTACGACTGAGGTATCATCAGTTAAGAGTCAAACCAGAAGATATGCCAAAAACTGCTTTTCGGACTCATTATGGACATTATGAGTTCCTAGTGATGTCTTTTGGATTAACAAATGCTCTTGCTGCCTTTGTGGACTTAATGAATCGGGTATATAAACCCTTGTTGGATAAGTGTGTGATTGTGTTTATTGATGATATTTTGATTTACTCGAAGACGAGGGAGCAACATGAAGAGTACCTTCGCATGGCATTACAAACCTTAAGGAAATATAAATTGTATGCCAAGTTTTCCATGTATGACTTCTGGCTAGACAGGATCTCGTTTTTGGGACATGTTGTGTCAGGTGAGGGCATATCTGTAGACCTTGAGAAGATTAAGTCTGTGGTGGAATGGAAACTACCTAAGACCGTGACTGAAGTAAGAAGCTTTTTGGGTTTAGCTAGATATTATAGGAAATTTGTCCAAGACTTTTCCAAGATAGCCAAACCGTTAACTTAGTTGACGCAAAAGAATGAAAAGTTTGTTTGGATGGAAAAGTGAGACCAAAGCTTTCAAGAATTGAAATAAAGACTTGTTTCTGCTCCGATCTTGGTTTTGCCAAACCCCAAGAAACCCTACACAGTACACAATGATGCTTCGAGAAATGGTCTCGGATGCATTCTCATGCAAAAGGGGAAGGTGATTGCCTACGCTTCAAGGAAGCTAAGGCTACATGAGCAAAATCATCCCATGCATGACTTGGAACTAACCGCAGTCATCTTTGCCTTGAAAATATTAGACAAAGGTGTGAGATCTACACCGACCATAAGAGTCTTAAGTATTTGTTCACCCAAAAAGAATTAAACATGAGGCAGCAAAGATGGCCAGAGTTAATTAAGGATTACGATTTGGGAATTAATTATTGCTCGGGAAAGGTGAAAGCGGTTGCTGATGCCTTGGGTCGTAAGAATCATGATGAAGTTACAACTCTTTTGACTAACCAGAAATAACTGATAAAAGAATTTGAGAAGTTAAGCATTGAATTTATTGGGCAAGACTTGGAGATGGAAATAGCAAGTTTGGTGTTGGAACCAACTTTAGTGGAAAGGATTAAAGAGGCCTAATGCTATGATGAAGTGATTCAAAGGATAAAGAAGAAAGTTCAGGAGGGGAAGTATGTTGATTTTACAATAGATAAATATGACATGATAAGGATAAAAGGACGACTGTGTGTGTCCGATGATGAAGAAATGAGAAAGGAAATCATGAGCAAAGCACACAATTCTGGATATACGATACACCCGGGAGGAACCAAGATATATCAAGACCTTAAAGGACATTATTGGTGGAATGGAATGAAACGTGATGTGGCAGGTTTTGTGATTAAGTGCCCAACGTGCCAACAAGTGAAGGTATAACATCAAAGGTCAGGTGGATTGTTAAAACCCTTTCCTATACCAGAATGGAAGTAGGACCAGATTTCCATGGATTTGTTTGTGGTTTACCAAGGACACTATCAGGTCATGATGCCAAATTGCTCAGTTCTTGCCAATAAGTATGACTTTCTCCATGGATAAATTGGCGAGGCTTTACATGAAGGAAATTGTTCGCCTACACAGAGTACCAGCTAGGGATGCAACCGGGGCGGGTCGTTATAGGGTACCCGCCTGCCCGCCCCGCTAAAAACCCTATAGGGTCAGACCCTATAGGGTTTAGGGTCGGGTTTTGGGTTGTACTCATAACCCGTTGGGAAAACCCGACCCGATTTAATTAAAAAAAATTAAAAATTTAGTTAAGGAATTTACTTATTCATTAGTTGAATGATGCTTTTCATATAATCATTTTGTTATTCATGTATTGAGTCACATGATAGGATATAAATTATATTTACAATTAATAATCACTGACCAATTATCCAGAGAAAATCAATTTCCATGTGCAACCTTCCCCACTTTTTCAAAATTCATTTCTTTCCCATGCAACACAACAAAGTATAAAAATTAATTTTCTCAAAAAAAAAATAGATATTATATATATATATATATGTAATGACAAATAAATCAAAAATATATAGATCGTTGTGTAGTGTTATTATTTTATTATTATTATTATTATTATTATTATTATTATTATTATTATTATTTTGAGTTGAATGTATTATATATATATATATGTAAGTCTTCTAATAATTTTAGGCAATGACATGTCTTGAGTTACTGACTTTACCTTATATATTCAGTTTTCACGTTTAATAATTTTTTACTTGTCTTTAACGTTTTTTAATTTTTTTTAAATAAAATTAGGATCTTTATCAACTCCATTGAAATTTTTGCCCTCCTAAAATGTCTCACTACGATAATAATTTAATCAAATAATAAAATGATGCATTTAAATATGTAATAGATTAAAGGGTGGGTTCGGGTCGGGTCGGGTTTCTAAGAAAATCAGGTCGGGTCGGGTTCTGGGACACTCAATTTTTAATCGGGTCGGGTTTGGGACAGGATGACCCGACCCGAACCCGACCCGTTTACATCCCTAGTACCAGCCAGGGTTGTGTCGGATCAAGACCCAAGGTTTGTGTCTAAGTTCTCGGTACGCTTGCTGTCACGGCCCAAAAGGTGCCCTAAACGTAATAGAAGCTTTGATATTAAGTGTAAGGCGTGCTCTCACAATTTTAGAGGACCATACACGAAATTTTGAAGCTTAAGAAGATATAATAACAATTTAAGAAAAGAGGATTCATAATATTTATTTGTTTAAAACAATAGTCTTACAAATCTTAGGGGCATTCCCCAGCCACAAATAACTATAATCTATTACAAGAATATTTCTACAAAGTATATATCTCATCCAATACTAAAACTTTATCTAGAAATTCCCTAACCAAAAGAAAGTACCTGGCTGTAGGATCCTCGTGACCTCAACCACAAATAGGTAAACTGTAAAAGATATCTATAGGGGTATAAGCTAAAAAGCCTAGTGAGAACTATTTCCATAAATAACTTCTCGTGTAATGGAATTCAAACGAGTTATTTAAGTAGACAAATGAAATGCAACATACACTTGGGCAAACAAAGCATATAGTTTTTTAGGAACTATATGTTGAATAGATTTACGCCCTCTATTCGAGGTTTGGTGATACGTAACCTCAAAACAAATAGTTTTAGTTAAAAAGATTTATGCTTTCAATCAATATTGCCAAGCATATTAAGTCTACTTGAATTGAGCCATGCTTCCGGACTTTCCGGCATGCATTCAATTCCATGTCGCCAAGCAATCGCTTTCGGTCACTCTGCTAAGTATTGCTTTCGACTTGAGCTACCATCCTTCTCACCCAAGGATAATAACCCAATGCAATGTGACTCACTTCGTGGTATGCATAAATCAATTTATTTATGATATTATAGCATCATTATTATCGAATTTAAGGTGATCATAGAGTTTCATGTAAATCAAATGTTATACTAAACAAACATTCAATCAATTCCGTCCTCCATATTCTTAGGATTCTTTCAAAAATTTTATTGCATACATATCCATTTTCTTTTCTTAATTCTAATGCGACTAAACTACAAGCTAATCAAGGAAAGCATTTTAAGAAACAAACTCACGATGTTATGTCGATAATTCTCTAAAAGGATGAGTCGCTCACATAATCCACTTAGTCGAAATAGTCTTTGGGATATTGGTATCCTTCCTTGGAATCATCTAGTCAAAGAAAATACCCAAAATGAGTATTTCTTGATGACTTTCTTGAATTTTATAAAATAATATCATAAGAACATCAAAGTTCGTAAAGGAGAATTCCAATTTAAAATGGCCATAACTTTGTCATTTTAACTCGGAATCGTGCATATAATATACCAATTTCTACCTTCTCGAAAAGATCTATCCATTTCTAAAACTATTTTTATCAAACTAGACCATTTAGGCCCCAAAATAGTGGTGATCAGATTCACCACGAATTTTTCCCTACCCAAAAACAATTTTGATTCAAACTTTAAATCATTCAAGATTTGTTTGATAAATACTTAGTTATCTATATAGTTAAAAAATTCTCTTTTTATAGCTACTTAGCTCATATTTTATTCATGCTCAAGTGTTTGTTGTCCATCATGTTTTTGAGTAAAACAATGTCAATTAGGAGTTTAGAAAATTATAGTTTATAAGAAATTCATTTTGTAAATCTTTTGAAATGAATATTTTGATCCTTTTGTTTTCAAAGAATTACTTTATGTTTGACTTATTATTTTTCCTAGATGACTTTTTCGAAAAGAAATTTTTCTTCTTTTCTAAATTCTCTATATTAGTGCCATTTTTCCTATTTATTTTCTATACAATTTTTCTTTGACCAATTGTTTGAAAAGGTCTTACTTTCAAAATTTCTCATTCCTTTTTCATAAGATTCCTTTATATTATGTTTTTTTTATAGAAATCATTTTCTTTTGAAAAACAAAGTGACATAGAATGATTTAAAAAAAATTTTCAAACAAAAGTAGCTTCTAAAATTGTAGTGAGTTCTTCTTAAAATTTTTGAAAAGAATAACTTACTTTTTTTAGATCATAGATTTCATGTTCTATGTAAAACTATTCTTAGGTGATAAAATCTCCTTTTTATCAAGTATAATTGGAGCTTTGAAAATTTGGACAACAATCCTAATGGGCATGATTATGAGAAATAATAACAAGCAAAAATAGCATAAATAATAAATAAAGTCAAGTATTGGGAGTCTTACATTCCTCAAGGCTTCTAAGACTAAGAAGTAGACTAATCCCAAAAGAAAATAAAATAAAAAGAAAGAAAAATTGTTTTGACTTGATGAGGACAAGTCTAAGACTAGAGACTAGTCTTAAAATGACAAGAAATAAATAAATTGCAATGAAAGAAATAAATAAATTACTTTTCATGGAAATAAATAAATTGCAAGTGAGCTTATATGCTAAAGAATATATATATAGATACATAATAATACTTAGATATTATAATAATAATATAATAATAATAATAATAATAATAATATAATAATAATAATAATAATAATAATAATAATAATATGAACAAAGTAAAATAACAACATAAACATAAATAGATATTCATGAACAAGAATAACACATGAACAATAGTGTAGCTTTCATAACATTTAGTTTTTTGAAAACTCATACCATGGACATGTAAAGTTACATGACATGAGAAAAAGAATATATAAAGAAAAATTTACCTAAAGAAGGCTTTTGAAGTATTATGTGGTTATGGGTTTTGTGTTTGTAGAAGGTGGTTTGAGATAACTTTGAGAGGATTTTTGAGGTAGTTTTGAGAGAGTATTTGGACAGAGTATTGAAAGGAAAATTTGAGAGAGATTTGGTAGTAAATTTGTGGGTAGTAATTGCGTGAAAAAAGTGAAAGAGGAGGGAGGTATATATAGGAAAATGTGGAGTGATTATTGAGTGATTTAAATAAAAGAAAAATAAAACAAAATTGAGAGGGAGAGAGGCAAGGGGGCGCAAGCCATGGGAGTGAGGAGAGAGAGAGTTTTATTTTTTGTATTTTTGTTGATTAAATAAAGTAATAAATAAGGTAGATGTGAAATAAAGTTATGGGAAAGGTAAAAAGTAAAGGTTATAGGTTATGGTGTTGTAAGAGTAGGTGTTAAAAAAAGTAGAGATAAAAGAAAGTGTAGAATAGTAGTGCATAGTGTAATGTAAAGTAGATATGACTAATAAAGTACCGGTAGTAAGAAAATACGCGTATAATTGCGATATCTGTTATTTTTAATTACCGAAAAATTATAAAACTGATATTTTTGAAAACCTTATATTTTTACGAGTCTAACGGTATATTCGGAATATTTTTACTATTCCGAGTCCCAAGACATGTTTTTCAAGAACTGTACCCGTTCCGATTCAAAACGATTCGCGGTTTTACTAATCTGATCTTTTTAAGCTTCCTTAGGTAATTACGAATTATTCTACATACTAAAATCTTATTTACTTTCTCAGGGTTGCTTATTCGGGATTGCCGGATTTAACCCATTACGTCTAACTAGGGTTTTGTTGACTTTAGGGTTTCCGATTGACTTTTAAATTAGGTATGCTAAACCAATTCCAAAACTTTGGGGGTTTACAACCTGCCCTCCTTAAAGAAAGTTTTGTCCTCAAATCTTGGAAATTCATATCTGAAGCTTCAAACAATGTTGGATACCTTTATCGTATCTTGTCCACAGTTCCTTATGTTGCTTCCTTGTGAAAGATTTTTCTATAGACCCTTGACATACTTAATTTTCTTATTTCCCAGCTTTTGAAGTTTTCGGCTAAAGATTTGTACTGGGTATTCCTTATAGGTGAGATCCTCCTTTAAGAGTACTGGCTCTAACTCCAAAACTGGTTCTGTGGTCAATCGTCGTATAGAGATGTGAAACATGCCATATACTCCTAACAGGTTTAGTGACAAGATTAGATGATAAGCTAAATTTCCAACTTGTTTTAGTATTTCAAAAAGATTCAATGTATCGTGAGCTCAAGTTTTCCTTGGGAGCACACTCAATGTTTACTTTTTATCCTTACGTACACCTGATCTCCTTTTGAAATTTCCAAGGTCCTCATTTTCTGATCAGTCTTACTTCTTTTTCTTGTCTTGTGCCTTCCTCATTCTTTGAATCCCATGACACATGCTCTTTATGTCTCTCCAAGTTTGAAATCATTTGCCTTAACCGTCCATTAATCTGAGGTTGGTATGCTTTTAGCTTCATCTCCATACCCTCTTGCAGGTTAGATCAACACTTAGGTGCAATTCTTATGCCTCTAGTTGATATGATTTCGACTGGTATTCCATGCTATCATATGATTTCTCCTACATAAGGCTTTGCTATCTCATTCATGGAAAACGTCATATTGATCGGTATGAAATGAGCCAACTTAGTCAATCGATCAATTATGACACAAAAGGCATTGCTTCAGGTCTATACTATTGGTAATCCCAAAATCTGTGGAAATTTCATCCCATTCTTATTCCAATATCAGTAAAGTTTTTTGTTAATCTTTTCGACCTCAGGTGCTCTTATTCCCTTGATGACACTTCATCACATAATTGACTATGTCTTTGTTTCTTCTTATCTTATTACTAGCGATCTTTGAAAATTTGGTACATCTTGGTTCTTCTTAAATGTGCCTTTTATCCTAAGTTATGGGTTACACTCTTCTTATTTTCTTATTCTCTGGCACACAAAATCGTCCTTCAGTTCCCACTACATTATCATTTTTTACCATAAAAATCAGTACACCTTTCTTTCTATATTTTCTTCTTTATCCTTCGTATCTTCTCATCTTAGCGCTAAGCGTCTTTAATCCTTATTTAACAGAGACTTATATACTTGGTTCGTGTTTGGACAATCAAAAAGCCATTATTAGAGACTCGTAGTGTCCATAACAAGTTCGAAAAGCATTCTTCCGAATCATCTTTTAATTTGATCCTTAATTGGTGGTACTTTGATCTTAAATCAGCATGAGAAAACACGTTCGCTCCTTATAGTTGGTCAAAGAGATCTTCAATCCTAGAGAGTGGGTATTTATTCTTGATTCATCTCTCAATAATCAATGCCTGAACTCAGGGATTTATCCATTTCTTTCTTTACAAACTGAACCTACGTATTCCATGGTGATAGAGTTGTTTGCACAGAAACTTGATCCAAGAGTTCTTGTAGCTATTTCTCCAACTCTTTTAATTCTATTGAGGCCACTTGATATGATGCCTTATCAATTGGTTCCTCATTGGCCATCATTCATATCTTAAAATTGATTTTCTCTTTGGATGTGATCTAAGCCATTCATCCAGAAAAACTTCTGAAAACTTATTGATAATCGGGGATATCCTCCAAGATAGGTTTCTCTTTATCCTCTTCCGTGTCATCGAGGTAGTCATTCATTCACTTTAGAACTTCCTTTATCATTTTGAAAGAATATAACTCTCTTCTCTTGCAATAGTGGATTCTTCAACCATGTTATCTTCCTTTCTTATTGTTTTATGAGTTCTATGCTCTTCTTGCAACCATCTTATTAGGGCTTTATCAAAAGATAATTAAATTATATCAAAGACTACTTCTTATTTACTTAACCCCACTACTCATGAAGTCATGAGCGGATGGATGTTCTTAGAGCCTTTTTAGATGATCCTTTAACATTTCTTGGGTTTCGATGTCCTTTCTCATGGAGGTTTTGATCTTAAGGTTGAGAGTCAATGTTTGTTATTGGTAGTCTAAACTTCTTAGCTAGGCTAGGTGTAACGAAAGAATGTGCTGCTCTGCATCCAAAAGAGCAATAACATTCTGACTTCCTAATCGTATGCTTCCTACGTATTTGACAGGGGGATTACTACCTCTATTTGCATATCGACTCATCCATAAAACTTTAAACTCTTGTATCGCTTGAAACAAAAGAATAACAATAAAGAAGGTTCAAGGCTTACCAGCTCCCAAGTCGCAGCTATAGCCTCTATTGCAATTTAAGGCAGCCAAGTCCCCAACTTCTTTATCTATTTCTTCACTTATCCATTGTCCCTCCATGTTGTAGATTTATTCCTGAAGCAGTGGATCCTGGTCTGCTTTCACTGCTATTTTCATTTCTTTCCCCGATCCTTATAGGAGCAACTCCTCCAGAAGGCCTTGTCAGAATATTCCTCCCTTGTGGACATTCATTGGCGAAATGCCCATTTTGCTTGTAGACATAGCAATATAGTTTCCTTTCTTTGAACATTTTGATATCTTATAGTATGCATCTCCATAGAAGAAATACTTTCCCAAACAATTGCGGGCACTTCTTGGGGTAATGTGCTCCATTGCACTTCCAGCATTTGATGTTTTTTGGTATGAACCTCCCACTGTTATCATTGCTCCTAAAGTTGTTGGAGAACTTGAATCTCTTTTGTGGGGGTATGGAATTGGATCCATCATAAAACTTTTTCTCAACAATTGGGGATTTCTCTTCTTCTATTCTTTCTCTCCTTTTCCTTGCTCCATCTACAATCCGAGCTCTTTTCACTAATTCTCAGTAACTTTTGATGTCAAATTCCTCCAACCTCATTCTCAGGTCTTCGTCCAATCCTCCTATAAAGACTTGTCTTTTTAATTCCTCGCTGTATTTGTAGGAGTCGGGGGTATGTTGCAGCAATCTACTGAACTTAGTCTCATATTGTTCTATAGTTTCTTCCTTTTTGAGCAATTTGCAAGAAGTCTACACTATACCTTACTCATAAGCTTCATGGGAAATAATTTTCCAAGAACTCATGTCTGAATATTTCCCAAGTGATTGGGGTCATTAGCTCTCTTTTCTTTGATTCCTACCATATTCTAGTATTCAGACGAAGCATGAATGTCCTATAATTGATTTGTAGGTAGTGCAGAACTTCATATGCGTCAAAAGACCTTTCGATCTGAGCAAGTCAATCTTCAGCCTCATCTGGTTTATCGTAAGCTCCATCAAAATAAAGGTTACTTCAAATAAAATCGGGCAACGTACTCTTGTATGGTCTTAGCGGTGGGGGTGGAGATAAAGGTGTATTTTGGGAGTGCATGCTCCTTTGTATAGATGCCTCAGTTGGCACTTGCTGTTGCGGTGGCGTTGGTACAAGTGCTGATGTTGGTGCAGTTTCAGGTACAGGTGCAGGTGCAAGTGCAGGCATGTTCTGCCTAATTGCTTCTAGCACGTGAGTTAGATGTCCTAGTATAGCGTGCAAGTCTACTTATGGTGCAGTGGCTGCTTGCGCGGCAGGTTGCTCTGTTTCGGCATCCAGTTGGTTAGAAGCACTTTGCTCCTCCCTATGTCCTCTTCTACTTCGGCTGTTTTAGATATTCTAAGTTAGGTTTACTGTTTTGATATCTTAGTTAAATCTTTGACAGAAACGGATGTAACAGAAACTTACTTGCATAAGTAGCTACTGAAATAAAATTTAAATCAAGGTAAATTTTGAGATCATACGTAAAACATAAATTCATTAGAAAATTGAAATAAACGGGTACATGACCTTTTCATGGAAATAAACAACAAGGTAGATCATAACAATCATAGAGAAGACAACAGAACACCATTCCAAAAACTTAAAGGATAGACTAGGATTGCTCGATCTAGTCTTTAATTACAAAATTTAAGCTAACTACAAAGGATATGCTGGCTTCCTCCTTCCTTCCTTCATTCTTTGGGCGCATCTCCAGGGTTACTGCTGGATGACCCCGGGTTTCTCTTCCTCATAAATTGTTCAAAATATTTCTTTCTCTTTCTGGCTGCTTCCTTCGACCTTTCATGTATATTGGTCAGTTATGCTTCAATCAGTTCCGGCACAATGTCATAAATGGTTCTCTAAGTAACAGCCCCTTCAGCCTCCATGCCATTATTTTCATTTGCTGGGGTATTGTCCATGTCCATGGTTGGGTTTGCTTCTTGTCTTCTTCGAGCTTGCTGTTCCTCCAGATAATGGATGATTCTTGTTTCTTCGCTATTCCAGGCTCATCGACTTCAGTAGCGGTCTGGTTTCCTGCTTTTTGCTCTGGTCCTCCTTCATGGTCTTCATCCAGATTCTTCCTCAGAATCTTCACTTACTTCTTGCATCGGCTCCTCTCTTATCATCGTCCCATCTCTACTTAGACACAGAACCTCGTTCCTTCTTAGGTGGATAACTGTGAATGTTGGTGGTTCAGTGGACACTTCAGTTGGTGGTCGTAGAACTTCTTGGTAAACTCCATGCCAGTGGAAGACTTCATTGAGATCAGCTTTCATCCATTCTAGGTGATCCATCAAATTTTCATGTGTGTACACGAACACTGGTCCAATTCGTGTCCAAGTTTTGAAATCGAGCAAAGTTCATCCTCCATATCCTCTAAGGATGAACGTTGCTTCCTGCAGCATTAGTCAGTCTACGGTTATGGCGGCGATTCAATCCACGGCATAAATCATCTCTAACTCAGACATTTTCTTCCCTATGGGATAGTTATGGATAGTCTGTACTACTCCTTTCCACTTTGTTTGCATCATTCCTCTTTTCCAAATCAAAAACATCTCTCGGACAGTCTTAGGTTGTCCAGCCAAAGCAAACTCTTCACACAACACCCTAAGTCTCAGTTGATAATTCTCCAAATTTTCGAAGGGTCCTTTTCTGAGATTCTTAGCTTGCAGATGGGCCTCGTCTAAGGTAATCTATGCAAAAGAGAGAGAAGTCAAAGAACTTATTCTACCCATTCTATCTTATCTAAGTTTTTTTTTCTATTCTAACTTATTTCTTCTTAAGTCCAATTCTATAATTATGATTCTAGATTCTTAACCATGCTTTGATACCAACTTAAACTGTCATGCCCTAAAGGTACCCTAAATGTAACAGTCCGCCACGTTCAATATTAAAGCTTAAGTATGACAACCTTAGTCATTCCCAGAAGCTTTGATATTAAGTGTAAGGCGTGCTCTCACAATTTTAGAAGACCATATATGGAATTATGAAGCTTAAGATGATATAATAACAATTTAAGAAAAGAGGATTCATAATATGTATTTGTTTAAAACAACAGTCTTACAAATCTTAGGGGCATTCCCAGTCAAAAATAACTATAATCTATTACAAGAATATTTCTATGAAGTCTATATCTCATCCAATACTAAAACTTTATCTAAAAATACCTTAACCAAAAGAAAGTACCTGGCTGTAGGGTCCTCGTGGCCTCAACCACAAATAGGTAAACTGTAAAAGATATCTATAGGGGTATAAGCTAATAGGCTTAGTGAGAACTATTTCTATAAATAATTTCGTATAATGGAATTCAAATGAGTTATTTAAGCAGACAAATGAAATGCAACATACATGTGGGCAAACAAGGCATATAGTTTTCCGAGAACTACATGTTGAATGGATTTATGCCCTCCATTTAGGATTTGGTGATACGTAACCTTAAAACAAGTACTTTTAGTTAAAAAGATTTATGCTTTCAATCAATATTGCCAAGCATATTAAGTCTACTTGAATTGAGCCATGCTTTCGAACTTTCCGCCAAGCATTTAATTCCATGTCGCCAAGCAATCGCTTTCAGTCACTCGCTAAGTATTGCTTTCGACCTGAGCTACCATCCTTCTCACCCAAGGATAATAACCCAATGCAATGTGACTCACTTCATGGTATGCATGAATCAATTTATTTATGATATATAGCATCATTATTATCGAATTTAAGGTGATCATAGAGTTTCACACAAATCAAATGTTATACTAAAACAAACATTCAATCAATTCTGTCCTCCATATTCTTAGGATTCTTTCAAAAAATTTATTGCATACATATCCATTTGTCTTTTCTTAATTCTAACGCAACTAAACTACAATGACATTAAGGGAAGCATTTTAAGGAAATAAACTCATGATGCCATGTTGACAATTCTCTAAACGGACGAGTCGCTCACACAATCCACTTAGTCGAAATAGTCTTCGGGATATGGGTATCCTTCCTCGGAATCACCTAGTCAAAGAAAATACCCAAAATTAGTATTTCTTGATGACTTTCTTGAATTTTGACAAAATAATGTTATAAGAACGTCAAAGTTCGTATAAAGGAGAATTCCAATTTAAAATGGCCATAACTTAGTCATTTTAACTCGAAATCGTGCATATAATATACCGATTTCTACCTACTCGAAAAAATCTATCCATTTCTAAAACTATTTTTTTATCAAACTAGACCAATTAACCCTGAAACAGTGGTGATAAGATTCACCACGAATTTTTCCCAACCCAAAAACAATTTTGATTCAAACTTTAAATCATTCAAGATTTGTTTGATAAATACTTAGTTATCTATATAGTTGAAATATTCTATTTTTATAGCTACTTAGCTCATATTTTATTCATACTCAAGTGTTTGTTGTCCAACCATGTTTCTTGAGTAAAACAATATCAATTAGGAGTTTAGAAAACTATAGTTTACAAGAAATTCATTTTGTAAATCTTTTGAAATGAATATTTTGATTCATTTGTTTTCAAAGAATTACTTTATGTTTGACTTATTATTTTTCCTAGATGACTTTTTCAAAAAGAAATTTTTCTTTTTTTCTAAATTCTCAATATTAGTGCTATTTTTCCTATTTATTTTCTATACAATTTTTTTGACCATTTGTTTGAAAAAGGTCTTAATTTCAAAATTCTCATTCCTTTTTCATAAGGTTCCCTTTATATTATGTTTTTATGGAAATCATTTTCTTTTTGAAAAACAAAGTGACATAGAAATGATTTAAAAAACTTTTCAAAATAAAAGTAACTTCTAAAATTGTAGTGAGTTCTTCTTAAAATTTTTAAAAAGAATAACTTTACTTTTGTTTAGATCATAGATTTCATGTTCTATGTAAAACTATTCTTAGGTGATAAAATTTCTTTTTTATCAAGTATAACTGGAGCTTTGAAAATTTAGACAACAATCTTAATGGGCATGATTATGAGAAATAATAACAAGCAAAAATAGCATAAATAATAAATAAAGTCAAGTATTGGGAGTCTTACCTTCTTCAAGGCTTCCGCGACTAAGAAGTAGACTAGTCCCAAAAGAAAATAAAATAAAACGAAAGAAAAATTGTTTTGACTTGATGAGAACAAGTCTAAGACTAGAGACTAGGCTTAAAACAACAAGAAATAAATAAATTGCAATGAAATAAATAAATAAATTACTTTACATGGAAATAAATAAATTGCAAGTGAGCTTATATGCTCTAAAGAATATATATATATATATAGATACATAATAATACTTAGATATAATAATAATAATAATAATAATAATAATAATAATAATAATAATATGAATAAAGTAAAATAACAACATAAACATAAATAGATATTCATGAACAAGAAAAACACATGAACATAGTGTAGCTTCCATAACATTTAGTTTTTTGGAAACTCACACCATGGTTATGTAAAGTTATTGTCACGCCCCGAATTTGGTTCAAGGTGTGCCAGCCGCCACGTATAACACTTACGAATTACACGTTAAGACTGACATAATCTACAGTTTATCGTGATCGTTGCTAAACAAATTTTAGATTCTGAAATCATTAAATTAGATTTTGAAAATGACTAGAGTTGCAGCGGAAAAGAAATACATTTCTTTAAAATGATTTCTGAATAGGCTACTTTCTTCAGTAGACCATTACATATAATAAAGTAGATTCCTCAAAATGATTTTCAAATAGGCTACTTTTTGTGGGTAGACAAACGTTTATAAATAAATATTTTACCATCAGGTATCTCAAAGCATAGTGTTTGGTATCTCAAGATACAACCATAGGCTCATAGATATGCCCTCATCAAATCATAAGTTTGAAAAGATGATCAATAACTTTTGCTATAAACAGTTCAACGTTCTTAGGCACTTAACTTGTTAACAAGCTCCTTTAGAGTCGTCCCATACCCGATAATCATAAGCATCTAGATCATCACCTGAAAAAGAAGGAATGAGCCGAAGCCCAGTACAACAGCAACACAAGCACACACGAGATGGGCACACGCCTTTTATATGCAATGCAACAACAATAGTTTATATCTTTAAATTAAAGTGCGACAAACAATAGTGGAGCACTCACACTTCGGCAACACGCTGGGAACCTGGGGGTCCTGAGTAGCAGCAACTGCTTCAGGGGTTGATATAGGCACCCGAATACTATATCTCCTACCTCTACAAGTAATAGCCTCGTCTGGGGGTCACAGCCGTTACATCTCTACCCAATCACAGTCCATAATATAGTGTAGCTCAACCGGTCCCATAAACATGAACCACACTACATTACTTCTCTCCGATCCAAGTAGACGTTATCCTACTACCGTTCCCCCCATCAGCTACCTACCGTACCACCATGCCCATGGTGGCCTAAGCGCCTAACTACGTGCTGGCGCACCTAGCAAGGTTGCCGCCCCTCGAGCTAGGTCTCAAAAACGGCCATGTGCAAGCAACAAACAATTATTCAAGTCATCTTTAACTATTAGTTCATTTAACATGCCTACCCTAGCACGCAACACACAAATCACTGCGTACCTGGTATAAAATCTGTGCTCTGAACAATCAGAAGATAGACCAGAAGATAAAGCAGAATGCAGACTCTTAACAAATATCTGCTTCAAAGATTAACTCATATAAGCATTTGATTCAATTATCAACTTATATCAAACATGTATTAACCACTTAGTTTTCTAGCGAATTTACATTTGAAACAACATACTCTATTATTCATGGTCTATCATATTTTAGAAATTACATATTCCTTATCATTTAAGGTTTAACCTAACATATTAATCGAAGCTAAATTCAAGTTAATATGATCATATAGGGATTCATCAATTAATAGCTAAGTATAAATTATTGGTTTCTGAAGAATTTACTAAGCTAATATTAGTTAATAAATCTATATTAATTTTATCTAATAAAGTTGAATATAATTAACTAGTAAAGTTTACTAAATGGTAATTAGGTCATTTAAAATGGTAATTTCTATAGTATGTCCTATAATCAATCTATTAAACTTTTATTAAGTAAAACAACTTATTAAAATATAATTATTCTATTTATGTCATTTATAATTTACTTGTACATCTAAATGGACTAAGGAATCTAAACTAGTTTCCTATTATGTTTGTAATATCTTGTGATGTTATATTTATACTTACTTTATTAAATAAATTCATAAAATAAAAATAGAAATAATTAATTATTTATCTTAAAATTCATAATTTAACATGAAAACACATTATTTACATTTATTTTATTCATTTGATTAGAATTAATTTACCTTAAATTCCTCATTTCATTTCCTATAGAAAACTAGTGTGCACCCTAACTTTAATAAATTGGTTTATTATCTTAAACATGGGTTCTTAAGCTCAAATTTTTATGTAAACTTCCTAACACATATATTTATATTTTTATAAGGTCATTTGGCCTAAATTAATTAGTTAATTATGGTTTTAATTTTAATTGATTCAAAACTATCCAGAGTAGGCATAGGCAACGACGACCGATCGGTTCGATCGAATTTGACCATCAAACCAACTGGTTCTTGGCCGGTTATTTACACTAAATTAAAGTATACTTCTTAAGCTTTCAAAACGTTATAGTTTTACCCAAAAAAGAGAAGAAAAAGTCACCGGTTCGGCCATATGTATTCACGCTACCACTGCTGGCCGAAACACTATTTTCCCCTGTTTTTCTATTTTGAAATTTAATTTTTAAAAATAGTAAATGTATTTCAAAAATCACAAAAATTTACAGTTTGTATATAAACATGTTAAGCTGTCTTTTTATAAATTTCATTCAAAAATAATTTCATTTGATATTTTAATTAAATTTCACAAAAGGATGTACAATAATTAATTCTAGCAACTTGTATTATCATAAATCAATTCATCAACATATTTAACTTATCAAATGCACATTCCATAAGATTACATATCATGTTCACATGCTTATATGCATATATTGATCATAATTTTAGTAATTTAACTCCATGACATGCCTTTTATATATAATATTATGCTTATATGTCCATTTGATTCATTTTTCCAACATTATAACTTATTAAAAAGTAAATCAAATACACACATAATCACATATTAGATCAATTATATACCATACATTAGACACATCATACTTATATATTTATATATATGCAATTTTATCAAAACAACATTTATACTATATTTATGGTATTTCGATTTGTAAGAAAACATATATCATATTTACCAAAACCTTATTATTGTTAAATCTAGTGATATCACCATCTAACAATAATTTCAACAACAAAAATACAATAATCATACAAATTTACTCATTAAACTAACATCACTTACTTGAATTGTGAATAATTAGCTAAAGCTTCACTACCCTACTCCTTAATTGATATAGCTTCTTCAAGTAAATTTTCCTAACATCAACACTTCTTTTAGGCTTCAAAAGCACCTATTGAATGCTAGATTTTGAAGAGGGATTGCTATAGTATTTTTGTGGGTTTTGGGGGTGTTTGAGAGGATTTTTGGGGAGATGCGGGTAGCAAAGATGGAAGAAGAGATTAGGGTTTTCTAATAGGTATATTTATATTGTTTAATGGCTTGTAATTATTTCTAAGTTTAAGGACATTTTGGCACTTTGGATTGATTAGGTGAGGGCATTTTGGTCTTTTTATATGCATTAGAATTCTCTAGAGTTAAGAGATATTTAAGGGGCATTTTGGTCTTTTCCTAAGTGAAGAAACTTCAAGAATTGGTTAAGGTCAATTTAGTCTTTTCACACACTTGATATTTTCTTGTGTTCATATTGTAGATATTTAAGAGGCAATTTGGTCATTTCACATGGTTGGAATTTTCTAGAGTTTAGGTTTTTATAATGTGTGTAATGGTGCATGGAATAAGCATGGTCTCATGGGCTTTAATGCATGGGCTTTTAGTCTTGATCTTTGAATAATTGGGCTTGATCTTATGCTAATGGGCTTAGGTTTTAGAAGAGGAATTAAGCCTTTAGGGTATGGGCTTTTGGGAATTAGAAATGGATTTTAAGAAGTAAGAAAGAGAATTAACTATTTGATATTAGAAATTAATTCTAGGAAATCTAATTAAAGGAAATTTAATATTTTACTTAAATTTAGGGTTTTAGTGGCTTAGGAATTGGTATTTGAAAACAAATATTTAGTTTTAAATTTCTAAGATTTAAGGAGTTGGAATTTAGGCTAAAATGTCTAAATTGGATTGTTAGGGTTTTAGATGATTAAACTTGACCAATAAAGTGCAATTGATAATTGAAAAGGATTAATTAATTCAAAATTTTTGAAATAGGTAATCGATGTTGCTTAATGGGTTAAATTAGGTCTTTATGACATTAGAGTCTTCATTTTCAATTAAATTCATTTATTATTCCTAATTATGTTAAATTATCAAAATTTTCACTTACGCGATTAGGGTTTCTAGTCCAAATAGGTCAAATTAGAGTATTATGCTCAAAAGGGTCAGAAAATTCTAAATTTTATGATTATGTATTCAGAATTTTTATTCAAATTCTAGTTTGGTAGATATTGATCAGTTTCTATTTCTATCGCGTATTTTTCAACCTTAGCAATTCATCTTTAAACTATCTTTTACTATCTAATAGACCCTAAAAATTAATGGAGTCATACTACACTTGATATTTATAACTATAGGTGTACAATTAGTGAGTTATTAACTCGAGTCTAATCTAAATTTAGATTAAGGTTTAATTTTAGTGATTTAGGAATTTAGATAATTCAACTTGAGAAATCGGTTTCAAGTTGATAATTAAAAGGAATTTAATAGCTTGGTATGTTGGAAAAAGGAATTTGAAGTAATTTTATAAGTTGAAAAGAGTATTTGTGGGTCCATTTACAAATTAAATTATCTAATTATATTCTATAGTTTATGAAAATCAATTGAATAAACTATCTAAATTCAATTAATAAGTTAAATTTAAAATAAGATCCAAAATTACCTATATTTTCATAGTATTTAATTATCATATTTCTAATTTAGGTTGGTAAAATTCGGGGTACTTTAGTATATGACATGAGAAAAAGAATATGTAAAGAAAAATTTACCTAAATAAGGCTTTTGAAGTATTATGTGGTTATAGGTTTTGTGTATGTAGAAGGTGGTTTGAGATAACTTTGAGAGGATTTTTGAGATAGTTTTGAGAGAGTATTTGGAGAGAGTATTGAGAGGAAAATTTGAGAGAGATTTGGTAGTAAATTTGTGGGTAGTAATTGCATGAAAGAAGTGAAAGAGGAGGGGGTATATATAGGAAAATATGAAGTGATTATTAAGTGATTTAAATGAAAGAAAAATAAAACAAAATTGAGGGGGAGAGGGGCAAGGGGGCCAGCCATGGGAGTGAGGCGAGAGAGAGAGTTTTATTTTTTGTATTTTTGTTGATTAAATGAAGTAATAAGTAAGGTAGATGTGAAATAAAGTTATAAGAAAGGTAAAAAGTAAAGGTTATAGATTATGGTGTTGTAAGAGTAGGTGTTCGAAAAAGTAGAGATAAAAGAATAGTGTAGAATAGTAATGAATAGTATAATATAAAGCAGATATGACTAATAAAGTACCAGTAGTAAGAAAATACGCGTATAATTGGGATATCTGTTATTTTTAATTACCAAAAAAATATAAAACTGATATTTTTGAAAACCTTATATTTTTACAAGTCTAACGGTATATCCGAAATATTTTTACTATTCTGAACCTCGGGACACGTTTTTCAAGAACTGTACTCGTTCGGGTTTCAAAATAATTCGCGGTTTTTCTAATCTTATTAAGCTTCCTTAGGTAATTACGAACTATTCTACATACTAAACTCTTATTTACTTTCTCAGGATTGCTTATTCGGGATTACCGAATTTAAACCATTACGTCTAACTAGGGTTTTGTTGATTTTAAGGTTTCCGGTTGACTTTCAAATGAAGGTTTAAGCTAAATCGATTCCAAAACCTTAGGGGTTTACACTTGCAGAAGTGTTTGGGAACAAAGTTGCATTTTAGCACAGCTTATCATCCTTAGACTGATGACAGTCTGAAAAAACAATCCAGACTTTGGAAGATATGCTTCAAGCATGTGTGATGGAATTCAAGAGAAGTTGGGAAGCGCACTTACCTTTGGTTGAGTTCGCTTACAACAATAACTATCACTCGACCATTAAAATGCTACCTTATGAGGTCTTATGTGGAAATACGTGTAGATCCCCGTTGTTTTGGGATGATGTGGAGAAGATGGTTCTTAGACCCAATCTCGTGCAAGATGCAGCCAACAAGGTTCGGGGAATCCAACAACGGATGAAGGAAGCTCAAGATAGACAAAAGAGTTAGGCAGATTTGAAAAGAAGAGTTCTTGAGTTTCAAGTGGGAGATCATGTGTATTTAAAGATAAATCCTGTCAAAAGTATTCACCGAGTTCGCTCACAAGGAAAGTTGAGCCCCCGGTATTGGTCCCTTTGAAGTGTTGGAATGGGTGAGAGTTGGCATACCGCCTTGCCTTGCCACCAAATCTTTTGGGAGTGCATAATGTTTTTCATGTCTCGGTTCTTCGCAAACATTTAGCCGACCTAGATCAAGTCATAGAATTGGAATTGATGTTGTCAAAAGAAAACCTCTGTCACACCCCGTAGGTATCTTAAACGTAACAGCCCGCCACATACTAAATAAGACTCTCGAGTTCCCTACCCGAGCCCTTAGGGAGTCTTAAGTAGATATAAAGCGTTCCTTTACGATAATAGAATACTTCAACAAATGGAGTTAAACAGTTTAATGTGGCATTCATTAGCCATAGATAATAAATCAGAACGCATAATTATCGTTTACAAAATCTAAGGGGCATTCCCCTGCAAAATAATAACAAGTCCATTACAGTCATCCAAAGTCCTTAGTTTCCAATGGAAGTCTATACGAAAAGAAATGGATTAAACTTCTACGGGAAACTCCTATCTCCGGTACCTGTGCTGTGGCTTGCCTCGGCCTAAGCCATATAAACTCGTGCTGCAATAGATAAAAACTATGGGGGCGTAAGCTAACTAGCTTAGTGAGTAATAACTTCCATAACACAATTAAATACAAATCATTCAAACAAGTGATTATTCAAGCAAGTGGATGCATCAAACAAATGTGATCAACAAACATATGACCAACCGGAAATCATATGTGGATGGACTTACGCCCTCTATCCCGGGTTAGCAGATTAACGAATCCCGCGGTACGACGCCGTTTAAGCTCACGGTCAACTAACAATATTTCGTTTTATGGATGACGATTAACCAACAAATTCGTTTTATGGATCACGATTAACCAACATATTCATTTTATGGATCACGAAAAACCAACCAATGCGAATGCTCCAACCCCATCGTGATATGAATGAATCCAAATTACCATTGAAGTCGAATACTCATTAATTCAATTCTTTTAGGTGACCAACAAGTATTCACAGACATTCATCAGAAGATACTAGCTAATCAGTCAATAGCTTAACACCCGGTTTCGATATTCCTTAAGTTCCATTTCACATATCAACAGTAGACATCATATACAATTCCCATATACCCATCATGCATATACAATTCCTTTTTATCTTTGCCTATGCCACTAGTGCCACTACATTACAATCACATTCATTAGTTGAGAGTGGAAGTAAAACTCACTCGGCCATTGGACGCCGGTCTTTCTAATAGTAGTAGTCGGGAGGTAGGTGTCGTCCTCTCGGATCACCTACCAAGCAAGAATAATCCTAATGAGATTCTCATTATATAACCAAATCAAACTATACATCTAAACTAGATGAATTCGGATTTCTAGCTATTTGCGGAAGTTTCCGACTTAAAACGGCCATAACTTGGTCATTTTAACTCGGAATTTCGCAAATTTTATATCGATCTCTATCTACTTCGAAAGATCTATCTATTTATAGTATTAATTCCAAGTTTTGAAAATAGTAGGGTCATGGAACAGTAGGATCAGATCTGTTCCACACTTTTTCCAATTCCGACAATTTGTTTTGCTTTTGATAAGATATGTTCCTAGTTGATGATTCATGCATGAATGGTATGGGAATGAATTACTAATATGAATGCCATGTGATGGACTTAGTATATGCATGGTCATAATGATTTTGTGATAATAAACTCTTATGAACTCTTAAGTGTTGGAAAATCCCATAAAGGTTATTTCTAAGAAGCTATTCTTCCACTTAATGCTCCTTAGGGTTTCTTTGACTTTTAATCTTGTAATCCACTTGTTATCTATCTAAAAATAAGTCCTCAAGGTCTATAATAGTCATGGCCTTCATTCATACATAAAAATCCACATTTTTCATTTGATAAACATCTTTTTAAACTAGCTACTTGTAGAAATCCGAATTTTGTAAATCTCATTTCCTTGCATTTTTCTTATGGAAAAACTTGTCTAACGCATTAAAATTTGAAGCTCCAATATATATATATTATCTAAGGACTTCATTTAGCTTATAAAACATCCATTTAGACTTAAATTCTAAGTGTTCTTGTAGGCATGAACCTAAATTACGAATTTGACTACACATCCATATTTCAATATTTTCCATTCTAACTTTATTCCTTATTTTTACATTTCTATCATGCCTAAACTCTCCTAAATTTATAAAAATCATTCTTTCGATATACCTATTACACATACCCTTCATTTTTCTTACGAAACATGAGTTTAAAATTGATTTTGGGGGTTTTTAAAGTAGGGTTTCACTTTCATCCGAATTTCCAACATTTCATATTTAACAAAACCTTTCCTTTTTCAATATTCTTGCTTCCCATATGTGAAGATCTACTATCTACCTTCTCTATACATGAACAAGACTACATTTTATGATCATCAAAGCATAGAAAACAAAATAACCCTATGATCATGCATGTACATGAAGATGTGGATGTCTAAACTTTAGATCTACTATATATGATGCATGAATCATGGATCTCATGGCATGAACGATAATATATATGCAAGATCTCTACTTTACATGGATGATCAAGGAGATATCTTAACATAAACACATCTAAACACTAGATCCATGTCTTGTGATGGCTTGATATTCTTGTTCATGTGTTTTCATGTCCCTAGCAAGAGCATCATGGGGGTTAAATGAGAAAACACACAAGATATAGTCTTGCCATTACAAGATCTAGGAAGAATAAGGTCTAAAATCAACATACCAAAGGAGTCTTGAAGTGGAAAAGAGAAGAAAATGATTGAAAATGTGTGAGGGGGAGGGGGCAAGGCTCACGGCACAAAGGGAAAGAATGAGAGAGTTTTCTCTTTTGCAAAAATTTGAAACAAGAAGAAATGAAGAGAGAGAGAGAAAAACATGTATATATATGAAGTGAATTAGGGTTTAGATAAATAAAATGAAGCAAAAATAAATAAATTGAGAGGGATACAAGGAGGGGGGGGGGGGGGGGGGGGGGGGGGGGGGGGGGGGGGGGGGGGGGGGGGGGGGGGGGGGGGGGGGGGGGGGGGGGGGGGGGGGGGGGGGGGGGGGGGGGGGGGGGGGGGGGGGGGGGGGCGGCGCGGGGCGCGTCTGCCACTCCTTTGTGTGTGTGTTGTGTGGTGTTTTGAAATTTTAATATTTGTAATTTAGTTAATTAAAATGTAATAAATATGATAATTGATTAAGAGACAAAATTCTTGGAAAAGAAAATTGAAATGAGTAGTTGTAAGGATGTAAGAATAGGGATGGGTAGTGTGTAGTGTAGGTTGTACTTGTGAATAGTAGACAAGACATCTACTTTACCGGTTGTTCCGAAAACACGGGAAAAGTTATAACTGTAATTTTTATAGCTCGGAAAATTATAAAATTGATATTTTTGGAATCCTTATAAAATTACGGTTCTAATGAATATTCCGGAATATTTTCTGAATCCGTGGTCCGGGCACGCTTTTTTTCCGTAATTGAGCTCGGGAAGGCTCGGAATTGAAAAATTCCCGAATTTAAAACTTTCAAAGGTTTTGAAATGTACTTTAAAACATTAATTCAACTTCATTTACTTTATAAAATTCCTTTTATTATGAAACCGAAGGAAAGGCGGATTTAGGGTTCCTAGGCTTCTCTCACTGAACTCAACCTCAATCTCGGGGTTTCCTACTATTGAGAATACCGGGTTTTACAACCTCCCCACCTTAAACAAAGTTTTGTCCTCAAAACGGAAATGACGTACCTTGTCTTTCAAATATCTCAGGGTACTTCCTCCGGATTTCCTCTTCAGCTTCCCAGGTTGCCTCGTCAATGGCATGATTCCTCCATAACACTTTAACATAGTGGATGTCTTTGTTTCGTAGCCTTTGAGTCTTCTTATCCAATATCTTCACTAGGTGTTCGTCATATGTCAGGTTCTCTTTTAGCTGAATTGGTTCCAACTCCAGAATCCTTTCCGGGTCGGCCACATACCTCCTCAACACCGACACATGGAATACATTATGGATCCCGGACAAATTTGGTGGTAGGGCTAGCCGATACGCTAGATTTCCGACTCTTTCCAATATTTCAAACGGTCCAATGTATCTTGGGCTTAACTTCCCTTGTGTACGCATCCTCTTAATACTCTTAATTGGATTTATTTTCAGGTACACGTGATCACCTACCTTAAACTCAAGTTCTCTTCTTTTCAAATCTGCCCAGCTCTTTTGCCGGTCCTGAGCTTCTTTCATTTTCCGTTGAATCAACCTCACCTTATCCGCGGCTTCTTGTACCAATTCCGGCCCAACTGCTACCTTTTCCACTTCATCCCAAAACAAAGGGGATCTACAACGCCGTCCATACAAAGCTTCATATGGTGGCATCTGGATGGTGGATTGGTAGCTGTTATTGTAGGCAAACTCAATTAGGTGTACATGGCTATCCCAATTCCCTTTGAATTCCAAGGCACACGCTCTCAGCATGTCTTCTAGGGTTTGGATCGTCCGCTCAAACTGTCCATCGGTCTGAGGGTGAAGGGCCATGCTAAAATGCAATTTGGTGCCCAAGCTCTTTTGCAAGCTTGCCCAAAACTTGGACACGAATCTCGGGTCTCTATCAGAGATAATCCCTGCGGGTATGCCATGTAATCTTACGATTTCTCTGATATAGATCTTGGCTAATCTTTCCATTGAGTAGGTCATATTTATGGGTAAGAAGTGCACCGACTTAGTCAACCGGTCCACTATTACCCATATCACATCACAACCAGATGGAGTCTTGGGGAAACCACACACAAAATCCATGGATATCTGATCCCATTTCCATTCCGGAATGGGTAAGGGCTTTAGCAATCCGCTCGGTCTCTGGTGTTCTACCTTCACCTGTTGGCATATTGGACACTTCATCACATAATCTGCCACATCTCGCTTCATGCCATTCCACCAATAGCGGCTCTTCAAATCTTGATACATTTTGGTGCCTCCCGGATGCATGGTATATTCGGAGTTATGAGCCTCACTCATTATTTCCTTCCTCAGCTCCTTATCCTCTGGCACGCACGTCCCCCTTCATTCTGACCATCCTCATCATCTGTGGCAAAGTCAAGGTACTTTCCTACCTGGACTTCCCTTTTTATCTTTTGTATCACCTCGTCATACCTTTGGGCTTCTTTGATCCTCTCTATGAGGGTCGGTTCCAGTACCAGATTGGATATCTCCAACTCAGTGCTTCGGTCTATAAACTCAATCCTTAGCTTCTCAAATTCCTTAATCAAATCTTTTTGACTTGTGATCAAGGCGGCTACTTCCCCGTGATTTTTCCGAATTAGGGCATCCACGACTGTATTCACTTTCCCTAGACAGTAATTTATTCCCAGATCATAATCCTTTATTAATTCTAGCCACCTCCTTTGTCTCATGTTTAGCTCCTTCTGTGTAAACAGGTATTTAAGACTCTTATGATCTGTATATATCTCACACCTTTGTCCATACAGATAATGTCTCCATAATTTCAAAGCAAAGGCAACGGCAGCTAGCTCCAAGTCATGCGTAGGATAATTCTGTTCATGCAGTCTCAATTGCCGAGAAACATATGCAATAACCTTCCCTTCTTGCATCAGGACGCATCCAAGGCCATTCCTTGAGGTGTCACTATGTACCGTATAGGGCTTTTCTGGGTCTGGTAAAACTAGAATCGGTGCCGAAACCAATCGTCGCTTCAATTCCTGAAAGTTCTGTTCCCTCTTGTCCGTCCAAACGAATTTCTCATTCTTTTGAGTTAACTGAGTCAGTGGCTTGGCTATCTTAGAGAAATCCTTCACAAACTTGCGATAGTAGCCAGCTAATCCCAAGAAACTCCTTACTTCGGTAACTGTTTGCGGTGGTTTCCAATCCACTATAGCCTTGATCTTTCCGGGGTCGACTGATATCCCATCACCGGTTACTACGTGTCCAAGAAATGATATCCTGTCTAACCAAAAGTCACACTTAGACAGCTTACGACAACTTATTATCCCGTAATGTTTGCAATGCTAAACGAAGATGTTCCTCGTGTTGTTCCTGGTCTTCGAATATATGAGTATGTCGTCTATGAAGACTATCACACATTTATCCAAAAGTGGCTTATAGACTCTGTAAATCAGATCCATAAATGCAGCTGGTGCATTAGTCAGTCCAAATGACATTACCAGGAACTCGTAGTGTCCATAACGAGTACGAAAAGCCGTCTTAGGTACATCCTTAGGCTTAATCCTCAATTGATGGTATCCCGAACGCAAATCAATACGTGAGAACACACAAGCCCCTTGCAATTGATCAAACAAATCATCAATTCTTGGCAAGGGATACCGATTCTTGACAGTCACTTTATTTAACTCACGATAATCGATACACAATCTCATCGATCAATCTTTCTTCTTTACGAACAAAACGGGTGCGCCCCATGGTAATACGGATTGATATTATGACTCATCTTATGACTTTATGGATTATGCATTCCTTTTCCTTCTAAGTTTAATTCCAGATTTCGCAACTTCTGAGCTTGTTATTAATCTTATTCCTTTGAAACCTAAAAACCCTAAATGTACTAAAAATCCATTAAACATTGTGTAAACAGACGTAAACCGACGAACTCGGAACCAAGGACAAGGGTCTAATCCTAATGAAGCCGATCAACCGGCTATACAACAACCTGACCCCCAAGGAGTAGCACCCCAAAACCAACAGGGCGATGTACTAAATGCGATTGGGCAATTGGCCAATCTCTGAACACTTTCATTCAGAATCAAAATCCAGTACAGAACCCACACCCAGTCAGAGTGCTCGGGATTCAGCACCACATCCGCCCCCGCAGATCATCGGGAAATGACTGCGGAGGCACCTGCTCCACAAGAGGAGCATTCCTATAATGTGCGTTGCCGCCACCCCCCCATACAGGAGACCCCACCGAAGCTCTTTACCGGACTTCATTAAGAGCAACCGGTACTTTGATGGGGCATTCGGCAAGCCGGATGAAGCTGAGGATTGGTTGGCTCAAGTGGAACGTTCTTTTGCTGCATACGAGATTCCACCTTACTTGCAGCTAGAATATGGGACGTATATGTTAAGATACAATGCTCGAGTCTGGTGGGACTCCAAGAGAAGGAATTTGACTCCCCCCTGGGGAAACCTTTCGCCGGGAATTCTTGAATAATTATTTTCCCTCTAGCTTGAGGGTGAAGTATAGTGCGGATTCCTTCATGTAAAGCAGAAAGGGAGAACGTAGAGCAATATGAAACTGAGTTTGTTCACCTGCTGCAGTATGCCCCTGAATCTTTCAGGGATAGTGAGGAATTAAAGAAGCAGGTATTTCTGGGAGGCTTGGACGAGGAACTGCGAATCAAGCTAGAAGAGTTCGGAGTAAGAACCTATCCCGAGATGGTAGAAAAGGCTCGGTCATTGAAGGGGCTAGGAAAAGGAAGTATCAGGAGCCCGAAAAGAGAGTATTCGGGAAGAGGCCGTTTGATGCCTCGAGCTCAGGGTTCAAAGGTAAACGGTACAGGCCGTACCAAGGGTTTAAAGAGGAGTCTAGCAGCAAGCCGACCCAGTTCAAGACCAATGTCACATGTTGGAAATGTAAGGGGACACATGCACCTAGGCAATGCCCGCAGTTGAGGAACAAGTGCTATTTTGTGGCGATGCTGGCCACATGGTTTTTACATGCCCAAGAAGCTGGCAGTAACTTGCTTCATTTGCAAGAGAAAGGGCACTTAGCTTCCGAATGTTCACAACGAAAGAGCGTGGCCACCCGACCCTTCGGAGCCTCGAGTAATACCACCCCCTTGAGGTCTGGTAACAAGAGCGGAAGTCGAGCAGCTTCCGCGATGCATGGGATGAGGCTGTACAATTTGAAGGCCAATGGATGGTGGAAGAAGACGAAGATGAGGAAGTGAGTTGGCAGCTTTGGATCAAGCGAGAATGTTGATGGTGGCCTGGTGACAGGTTAGTAACGAAACCCCTCCTAAGTTGAAATTAAGTTGTTTAATTGATTATTGTTTAAATGAAATTGTATATATTATGGAAAGCTGGAAGTAGAGACCCTATGTGGATAGCCTTAAGAATATTTTAAGGTTCATATGTGATGGGTGTTTGTTGACCTCAGGACACATACAAGTAAATAGCGTGGAAGCCTATGCTTTGTTTGACACGGGAGCGACCCACTCGTTCATCACCTATAGTTTGGCCAACCGACTCGGATTGCCCATAGCCACAACCACGGTTAGCTTGAGGATTAAGACCCCCACGGGAGTGTTGTGTCGACCCGAGATCTGATAAAAGACTGTCCATTGGAATCCTGGTCACCACTCCAAAAGTGATTAATTGTGTTGGAAATGAATAAATACGAAGTTATCCTCGGGATGAATTGGCTAAGTAGAGTAAAGGCAATAGTGGATTGCCAAAGAGGACTGTATGTTTTTATGATCAATCGGGAGAAAAAGTAGAATTTATGGGAGAGGCCTTAGTCCCAAGAAGGTTGATCTAAGCTCGTTCGAGTTGATGATGGAGGATGAGGAATGATACCGATTGAGGGTCTTGGATGAAGGGGAAACCGTGAGGAAAAGAATATTCCAGTGGTGAATGAATACTTGGATGTGTTCCCAGAAATTTTGCCGGGATTACCGCCAAGAAGAGATCGACTTTGAGATTGTGTTGGCTCCAAATACCGAACCATATCTAAAGCGCCATACCGGATGGCACCGGCTGAGTTGAAGGAGCTAAAGACGCAGTTACAAGAACTTCTGGACCAGAAATTTATAAGACCAAGTGTATCGCCATGGGGCGCACCCGTCTTGTTTGTGAAGAAGAAGGACGGATCGATGAGGTTGTGTATCGACTACCGGGAATTGAATAAGGTGACTGTCAAAAATCGATATCCCTTACCAAGAATCGATGATTTGTTTGACCAGCTGCAAGGAGCTTGTGTGTTCTCACGTATTGACTTACGTTCGGGGTATCATCAGCTAAGGATTAAGCCTGAGGATGTGCCTAAGACAGCTTTTCGTACTCGTTATGGGCACTACGAGTTTCTGGTAATGTCATTTGGACTGACTAATGCACCGGCTGCATTTATGGACTTAATGAATAGAGTCTATAAGCCGCTTTTGGATAAATGTGTGATAGTCTTTATAGACGACATCCTCATATATTCAAAGACCAAAGCAACATGAGGAGCATCTCCGTTTGGCATTGCAAACCTTACGAGATAACAAGCTGTACGCCAAGCTGTCCAAGTGTGACTTTTGGTTAGACAGGATATCCTTCCTCGGACATGTGGTAACGGGTGATGGGATATCAGTTGATCCCGAAAAGATCAAGGCGATAGTGGATTGGAAGCCACCACAAACAGTTACTGAAGTAGGAGTTTCTTGGGATTGGCTGGCTACTATCGCAAATTTGTGAAGGATTTTTCAAGATAGCTAAGCCGCTGACTCAATTGACTCAAAAGAACGAAAAATTCATTTGGACAGACAAGAGAGAACAAAGTTTTCAGGAACTAAAGCGACGACTGGTCTCGGCACCGATTTTGGTTTTACCAGATCCGGAAAAGTCTTACACGGTACATAGTGATGCTTCAGAAATGGTCTTGGATGCGTCTTGATGCAAGAACGGAAGGTCATTGCGTATGCTTCTCGGCAATTGAGACCGCATGAGCAGAATTACCCTACGCATGATTTGGAACTAGCTGCAGTTGTCTTTGCCTTGAAGTTATGGCGACATTATCTGTATGGACAACGGTGTGAGATATACACAGATCATAAAAGCCTTAAATACCTGTTCACACAGAAGGAGTTGAACATGCGGCAAAGGAGGTGGCTGGAATTAATAAAAGATTATGACCTGGGGATAAATTACTGTCCAGGAGAGTAAATGCAGTCGCGGACGCCCTAAGTCGGAAGAATCACGGGGAGTAGCCGCTTTGATTACAAGCCAGAAGGAGTTGATTAAGGAATTTGAGAAATTAAGGATCGAGTTCATAGATCGAAGTGCTGAGCTTGAGATATCTAACTTGGTGCTGGAACCAACCCTCGTAGAAAGAATCAAAGAAGCACAGAGGTATGACGAAGTGATACAAAAGATAAAAAGGGAAACCCAAGCGGGAAAGTACCTTGACTTTGCCGTGGATGAGGAAGACGTGATCCGATGAACGGAAGGCTGTGCGTACCAGAGGATGAGGAGTTGAAGAAGGAAATAATGAGTGAGGCACATAACTCCGGGTATACCATGCATCCGGGAGGCACCAAAATGTACCAAGATTTGAAAGTTGCTATTGGTGGAATGGGATGAAGCGAGATGTGGCAGATTATGTAATGAAGTGCGCAGTATGCCAACAGGTGAAGGTAGAGCACCAGAGACCGGGCGGATTGCTAAAGCCCTTACCCATTCCTGAATGGAAGTGGGATCAAATATCCATGGATTTTGTTTGTGGCTTTCCCAAGACTCCATCGGGTTGTGATGCAATATGGGTAATAGTGGATCGGTTAACTAAGTCGGCGCATTTCCTACCCATAAATATGACCTATTCAATGGAAAGGTTAGCCAAGATTTATATCAGAGAGATCGTAAGATTACATGGCATACCTGCAGGGATCATCTCATAGAGACCCGAGATTTGTGTCCAAGTTTTGGACGAGCTTGCAGAAGAGCTTGGGTACTAAATTGCATTTCAGTACGGCTTACCATCCTCAGACCGACGGACAGTCTGAGCGGACGATCCAAACCTAGAAGACATGTTAAGGGCGTGTGCCCTGGAATTCAAAGGGAATTGGGATAGTCATGTACACCTAATCGAGTTTGCCTATAATAACAGCTATCACTCCACTATCCAGATGCCCCGTATGAAGCTTTGTATGGACGGCGTTGTAGGTCCCCTTTGTTTTGGGATGAGGTGAAAAGGTAGCAATTGGGCCGGAATTGGTACAGGAAGCCGCGGATAAGTGAGGTTGATTCAGCGGAAAATGAAGGAAGCCCAGGATCGACAAAAGAGCTGGGCAGACTTGAAAAGACGGGAGCTTGAATTTAAAGTGGGTGATCATGTGTACCTGAAGATAAACCCGATTAAAAGTATCAAGAGGATGCGTACACAAGGGAAATTAAGCCCGAGATACATTGGACCTTTTGAGATCTTAGAAAGAGTCGGAGACCTGGCGTATCGGCTAGCCCTACCACCTAATTTGTCCGGGATTCACAATGTGTTCATGTGTCAGTTTTGAGGAGATATGTTGCCGACCCAGAAGGATTCTGGAATTGGAACCAATCCAGTTGAAGGAAAACCTGACATATGAAGAACACCCAGTAAAGATATTGGATAAGAAAACTCAAAGGCTACGAAACAAAGACATTCACTACGTGAAAGTATTATGGAGGAATCATGCCTTTGAAGAAGCAACCTGGGAAGCGGAAGATGAAATCCGGAGAAAGTACCCCAGATATTTGAAGGACAAGGTACGTCAGTTCCGTTTTGAGGACAAAACTTTATTTAAGGTGGGGAGGTTGTAAACCCCGGAATTCTCAGTAGCTAGAAAACCCCGGAGTTGGAAACGAAACCCTAATCCGATCAGATTGAGTTTAGTGAATGAGCCTAGGAACCCTAAATCCGGCTTTCCTTCGGTTTCATAGTAAAATAAATATATAAAGAATGAATTGAATTTGTTCCAAAGTACATTTCAAACCTTTGAAAGTTTTAAATTCGGGAATTTTTCAATTCCGGGCCTTCCCGAGCCCAATTACGGAAAAGCGTGCCCCGGGCCACGGATTCAGAAAAATGTTCCGGAATATTCATTAGAACCGTAATTTTATAAGGATTCCAAAAATATCAATTTCATAATTTTCCGAGCTATAAAATTACAGTTATAGCTTTTCCCGTGTTTTCGGAACAACCGGTAAAGTAGATGTCTTGTCTACTATTCACAAGTACAACCTACACTACACACTACCCATACCCTATTCTTACATCCTTACAACTACTCATTTCAATTTTCTTTTCCAAGAAATTTGTCTCTTAAATAATTATTACATTTATTACATTTCATTTACTAAATTACAAATTTCATTTTTTTTTAAAACTCACACACACACACACACATGAGGCTGGCGCCCCCCCCTCCCTCAATTTCTCCCTCTCATTTAATTATTTTTACTTCTTTTATTAAAGCTAAACCCTAAATTACTTGATATATATACTAAATGTTCTCTCTCTCTCCTCATTTCTTTCATTTTAATTTTTTCAAAAGAGATCAAAACCTCTCTTCTCTCCCTCCTTGTGCCGAGCACCCCTCCCCTCTCCCTCTTGCACTTTCAACTCAAAACTCCTCCATTTCTACCTTAGATCCTCCTTTGGTATGTTGATTCAAGCCTTGTTCTTCCTAGTTCTTGTAATGGCAAGACCATATCTTGTGTATTTCCTCACTAAATCCCAATGAGCTAATGCTAGGGGCATGGAAACACATGAACAAGAATGTCAAGCCATCACAAGACATGGATCTAATGTTTAGATGTGTTTTTGTTAAGATCTCATCTTGTTCATGCATGTAAAGTAGTGATCTTGCACATATATTGTTATTCATGCCATGAGATCCATGCTTTTTATGTCATATGTTGTAGATCTAAGGTTTAGACATTCATAACTTCATGTACATGCATGATCATAGGTTCATTTTGTTTATATGCTTTGATGGCCATAAGAATGAAGTCTTGTTCATATATAGAGATGATAGATAGTATATCTTAACATGTAGAAGGCAAGACCATTGAAAAAGGAAGGGCTTTGTTAAATATGAAAAGTTGAAAATTCGGATGGAATGGAAACCCTACCTTAAAGACCCCCAAAATCAACTTTAAACTCATATTTCATAAGAAAAATGGAGGGTATGTGTAATAGACATGTTAAAGGAATTATTTTCATGAGTTTAGATGAGTTTAGGCATAATAAAAATAAGGAAAACAAGAGGTGAAGTTAGAATGAAAAATGTTGACTTTAGATGTGTAGTCAAATTCGTAATTTGGGTAATGCCTAAATAAACACTTGTATTTAAGTCTAAAATGGATGTTTTATAAGCTAAATGAAGTCCTTAGATAATGTATACATTGAAGCTCCAATTTTTAATGCATTAGACAAGATTTCCCTTAAGAAAATGTAAGAAAAGGAAATTTGGAAAATTCGGATTTTCACAAATAGCTTATTTAAAAACATGTTTACCAAATGAAAAATGTGAATTTTTATGCATGAATGGAGGCCATGACTATTATAGACTTTGAGAACCTATTTTTAGTTAAATAATAAGTAGATTACAAGATTAAAAACCAAAGAAACCCTAAGGAGTATAATGTGGAAAATAGCTTCTTAGAATTAGTCTTTATGAGACTTTCCCCAACACTTAGGAGTTCATAAGGGTTTATTACTACAAAAATTATCATGACCATGCACATATTGAGTTCATTACATGGCATACACATTAGTAGTTCATTCCTAAATCATTCATGCATGAATCACCAACTAGGAACATTTCTTATCAAAAGCAAAGCACATTTTCAAATTGGATCAATTGCGGAACAGAACTGATCCCACTGTTCCGTGACCCTATTATTTTCAAAACTTGGATTTAATATTAAAATAGATAGATCTTTCGAAGTAGATGAAGATCGATATAAAATTTGCGAAATTCCGAGTTAAAATGACCAAGTTATGGCCGTTTTAAGTCGGGACTTCCGAAAATAGCGAGAAATCCGAATTCAACTAGTCTAGATATATAGTTTGATTTAATTACATGGTGAGAATCTCATTAGGATTATTCTTGATTGGTAGGTGATCCCGAGCAGGACGACACTCTACCTCCCGATTATTATTATTAAGAAGTTTGGCGTCCAATGGCCGAGTGAGTTTACTTCCATTCTCAATTAATGCATGTGATTGTAATGTAGTGGCACTAGTGAGTAGGCAAAGATAAAAGAAATTGTATAAGCAGCTGGGGTATATGGGAATTATTTATGTTATTGATTGTTGATATGTGAAATGGAGCTTAAGGTATATCGGAACCGGGTGTTAAGATATTGATTGCTTTACTAGAATCTTATGATGAATGTCTGCGAATACTTGTTGGTCACTTAAAAGAATTGAATTAATGACTATTCGACTCCGACTATAAATTGAATTCATTCATGTCACGATGGGTTGTGCATTTGCATTGTTGGTTAATCGTGATCCATAAAACGACTTGTTGGTTAATCGTGATCCATAAAACGAATTATTATTAGTTGACCGTGAGCTTAAACGGCGTCGTACCGCAGGATTCGTTAATCTGCTAACCCGGGATGGAGGGCGCAAGTCCATCCACATATGATTTCCGGTTGGTCATATGTTTGTGATTCATTTGTTTGATGCATACACTTGCCTGAATAATTACTTGTTTGACTGAATTATGTTTAATTGCGTTATGGAAGTATTGCTCACTAAGCTAGTTAGCTTACGCCCCCTAGTTTCTATCTTTTGCAGCACGACTTTATATGGCTTAGGCCAAGACAGGCTACAGCGCAGGTACCGGAGATAGGAGTTTCCCGTAGAAGTTTAATTCATTCCTTTTTGTATAGACTTCCATTGGAAACTAAGGACTCTGGATGACTGTAATAGACTGTTATTCTTTTGCGGGGGAATGCCCCTTAGATCTTGTAAACTTTAACTTTATGCGTTTTGATTTATCATCTATGGCTAATGAATGCCTCGTTAAACTGTTTAACTCCATTTGTTGAAGTATTCTATTGTCGTAAAGGAACGCTTTACATCTACTTAAGACTTCCGAAGGCCCCGGGTAGGGAACTCGAGAGTCTTACTTAGTATGTGGCGGGCTGTTACGTTTAGGATACCCTACGGGGCGTGAAATTTTAATATTTGTAATTTAGTTAATTAAAATGTAATAAATGTGATAATTGATTAAGAGACATAATTTCTTGGAAAAGAAAATTGAAATGATTAGTTTTAAGGATGTAAGAATAGGGTATGGGTAGTGTGTAGTGTAAGTTGTACTTGTGAATTGTAGACAAGACATCTACTTTACCGATTGTTCCGAAAACACGGGAAAAGCTATAACTGTAATTTTTATAGCTCGGAAAATTATAAAATTGATATTTTGGAATCCTTATAAATTACGATTCTAATGAATATTTCGGAATATTTTTCTGAATCCGTGGTCCGGGCACGCTTTTTTCCGTAATTGAGCTCGGGAAGGCTCGGAATTGAAAAATTCCCGAATTTAAAACTTTCAAAGGTTTGAAATGTACTTTAAAAACAATAATTCAACTTCATTTACTTTATAAAATTCCTTATTATGAAACCGAAGGAAAGGCGGATTTAGGGTTCCTAGGCTTCTCTCACTGAACTCAACCTGTATCGGATTAGAGTTTTCGCTTCCAACTCCTGGGGTTTCCTAACTATTGAGAAATATCGGGGTTTACGACCTCACTTACGAGGAGCACCCAGTACAGATCTTGGATAAAAAGATACAAAAATTAAGGAATAAGGAAATTAAGTATGTAAAGGTTCTTTGGAGGAATCATACATATGAGGAAGCAATTTGGGATGTGGAAAGTGAGATGCGACAAAAGTATCCAAATCTGTTTAAAGAATTAGGTACGCCGTTCAAGTTTTGAGGACAAAACTCTGTTTAAGGTGGGTAGATTGTAAACCTCGATTTTTCTAGTAACCGAGTAAACTTCGGAAACCGAAAACCGAAAACCAAAAACCAAAACCCTAAATCGGATTAGCGTAAGCTTGAAAGAGAAACGTAGGAACCCTGGATCCAGCTTTTCATCGATTTCAAGCTAAAAGAACTTTTGTTAAATAAATTAATGTGGAATATTGTTCTAAAATATATTTCAAACCCTGAAAAGATCTGATTTCGAAAATTTTTCTATTCCGGGCCTTCCCGAGATCCATTACAGAAAAGCAAGCCCCGGAACTCGAAATTCCAAAAATATTATGAAATACTCTTTGGAACCGAAATGTAATGAGGAATTCAAGAATATATTTATAATTTTTTCGGTTTATAAAAATTACATATATAGCCTTTTATCATATTTTCTTTACTACCCGGTAAGGTAATTGTCTTGTTTACTATTCATTACTATTTACAAGTACAACCTACTATACTCACAAGCCACTCCCTACTCTTACATCCTTACAAACACTCAATTACATTTTCTTTTCCAAGAAAAATTTGTCTCTTAAGAATTATTACAATTTAAGATTTACTATTACATAAATTACAAAATGAAAGAATTTCAACTCCCTCTCTCCTTCCTATTCCCAAACCGGCGCACCCACCCCCCTCCCCCCCCATTGCCCTAAAATTGTTTTATTTTTCTTCTTTATTCTAATTAAAACAAACCCTAATTTAATTACTATATATATTCTTTTACATTTCTCTCTCTTTCATTCATTTTCATTGTTTCAAAAATCACAAACCCTCTCCATTTTCTCCTCTCTTGCCATGACCACCTTGAGCACACACACACTCACAAAAGTTCAATTTCTTCTTCATTTCCCACTCATTTCAAGCTTTAGGTGATGAATCCTAAACATTTCTACCATTAAATCTTGTAATGGCAAGACCTTCTATGAGTGTTTTCATATTTAAGTCCCCATGAGCACTTACTAGGACAAGAAAATGCTACTACATCAATATCAAGCCATCACAAGAGTAGATCTTGTGTTTGAAATATGTTTTGTTGGATTATCTTCATGTTCATGCATATAATAGTAGACTAAAGTGAAGATCTTGCATAAAATCCATGTTCATGTTTTCAAACTCCATTTCATGTATCATAAGTAGTAGATCTTTGAGTAGATGAGACAAGAAACTTAAAAAGAAAAAAAAAATTTGTTTGAAATGCTCAGATGAAAATTCGGATGACTTCAAAGCCATGCGTTAAAAACTCTTTTATCAACTCTAAAACTTGTGTTTTATATGAAAAATGAAGGGTATAGGTAATAGATATCATTCAGTAATGATTTTTATAAGTTGAAATGAGATTTGATAAGAAAAATATTCAAAACAAAGAGCATAAATAAGATAGGAAATTTTGAGTTACTAGTCAACTTAAGAAATTGGTAATTTGAGTATTGTCATGAAAACACCTATTTTCCAAACTCAAAATGAAAGTTTTATTTAAGAAATGAAGTCCTTAAAGGATAAGTATAATAGAGCCTTAAATTTTAATTTATTAAACAAGTTTTTCTCAAAGAAATCACTCAAAAACTAATTTTTCAAAATTCAGATTTTGGAATAACCCCTATTTGAAAACATTTTTACAAAGTATAAAATGGGAATTTTCATGGAGAAATTAAGGTCCTAAGTAATAGATATAATGAAGACTCAATTCTAGCAAAGATAACTAGATTTTCCTAAGAAATAATTCCAAAATAAAAGAGATTTAGCAAAGACATGAAACTAGTTTTCTTAAGAATATGTATTCTTGGAGTCTTGCAAAATAAAGAGTTCTAAAATTTTCTTTTAGTAAACATCATCAAGATCATGCATACATCAAGCTCATAACATGCCATTCGTGATAGGAAGTCATCAATATTTCATATATGGTTGACCTATATAGTAGAAACATTTCAAACATTTACAAACACTATTTTTTTTTTTTGGAATTGGAAATTGCCACTGATCATAACTTATCAGAATATTTCGTGATCCAAACATTTTCAAAACTTGAAAATAATATTAGAAATAGATATATCTTTCAAAGTAGATAGAAATCAGCATATAATGGGTCTGTTTGGATTGTCTGTTTTTCATCTGTATCTGTATCTGTATCTTTTTTAAAATGATATGTGTAAAAATATCTGATTTGCATCTGAATTTTATCTATATTTGTTCTATTTGATCTTTTGATGAGAACTGTCAACGTTTTTTTATCTATATCTATTTCTTGATAAATAATTTGTTAGCAAAAAGTTTGAAAAAGTGTCTGTATCTGCCCAAAAAAAGCCAAAACAAACAGACCCAATATTTGCAATTCTGAGTTAAAATGGGATAGAAATGACCATTTTAAGTTAGGACTTTAACTTAGGCGAAAATTGACGAACTTAGTATGTAGAATTGTTAAGTTTATTAGAACTTCGTAAAAAATACTCATTGACGGTATTCCTTGTACTTAGGTGATTTAGAGGACAGATTTCCACTCCCCGAGGACTACTACGACTAGTGGATTTATCTCCATGGCCGAGTGAGTTCATTTCTTAAATAGTTGTGCTCATGTATGTGCTTGTAATCGTAGTGGCATTAGAATTAGGAAAAGATAAAATTGTGATGAGCTGTGATCTAATCTTGGTTGAATGAATGATAAATATATCGAGACAAGACTTGTTGTAAAAACATTGTATGAGTTAGTATAGACTTGAATTGCCTGAAATTCTCTATGATCAATCATAACCTACATAATTAACATGCCACAATTATATGAATAAAATGTACATGCATATCACATAGTGAGTCACATTGCATTAGCAAGTATACCTTTAATGGGACAAAGGTATATTAGCGGAGGCGTAGAGGCTCGTGTTAACATTAAGGATGCGAAATCGCTTAAGTTAACGGAAGTGGAGTAGGCACTTGAAACTATCACATAAAACAATAGATGTTGTATAACTAAGAGAAAGAGATCGGGATTATGGTTGCATGACTTATGGACCACCCCAACCCCGAATGGAGGGCGTAAATCCATTCACATAGGGCTACCGGAAAGTCATATGCTTGTATGCTCCTTTACTTATGCATTCATATGACTGATTAACTATAACTTGCTTGTATATATATCTTGAATGAGTTTGTTATTTGGAAATGAACCTCACTAAGCCTATTAGCTTACACCCCGATAGTTTTTGTTACAGTGTTCCCATTTTTTGTTGTTTTGAGAGAACATTTTTCACAGGTTTATCTTTTTGGATTAAGGAGCTTTTGAAGAAGTTGGGACCTAGCTATAGGCGTAAACTTCTAGGAAAATCTCTTTAACATAAACTCTAATGTTTGTAAGATAGATTTAGGCTGGATAGACTTCTATTATTTTGGCGGGGGTATGCCAACCTGACTTTTATAAAAACTTAACTTATTTATCTTGTTGTGATTTCTATTCTTAATGCTATTATATGCCTTTATAAGACTATTAATTCAAAGTGTGATCCTAAAAATTGTGCAAGTACACCTTACACCCGATATGTAAACTTATGGGATGTCTAAGGTTGTCATACTTAAGTTTAAATATCGAATGTGGTGGACTGTCGCGTTTTGGGTACCCTTTAGGGCGTTACAATAACATAATCAAGTCATTACAAGTTTCAAACTAGCATTTTCATTTCTAGCTTTCAAGCATCATAGGGAGACTTTTGCTCTATGGAAAATGCGTGTGTCATGCCCCAGCGGGTATCCTAAATGTGACAACCCATCGTATACAATATTAAAACTTAAGAATGACTACCTTAGTCACTCAGAAGCTTTCATATTAGTAGAAGACATACGTTCACAATAAAGGAAGATCGATGAAGTTATGCATTTTAAGATAATGACAGTGGAACATACAAAATAATACTTAATATAATTCATCAAAATATAAGGTTTTACAACTTCTATGGGGCATTCTCCTGATAATCTCCATAATAACAAAGCCTTACTAAGACAAATACTAAAACTAGAAGATTTTAAAGGAAATCTAATCTAAGACTTCAAAAAAAAAAAATCCTTCAAAAGCTTCTTAAAAGCATAAGTTATACCTAAACGGACAGGGTGGTCTCGGGTGCAAAATAACGATCCTGCAAAATTAAAAATCTATTGGGGAGTAAGCATAACTAGCTTAGGGAGATAATCCTTATACAAAACTACTCATAATAAACATTCAAACAAGTTCATTAAACAAGCATATGTAATGCAAGCAATCATATGATCAAACAATACATATGACTATCTGGTTTCGCATGTAGAATGGATTTACCTCTCCATTCGGTGGTTAAGGAATGATTTGAAATGGGCCCCAATCAACCTCCTTGAGATTTTGCACGCATCTTAGGGTTCCAATGAACCGTATTACTAGTCCCCAAGCTTTTCTTATCTAAAGCGATCGATCTGTCTCGGCTACACCTTGAGGCCGTATTTCCCGAACGTCATAATTCCTCAAGATGTAGCTAGACAGCTTACCTTTCTGGTCTTATGCTGAGGACTACTAGCAAAAATGCAAAATGATATTTTAAGTGATATGCATGAACAATTTAGTTTTAAGGAATTTCCGATCCGTCATTAATTCATTTAAGGTGATCAATCAATATTTGCACATATAGCAATATACATAGAGACAATTATAATAATCAACAAATTGGGCTCTAATATACTTATCGTTCATTGATCACACATAGTAAAGAACATACATAACTCCCATGATAACTCACATGCATATCAATTTTTATCTTTTCCTAACATCTAGTATTCTATTCTATAAGAACATACACGAATACATAAACGTAAAGGAAAACTCACTCGGTCATGGCGATCTTCTATCAGTCGAAGTAATCTCACAAAAGAGAAGATCTTGATCCTTGATGTCACGCCTCGAAGGGTACCCTAAATGTGGCAGTCCGCCGTACACAATATTAAAGCCCAAGAATGACCACCTCGGTCACGCGAAGGCTTCCATACTATGTACAAGGCGTCTGACACATAAAGGAGACACATCGGAATGATACATTTTATGTTGATACAATTGAATAATAATGTAAAGGAAATACAATCCACAGACTTCCCTACATAAACTATTACAAGGCAAATTATAAAACTAGCAGATAACTTCAACATTCTTATTCTTTGTCGAACTCCCGAAGTTATTCCCGGTTCCAACCAATTCGGTCCCCACTATGCATTCTTGAGATAACCTGTTCATTTAAACAACTATTGGGGTATAAGCTACACTAGCTTAGTGAGAATTCCCTTAATTCCGTACCATAACAAGCAAGTTATAATCAACATATGCTATGCATGAACAAACACGTGAGCAAGCAATTATGCATGGGTATCCGGAACCCACACACAGAACGGATTTACGCCCTCCGTATCTTGGGTTAGGAATGGTATTGAGTCTACACGACCGCATCTAGTCCCCAAGCCCTCGGCTCTTAGCACTCGACTCGGCTAGGCTCATCCAAGAATGCATCCACATGCGCCTTAGTACCCCTGAATGAGCTCTGGCACCGGGCTCGTTATCCAAGAGTCATCACACGGACCATACCGATCGACCTGCGTAGGAGTAGCATGCTACCAAATGCAATATGTCCGATGCGATGCATGACCAATTTAATTTTTGCTTAGGTCAAAAATATTATACATTCTTTAGAGTGACCAACCAATATCACACATATAACAGAAAAATATGAACGGTGCAGTTATCCAATCAAATCGTGGTTTCGATATGCTTTAGTATTCTTTGGCATACATTCATCACAGTCTCATCATATATCCCATCCCCATTCATATCGATTTTTATCTTGTTCCTATAATTCTAATGCAACTAACTACAAGCACAATCAAGGTAACAAAACAAGGAGAAAACTCACTCGGCCATTGGATCACCGGTCTTCTAGTAATAATAATTCGGTGGCAGGGAATCGTCGATTCGGGATCTCCTAAAAAGGAAGAAATACTCTAATAAGTATTTCAACTCAAACTAATCCAAACGATTTTTAACGAACTATCAAATTCGTAATTCGCGTCCTAAGCAGGAATTCCAACTTAAAACGGCCATAACTTGGTCATTTAACTCGGAATCTCGCAAATTATATATCGATTTCTATCTACTTCGAAAGATCTATCTATTCCTAATATTAATTTAAGTTTTGAAAACTTTGAAGCTTTGAAAAGTTCGGATCAGATTAGGGCAGCAACAATTTCAATTTGCGAAAATAGTTTTGTAAATGTTTGTAATGTCCCTACTATAAGATTAGCTATACATGCAATATGAGTGATTTCCTAACATGAATGACATGAGATGAGCTTAATGTATGCATGATCTTGATGATTTTCCTAAAAGGAAATTTTATAACTTTTTATTTTGCAAGACCATAATAACAATTACTTATGAAAAGTCTAGTTTTCTAACTTTGATCATTTCCATTTGTTTTGGATTTATTACTTAAGAAAAATAATTATTTTTGTTAAAATTGAGTCTTCATTATATATATATTACTTATGACCTTCATTTCTACATAAAAATTTCCATTTTACACTTTGTAAACATATTTTTAAAATTGGTCTATTCCAAAATCCAAATTTTTGTAAGTAATGTTTTTGAGTGATTTCTTTAAGTAAAAATCATTTGATATTTAGAAAATTAGGGCACAATCATACATAACCACTAAGGACTTCATTCTTACACAAAAATTTGCATTTTACACTTTGCAAATATGTTTTCCAATATGGTTTACTCAAAAATCCGAATTTTAGAAAATCCACTTTTTTAATGATTTATTTGGGAAAAACTTGTTTAATGCATTAAATTTTAAGACTTTACTACATCTATTGTCTAAGGACTTTATTAACACATAAAACTTGCAATTTGAGCTCAAATGCTTAGTGATTACATATGCATCATCTCAAATTACGAATTTGACAATTTTATCACTAACTCAAAATTTTCCATTTTAATTCCATTAATTGGTTTACACATTACTCATGCTTAAACTTATTTTAACTTGTAAAAATCATTGCTTAATGATATTTATTACCTATATACTTCATTTTTCACATAAAACATGGGTTTTAGAGTTGATAAATAGATTTTAAAAATTAATCTTGATTGGGATCCGAATTTACAAAATTCATTTTTGGATATTCCTTTTGATAAAATCTATCTAAACTTATGAAAATCTATTCATTACATATCCTATCCTAAGAGCCTTTCATTTCTTAAATAAAAACTTCATTTTTGAGTTGGAAAACATGTTTTTAAAATATGCCTTGGCCAAAATCTGAAAATGACATTTTTATTTTGAAAATAGCTTTTGAAAATCACATTAGATTCTTGTAAAAAGAAGTCTTGATGATATACATATATTAAGCCTTCATTTTCTTAAGTAAAAATTACATTTTGACACTTGGGAAGTGGTTTTTAAATGGGGGTCTTGCCAAAATACGAATTTCACAATTTTGTTTGAGTTCATAACTAAGATCTATACTTAATATGAACATAAACATAAAACAAATGCATGGTAATAAGCTATAAACATCATGGATCTAAACTTTACTTATCAAAATCTTTCATTTATGGTATCTATACCCTAAGCCCTTCATTTTAAATGAAAAATATACATTTTGAAGTTGAAAAATCACTTTTCTAAATATGGTCCCATTTTCATCCGAATTTTCAAAAATCATTTTGCTTGAAAATAAAATAGATCTTGAGTTTCCTACAACTTTCCTACCATCATCATGTTATAGCAAGTTGTTCATGAACATAAACAAAGGTCTAATGCATTTATGAACTCAAAATACTAGATCTAGTCTTTTAAACTAGTTTTAAATGGATGAATCACTAAGATGAATACGTGGATGATAGATCTATGCATAAATCATAAGAAATAACAAATATAACAACTTAAATAACAAGATCTATGGCATAAAAAAAATCAAGCTACAAAAATTTAGATTTACAAAATATATCAAATTTAAACAAGAAAATAATTGAAATACAAGATAATAAAAGTGGAGAAAAGGAGTGTTTCATTTTTGGCATCATCATCCTAAGCTTTTAAGCTTATGGAAGGTCATTTGATGCATGAAACCTTCATTACACTTTACCTACATCACCTATGGAGGCTTTAAGATGAAGATTTGCTTAGAAATCTTCAAGAAACATGGGTGGATGCTAATGGAAGATGTGGGGGCAGCTTGGTTCTTGAAGAAATAAGAACAAGAAGAAGAAGAAGAAAAGAGAGGAAAAAGAGAGAGAAAAGCTAAAGAATGAAAAAGGAAAATGAGTAAATGAAAGGGAGAGAGAAAATGAGTGTGTTAAATGAATGAAAGAGAGAAAAAAAATAAAACAATGCAGCAAATGGGGAGAGGGAGCTGTCCACGTGAATTAGAGAGAGAGGAGAGAGAGGTTGTTTGAAATTTGACTCAAAATTGAATTGTATAATTAATGTGTAGTGTAATTCTTTAAGAAGGAGTGGAATTTAATTAATTTAGTCAAATTGGAGTAAATAAAAGGACAATGGCAGCCATGAAGGAGTCAAAAATCTGCCATCAATTGTGGGATAATGTGTAGAAAGATTGAAGTGAAAAGAAAGTGATATGTGTAAGGTGTACTTGAAGGTATGGGTTGTAAAAGTACTTTCTTAATAAAATAAATTAAAATAAAATAAAATTGGAAAATTTATTCCAAATATTTGTAGCAGATTTTTCATAATTAAAATTAAATAATTATTTGAATTATTTTAGTAATTTAACAAATATGTTACCGGTATGATCAAAATACGTGAATATGGGCTATAAATGATATTTTTATAACCCGAAAAATTCTAAATTAATTATTTTATGAAAATAAAAATATTTTTAAAATATTTTTAAATTATTAAATTAATTTATTTTATTTTTAGTATCGGGTCTTAAACAGAATTGATCCCGTAAAGACCCGAAACGAACTAAATTTTAGAAAAACAAAATTTTCTATAACATTAAAATATTATCTAAAAATATAAGACTTTATAAGAATAATAAAATTTTGTAATGAAATAAAAATAAATAGTGCAAAAGACTAATCAATTATCGGTAATAATGGAAATACGATAAAAACGTTATAAATGTAACTTTTATAACCCAAAAAATTATATAACTGATATATTTGGAAATCTTATGAAATTACGAGTCTAACGGTACTATTGGTATATTTTTGATATCTCGAGCCCCGAGACACGCTTTTCGAAGTCTGTATCCGAACGGGTTTGAAATAGGTAAAAAATTTACCAATCTAATATTTTTAAACAAACTCATATTACTATGAGCTATTCTATATATTTAAACTACATCTCGGCCTCTAGGGCTAGGGGCGCTAAATTACTGGACTTACACTATTGCATTCCGATTAGGCTTTCCGGGTGATTTTCCGGTTTAGACCTTTGCCAATTTGAAAACTAATATTTATGTTTATACAACATATTTAATTTGAGAAATTTATTTTAAATTTTATTTTTGTAAGTATTTAATATCTTTTAACATTTTCGGAATTTTTGAATTGGGTTTCATTTCCGAAAGTTAATCGTTATTTACTTTTTAATAATTCGTTTTTGGGATATATATTACCCGATTTTATAAATCGAAGTCACGTATAGAATTTATCGTACGTAGTAGTTTTGGAATTGAAGACCACTGAGTTCTTATTTTATTTTTAAGGATTTTCATTTTCTCATGATTGAGAAATTTTTGGATTCATTCATGATTTAGGACTTGTTGAAATTCGGTATTAATTTGGAGTGATTTTTAGGGTTTATTTTCGAAGTTCATCTTAGAATTATTTACTGAAATTTTCCAAGGCTTACACTTGACACCTAAATAAAAGAAATACCCAAAATGAGTATTTCATCTAAGTTCTATTTAAAATTTCTAACTCTATCTTATTAGATTCGTCAAAATTCGTATTATTAGAAATTCAACTTAAAATGGCCACAACTTGCTCATTTCAACTCGGAATTTCGCATATTATATACCATTTTCAAGCTACTAAAAAAGATCTATCAATTTCTAAGGTTATTTTTATTGTAAAAGGTTATTTTTGTCTCAGAATAGTGAGGTACAGAACTGTTACGAAAATCCTAAATTTTAAAACACAACTTTTCAAGCTTTTCTCTATCCAAAAATTCTTGTACAATAATTTAGATATTTGTATGGTTGTAAAATCCTTTGATTATATATATATAGACTCATATTGTATGCATGAATTTAGTGGTGTTATCTCAACAATAATTTTTGCAAAACAATGTGTCTTAAAAATTAAAAAAAAAAAAAACTAAACATGAAAATTTCACTTTAGTTAATTGGAAAAATTTCTTCAATTATTATGAGTGAGTGTTTCCTTCTTTTAAATTCATTTCTTTACCTTTGAGAATAATTTAATCTTATAAAAAATAATTTTAGTCTTTTAAGATTCCTACAACTTCATTCTAATGGTTGAAAAATTTAGTTTTTCTAAGTATTGATGGTGACTAAAATTTCTTAAAGTAGTCATGTTTATAGGTTCTTAATTTTTCTTAAAGTTAGTTTTACTTTAAATAAATAATAATAATGTTCTTCTAAGCTATTTACTAATTTTATTTCCTAAGTAAGATTATCTCTAAAAGATTATTCTTTGATGATTTTGTAAAACTTATCTAGACCTTATTTTTTTTCTAGAGTATTGGTGGAAAACTTCAATAAATGAGTTTAAGAAAAACCTTTGTTAAACAATGATTTAGCAGTATTAAGTTTTAAAGAAACTTTCTTATTTCATTGGTTAAAAAAGAGGGTATGTGAGTAAAGTTATTCCTTGATAAAATCCCATGTAGTATTATTACTAAAAACTTTTAATAAACTTATCTAAATTTGAAAAAGATTTGTTAAGATGAAATTTTAAGTTTTTATGGAAAACTCATTTCCTAGATGACAAATTTTTTAAAAAGAGTTCCTATTTTTCTTTATTTAAGAAAACTCCTTTATTATTATTTTTTTTTTTTTTTTTGAGACAGTAGCAACATGTTCATACATGATTATGAATATGTAGATATAAGAAATATAACATTATCAAATAATAAGATAAGATATACATAAAAATAAGTAAGAGCTTAATAATAAGGTCAAGTATTTGGAGCTTTAGCTCCATCAAGGTAACCCGGTCAAGTATTGGGAGCCTTAGCTTCATTAAGGCTTCTCGGGACTAAGAATAGAATAGTCTCAAAAGAAAAAGAAAAGAAAAGAAAAGGAAAAAAACATAATAATAAGAGCAATAACAATAAGATGTTAGGTTAGTGAGCACTTAGGCTCTAGGAAATATATATACATGAATATTATAATATCATATAGAAGTTAGACTAGAGCAAATGATAATAACAATAATAAAAACAACATAATAACATAATGAAAATTTAAACATGAACAAAAACTAAACATGAACATATTGTAAACCCTAGAATTTTTCGAGAACGGTTTTGGAATACTGAATCAAAACCCTAAAGACTGACTCAAGTTGAAACCGAATCTTAAACAATTTTGATCACGGGATTTCATAAAAGAAAATTCATTAATCATTCGGCACAAAATTTGAGCATATGGAAGTCCATCTATCCGATCTCTGAGGTAAATCCTTCAATTTCTAGGGTAAAGTTTGAGTAAAAGCTTCAATTGTTCATGTTCATATTTTACATTATGTTATTATGTTGTTATTATTATTTTTGCTCTAATCTAACTTCTATATAGTATTATGTATATTATGTATATATATTTCAATAGAGCATATAAGCTCAATTGTTATTTATTTATTTTCATGCTTTGCAATTTATTTATTTAATTCATGCAATTTATTAAGACTAGTCTTTCTAGTCTTAGACTTGTCCATATCAAGATAAAACGATTTTCTTTTTTTTCTTTTCTTTCTTTTTGGGACTAATCTATTCTTAGTCTCGGGTTGCCTTAATGAAGCTAAGGCTCCCAATACAAGATCGGAATAACTTGATGAAGCTAAGGTTCCCAATGCTTGACCATATTATTACGTTTATTTGCTTATGAGTATTTCTTTCTATTATGTATTATTCTTATTTTTACATTGCCACATAATCATATTCATGAATGATTAGAATGTTGTTATCTTAAATAAAAATAAAAAAATGGGTTCTTTCTTAAACAAAGGAAAAATGAACTAGATTTCTTAACAAAGGATTTTTCAACAAAAAGTCTAAGTATTGTTTTTAATAAATTCTTTTCAAAAACTTAAACAAGTCAATCATAAGTTTTAAAGTATTAGTGCCCAAAATTTCTTCAAATAAAATGAACTCATTCCTTTTATAAATCAAAACTAAATACTCCTAAAAATAGAATTTTTAGCATTGAACTTAAGATTTTAACTCAACCATATCTTTTATAAAACTTAAATAGGTTCACCTTATACTTCGAAAATCACATACTAAGAAAGTTTCTTCAAAACTTAATTTTTATATGTTGTTATTCTCTTTTCAAAATTTAAAATGAAATTTTGCTAAGATCTAATATTGAAAATTCTTTATTAAGAAAGCTTTTCTTATAAACTTATCTAAAAGAATTATTCCACCACTTAATAAATAGTAAAAATAAAACAAGTTTTTCCAATTAAGGTAAAATCAACTCACTATTTTAGAAACCATCTTAGAAAAGTAAGATTTGCCAAGAAAGTAAAGTTTTAAAGATAAACTTATTTTTCTAAAGAAGAAAAATGATATAAAAATGAGAGGAAAACATACATTTAATACAACTCCAAATATTTGACCACACCAAAAACTTAAAGGATATTTTGAAAAACTTATTTTTCAATCACTAGAAATAAAGTTAGTAAATAACTTAAAGAACCAACTTTTTGAAAATTAACTTAATTTTGAAAAGATAGGAAATGGAAATATAATAGGAAAAACACTCACTTATAATAACTCAAGAATTTTTAAAGTTTCCTTCTAGCAATTTAAAAAGGAAAAAATTTTCATAGTTTCATCTTTTAAAAACTCTTAAAGACAAATTGTTTGTGAAATATCAATATTGAGACACCACTACAAAAACTATGCATACAATATGAGTATAAATATATATTCAAAGGATTTTTCAACTATATAAATATCCATATATTTTGCTTAAAGATTTTTGAGTAAAGAAAAGTGTGGAAAAATCATATTTTGTGAACTATAAATTCGTTACTATTATTTACCATAGTAGTTTGTAACCCAAATGGCTTTTTATAACAAAAATAACCTTAGAAATGGATAGATGTTTTCGAGTAGGTAGAAAACAGTATATTATATGCGCTATTCCAAGTTAAAATGACCAAATTATGACCATTTTAAGTTGGAATTACCCTCTATACGAATTTTAACGATCTTATGACATAGTTTTTGATAAGTACCATAGAATCAACAAGAAATACACATTATGAGTATTCTTCTTGATTAGGTGATCCCGAGGAGGAGTATTCATACTTGGGGGATTATTTCAATTAGTGGAATTACCGATCGGCTCATCCGTAGGAAAGAAATATCCCCATGGCCAAGTGAGTTTATTCCCTACCTTTTTCGTACTTGTTTGTGCTTGTAGCTAGAGGCACTGGAGGTAGGAAAAGAAGAAAATGAATTATGCATGATAATATTAGTTGAAAGAATGCTAAGCATACCGAGACATGTGTTTGTTGTGAATTAAATTGTGTTTTATTATTATGTTGAAGTGTGTGCAAATTCTGTGAGCACCTTTAAATTACTTTAATCATATATTATGAGTTATATTAATTGATTCATGCATATCACGTAATTAGTATCATTTCATGAGATACTATACTCGATGGGATAAGAGTATAGTAGCCGTGTTTGCAGGAGCCATAAATCTGCAAGATGGGAGAATAAGAGCCTAAAAGAACTATTTCAAGATGGGATGGTAGGAGCTTGAAATAAACTGCATAAGTTGGATTTTAAAGATGGGTTTTAAAGAGCTTGAAACACCTAACCTCTGAATAGAAGGGTAAATCCATTCAAAACATATGATTTCCGATAGATCATATGTATTGCTTGATCACTTGCTTGATGCATTCATATGCTTGTTTAATAACTTGTTTGAAATTATTTATACAAGTACATTGATTTAAGAATATTCTTACTAAGCTAGTTATGCTTATACTCTGATAGACTTTGTTGTAACAGGACCAATATCTTTTATGCCTGAGGACTTCATATACTTAAGTGGGATTATGTTTTGGGAAGTTTCTAGAAATCTTTTGAAGATCTTAGGCTAAATATCTTTTGGTATTAGTATTGTTTCCTTGTGTGAAAGACTAACTTGATATTATGATTGTTTGGAGAATTATAGGAGAAAACCCCTAAGATGATGTAATGATTAGATTCTCTTAATGTTAAATTAGATGGTTATTTAGATTTCTTATATGCTGTATTTACTATCTCAAACTATACATCCCACCAGTGTCTCCTATTGTTGTGATAGACACCTTACATATGGTGTTGAAACTTTCATATGACTTTAGGAAGCCATTCTTAAGTTTTAATACCGTATGTGGTGGACTTCCACGTTTAGGATACCTTTGGGGCGTGACAATTTAAGTAGTATTAGAGCATTAAGATCAGGAAAGAAAACCATAGGTTTAGGAATGGAAGTCTTAAAGGCATGATAAGTTGGAAATAAAACATGAGAGTGATATGGAGATTCTTGTGAGTTGTAGGTATCCAAATGGAAGATCAGGAGAAAAAGACAAATAGATTTTCTGTCATAAGATAGAGGAACCATAGGTGGAGTAAGGGGGATGTCACGCCCCGAGGGTATTCTAGTAATAACAATCAAGATCCACTTGATTATCATTATTAGGTTACCTTCTAGGAGTGACATGATTTTCAAAAACAGGATCTTTTAGTTGCTTGGGGGGAATAAACAAACATATATAAGATGTAAATTAGTAAACAACTATTACAAACTTCTATATTACAGATCATAAGCTGCAGAATTCCTTACCACTTTAACTGATGCTTCTAATGCACATTACATGCACCATAAGACTATTACAGATATAGATATTCTAATTCTATACTAAACTTTAGACTTCTGGCTTCTAGTCTCTTACCGGGACCATGCTCCTGCTAGTAATGAGCCACGGTCGCAGAGTGAACCTGAAAGGACTGTGGGAGTGTGAGCTAAAACACGAGCTCAGTGAGTAATCAGAATTTATTACACATAGCACACAAGTTATTTAACAATCATATGAAATGCAGCAATCACACAAATGAACATTACAAGCTTGGATAATCCGGAATCCAAACAGGATGAAGATTTACGCCCTCCCATCGGGGTTGAAGGATCACAATCTATGGTCCACCTACCCAGGAGATACTTTAAGCTTTCAGGAAATAACAATCTCAATTTAGTTATCTCTTTATACTTATCATGTTCATTATTTATTTCCTGTTTAGCTTTAGAAACTCCATTAAGTGTTAGTTATTCTCAAGTAATACCATAAGCGGCGTCCTTCATTTACCATGTAGTTCCTATGGTATTAACAGAACAAAAGTAATCTTGCAATTAACTACTAGCTCTCTGGCCTAGATAATTCAAGCATTACCAGAGATCCGAGAATCTAACACGTAGTAGGCTACCACTTACTCAATGCTTTTTATGCAAAATATGTTATGCATGATTATTTTCCATTATGGTACCAGCAATTATTAGTCAATTTAGGGGTGATCAACCAAAACAGACAATTCATTATAAACCACAAACATTATCTAGATACAGGCAAATGTGTTATCACTTGTTTTAGAGTGACATGGCAATCAATGGAATACAATCCACAACTTTCATATTTTAAACAGATCATAAATTTTCATTATCTTTTTATTGAAGGTTCACTACTAGTACAAGCACAACCAATGTAATAAAACTGAATCACCCACCTGCCCATCCTAGTTAATCGTAGTAATCTTCAGGTAGGTCCTCCCCAGTACCCGAGTCACCTATTGATATAGAGAATATAAAGATTAAAAATTTCTAGACTATATCAATGAGTTTCTACAAATACTTAGATGTCCTAATGGTTGGTTCTGGTTGGATATGTGAACCGATCAATTGGGTATTTGAAAAGTTAATAACTTCATTAATTCATTTTTATTGCCTAAATATATCAATTTTCTTTTAAATTACTTAATAAATTTTTCTTATAGGCTATAGATACTTCTATACTCACAAATTTGGAGTATTTAAATTTCCATTGTTATCTGTTTTCATATAGCTATTCTAGTATATACTTAATATTTACTAACTCATAATTTATACATATATATATCTTGTTATGAAAACATTTTTACTAATAAAAGAATTTATTAACTTAATAATAACTATTTTCGAAGTTATTTTCCCTTTTTCGAAAATCGTAAAAACATTAATAATTAACATCAATAATAGTACTAAAATAGTTATACTATCACTAATACTAATAATAACAATAATAACAATAATAATAATAATAATAGTAATAATAATCAATAATAATAATAATAATAATAATAATAATAACAATAATGACAATAATAATAACAATATTAATAAATATAATAATCATTCAATTTCCGAAAATAAATTGGATGGAATAATTACATTAAAAATTATACTAATAATCTTATGTTTTAGTTAAAGTAATTTTGGTCTTACCTTCATATTTTTTAATAATATTTTCGAAAATTTAACAAAAATTCTTTTAATAATAAAAAGATTATTAATAATTATAATTAAAAAGTTATTAACCGAAAATTATTTACTTAAGTAATTTATATTTCAAAAACTCCTTTTTGGATTAATAATAATGATTAAGTATTAAAACATTCTACATTTATTAAAAAAATAATTTTGTTTTTGAATTTAAATAAATAAATAAATAAAATTCGGATTTACTATTATATATTATTATTACTATTCCAGAAAATGAATAAATGCAGGAAAAATATTAAAAATCCAGAATTATTATATTAATATTTATTATATATATATATTTATTCAGAATCGTTTTCCTTTTCTCTTTTTTTTTTTTTTTTTTAAATTGGCCGAGAGGTACACGGGGTGTACACGCCCGTGTACCCAGCCCGTGCTCATCGGGGGAGCACTGTTCATCGTCTTCCCCGATGAGCCGCGGCGAATTCCAGCGAATCCCGACGTTAGAACGTCGGGATTTTGGTTCTAAACTACTCCTAGGAACATTAGAAGCTAAATATCCAAGAAAAACTGAATTCAAACAACATGTTCCTCAAGAAATCGGATCATCAAGCTCGGCTAGGGTTTGGAAAGATTACCTTCGTCGTGACGTTCCGATGAAATTCGAAGCTTCCAGCTACCTTGGTTAGCTTCCTAAGATGTCTAAGAGTTAATAGCAATCCTTAAAACTCAAAGAAAATTCACGGAATAACATCTCTTACCTCGAGCTCGTTTTCCACGCGTTTCTAGGGTTTCTGTTCGAAATTTCGAACTGGGTTAATGCGATGGTTTAAAAATCGATTCAGGCTTTGTTCGACTCCTAATAAGCTAGGATGAGTTCTGGAAGGTTTGAGAATTTTTGGGAATCGTTTGCTTCTCCAACCGAGCTCGTTTGCATATATATATATATATACTACCTAGTGCAACTTCCCAGCCGTGTTCATCTTCGAATCTGAAATTGCCTCTTGTTTGTTGTCCATTTGATCTTTTGTGATTGTCATTAAGGCTGGGATGATTTGTCACGTTTTTATTTGCTTTGAGAAGATTTGTATTGACTTTTACAAAATTATTGGAGGAATTCGGCTCACTTATATAAGAAGATCTCAGCCCTCCAACGCACGAAATTCGTCTCCAGCAAGCCAGGTATATATATATATATATTAATTAGTTAACTATTATTTAGTTAGGTTTTCGGGTAGTTTAATACATATTAGGGTATATTTTAGCTTATATATGTAAGTATATATATACAAAGGTCTTTAATGAATCCTATGAAGTGTTTAGTTTAACAAAAAGTACAAATTTAAACTTTAATAATACGTATCTAATTATTTAAGAAAAACTTGTCCTACGCGATTTGAGTTTGAAAAGCTTTTCGGGTCAATTTTGTTTCAGACTCCAAGGGCTTTAGAAAACCCTAATTTGGTTATTGGTATGATTCAATTCTATATTTGAAGTCTAGATTTCAAGTTATATATCAATTTATGTTTTTATTGGGTATTTATAATCCTAACAGTTTATCCTAAGAACACAATTTTCCAACTACAACTCTATTGAATCATTTAGTAATAAAGCTACTAATATAGGCTATACTAGTTATACATTTTAGATTTGGATACTCACTATGAAATCTTATCAAGTAGTTTACTACTATCTAAAATCTCAAATTTTAGGGTTTCAATGCAAGTATAGGTTCATTACTATACCTTGGTTTAATTCCAAAGCTCTTGAATACTAAGATAATCACTTGGATATTCATATTGAGGTTTTCCTATATATTCTGCCTGTTTGACAAAGTTCGGGTTTAGGATTGGAAGTTTCCTTTGATCAAAACCTGAATTATTAACTCAGAATACTAAATCTTGTTTTTGGAATCACTTGAGGTCAAAAAGTTCCTTTTATAAATCTATGAGTCCTAAACCGATCAAATTTAAAGTATCTATCTATTAGAGTTTCTAATTAATTCTTAAGGTTACTAGTCAACCCATAATTTCTAATCTAGGGTTGTATCATATAGTGGAAGTTTTCGGGGTTTACATTTTCTCCCCCTTAAAATAAGCTTTGTCCTCAAAGCTTGAGAGCGTACCTGGATATTCGAACAGCTGTGGATAATTCTTTTTGATTTCCTCTTCTAACTCCCAAGTTACTTCTTCAGTCCGAGGATCCCATAGTACTTTGACGTAGTGGATTTCTTTATTTCTGAGGACTTGTACTTTCTTGTCTAGGACCCGGATAGGGTGCTTTTCATAAGTCAAATTTCTTTCAGGTCAAGTGGTTCCAGCTCAACAACCTTATCTGGATTTGGTACATATTTCCTTAGTACGATACATGAAAAACATTATGTATACCAGATATTTGGGTGGTAATGCAAGACGATATGCCAGATTTCCCACTCGTTCCAATATTTCAAATGGTCCTATATCTAGGACTTAATTTTCCTTTTACTTGTCTGCTATGAAGACTTTTTATTGGACTTACTTTCAAGTAAACATGTTCTCCTTCTTTAAATTCAAGTTCCCTTCTTTTCAAATCTGCCCAGCTTTTCTGTCTATCCTGGGCTTCTTTCATTCTCTTTTTATCACTGAACTTTGTTGATTGTTTCTTGAATCAGTTCGGGTCCAACTAGTACTTTTTCCAAATTATCCCAGAATAACGGAGATCGACATTTTCTACCATATAAAGCTTCATAGGGTGGCATCCCTATACTGGAATGGTAGCTATTATTGTATGCAAATTCCACTAGTGGCAAATGTTGATCCCAATTTCCTTTAAATTCCAAGATGCATGATCTCAACATCCTCCATTGTTTGGATTGTTCTCTGTTTGTCCATCGGTCTGGGGATGATAGGCCGTACTAAACTCAACTGAGTTCCCAATGCTTTTTGTAATCCTTGCCAGAATCTAGAAACAAACCGTGGATCTCGATCTGACACTATGTTAGCTGGTATCCCATGTAGTCTCACAATTTCCTTTAAATATAACCGGGCCAACTTCTCTAAGGGATAGGTCATATTGATTGGTAAGAAATGGGCTGATTTAGTGAGTCTATCCACAATAACCCAAATAGCATCATAACCTGCACTTGTCTTGGGTAACGAACTTACAAAATCCATAGATATTTGATCCCATTTCCATTCTGGAATAGACAATGGTTTCAACAATCCCCCTGGTTTTTGATGTTCCGCTTTTACCCTCTGACATATTTCACATCTGGCCACGAATTGAGCAATATCATTTTTCATCCCGTTCCACCAATATGCACTTCTCAGCTCTTGATAGGTCTTAGTTTCACCGGGGTGTACGGTATATCCAGAATAGTGTGCTTCATTCATTATTCTCTTTCCTCAAACTTTCATCATGTGGTACACACAATCTTTTATTCATTTAATACTCCATTTTCATCTATTTGAAAGTCCTTATATTTCCCTTGTGATACCTTTTGATGATTGCCTGGAGTTCTTCATCCTTTCTTTGAGCCTCTTTTATTCGTTGTAGTAAAGTGGGTTCCAAGGTTAAGCTGTTTAATTCGGCGTCCAAACCTTGTATGAAAATTCCAATTTTAAATTTTCAAACTCCCTAATGAGTTCTTTCTGTTCTGTCAACATGAGGCTATCTCCATAATTTTTACGGCTTAAAGCATCTGCTACCGCATTCACTTTGCCAGGATGATAATTGATGGTTAAATCATAGTCTTTGATTAATTCCAACCATCTACGTTGCCTCATGTTCAATTCCTTCTGGGTGAATATATACTTCAAGCTCTGATGATCTGTGTATATTTCACACTTCTGCCCATACAGATAATGACGCCAAATTTTGAGTGCAAAGACAATAGCAGCTAATTCTAGGTCATGAGTAGGATAATTTATCTCATGGGGTTTTAACTGTCTAGAAGCATACGCTATCACCTTTCCATTCTGCATTAATACACATCCCAAACCATTCTTGGATGCATCACTATAAATAGTGTAAGGATCCTGGTCATTGGGCAGAACTAGTATCGGTGCAGGAAACCAGTCTCTTTTTCACTCCTGGAAACTCCATTCACGTTTTTCATTCCACAAGAATTTTTCATTCTTCTTTGGTTATTTGTCAGGTGTCGTGCAATTCTCGAAAAGTCCTGCACAAATTTCCGATAGTATCCTGCCAATCCTAAGAAGCTTCGTAATCTCGTAACAGTTCCGGTGTTTTCCATTCCAACGATAGCCTTAACTTTAGCAGGATCAACTGAGATCCCTCTCCTGACACAATATGTCCTAGAAAGGATACTACTTTTGAGCCAAAACTCACATTTGGACAACTTGGCATAAAGCTGGTTCCTTTGTAGTATTTGCAGTACGGTTCTTAAATGTTCATCATGTTGTTCCTCTGTAACCGAGTATATCAATATGTCATCTATGAAGAAAATCACACAAACATCCAATAAAGGTTTGAAAACGCGATTCATCAAGTCCATGAAAACAGCAGGTGCATTCGTCAGTCAATCATAAACTAGGAATTCATAATGACCATACCTAGTTCGGAACGCTGTCTTTGGTATGTCTTCTGCCTTGATTCGAATTTGATGATACCCAGATTTCAAATCAATTCGAGAAAACACCTTGGCTCCCTTTAATTGATCAAAAGATCATCAATTCGGGGCAAAGGGTATCTGTTCTTAATAGTTACTCGGTTTAATTCTCTGTAATCAATACAGAGTCTCATCGAACCGTCTTTCTTCTTGACAAACAATACTGGTGCTCCCCATGGTGATACACTTGGTCTGATGAACCCTTTATCCATCAGTTCTTGTAATTGCACCTTTAGTTCTTTCAATTCTATTGGTGCCATGCGATATGGAGCTTTTGATACTGGTTCGGTTCCTAGTATCAAATCAATTGAAAACTCCACCTCTCTATATGGGGGTAAGCCTGGTAACTCATCGGGAAACACTTCTGGGTAGTCACATACTGCCCTGGTAGTATGAACATCTGTCTTCTTGGACTCATCCTCATTCACCTTATGGATACTTTCGTTTGATTCCGTATCCATATCATTTTCACCTTCTATGGTCATCATCCGCCCTTCGACTTTCTCGAGGACCTCCCTCTAAACTCTTTTCTTTCTCCTTGGTCATTCATAAAAGATATTGCCTTAATACGACAATCGATTTTTGCCTTCACAGCAATCAACCATGTCATTCCTAAGATAACATCATATTTTTGGAGGTCCACCAAGATTAAGTTAGCCAAGGTTTTCTGTTCCCCAATTTCTAATGGATATCCCTTCATTATCTCCGAGCCATCACTAAATCCCCGTGGGTGTAGTAACTCCTAGTTCCTTAGTCATGGTCTCGATGGGATATTCCAGTCTCCTTGCTAAACCCGTATTGATAAAAGAGTGTGTTGCTCCCGTATCAAATAAAGCATAAGCAGATTGACCTTTCAATTGGATTGTTCCTAATTATTAAACACAGGTTATCTAAGTAGGGTTATACCGATTAACTACTTAAATAAACAAATTAATTAATAACTCAAGTACCTGCAATGAGACTGTAATCGTCTGGATCAGCTTCATCCCACACATTTTCTTCATCCTCTTCTTCTATTTCTCCTTCCTCAATTGGGGTTCCCTGCATGGCATATACCCTTGTTGCTGTCATGGCTTTGCTAGCATTAGCATTTCCATTTTTGGGTCCAGTTGTATTGGCAATGCCTCTAGGATTGGAAGATCCAGCAACTGCGTTCACTCGTTGTGGACAATGAGTTGCTATATGTCCAATTTTCTTACAAATGAAGCAGATTGCACTATTTTTCTTTGGGCATGCAACAACCATATGTCCACTATCGCCACAATAATAACATTTTTGTTGTAGATGTGGACAATTCCTCGGGTAATGAGCTCCCTTGCATTTCCAGCACGATACATTTTCAACATTCCTATTTTTCACGTTTCCCATAAGTTTAAAGAATCTCTTTTTCTTAGGAACAAAGCTTGTCCCTGTCTCCTCAAATGTTCTTTTACCAAATGTCATTCCCCGTTTCTTATATCTTTCAACTTCATATTTCTTGGCTCGTTCAATGGTTCTTGCTTTTTCAATCATAGCTGCGAAATTTGAAATTTCAAACTCGGCTAATCTCCTTTAGAAATTGGGTTCTAATCCTGCCATGAAAGTTTGCCTCTTCAATTCATCACTATCTCTGTAGGCATCCGGTGCAAATTGAAGTAACCGATTGAATTCGTGCTCATATTCATTAATTGTCTTAATGCCTTGTGTTAGATTCATCAGATCAGTACTGTACTTTGCCTTTAAACTGCTGGGAAAGTATTCTTTTAGAAATTCCTGTTTGAATGTTTCCCAATTGATGGGTTGAGGCAATGTCCTCTGCTTAGAGTTCCACCACAATCTTGCTCTCAATCGGAGCAAATAAGTTCCATACGGCATAGTTGTCAAAATCGCGATTTTACCCACACGATTCTACGAGTTTACGATTTTAGGAGGTCATTTCGAGTTGACTCGTGGGTAGAATCTTTTTACTAGGGAGAATCTTACGAGTTCAACCGAGTCTACATATAAACTAGGTAGAATCTTACGATTTTAACCGAGTTTACCGAATCTCACGATTTTAATCGAGTTTATCGATTCTACCTAATCAAGTCAAATAAGCTAAAATATGAAAAAATACAATTGTGTGTCTATAAGGTCATCAACTATTAGAAATTAGGATGATATATCTTTCTTATTATTGTTTCTATTTGGTTTTTACACTCTTTATCTTTTCCCCTCCCTCTCCTAAAAACATTTGTTCTACATTATGGAATTCATTCAAGTTAAGTTATAGTTGTAAAATTTACAAAAAAAACTTGTTTATCACTTATTTCAAATAAAACAATAGACAATAAATTAATTTTGACCGTATTCGCTCTTTTTTATATATGTTTATTATAGATTAAGAGTTATTACAAAAAAGAACTTAATTTCTTTATTTTTTAACATTCATTATGTGTTATATGTTTTCTTCATCTTCTAAAAGCATTTTTTATAATTTTTGAAAGCTATTTTACAAAGCTTGTAGAAACTTACGTTTCTACGTTTCGATTTTACGTTTCGATTCTACTAACCCCTTGGCGATTCTACATAGAATCGCGAGTTTGACAACCTTGCCATACGGTACTTTTAAAGCTTCCGGTACCTGGAATACATCAAGAGATCGTTAATTTGAGCTAGCCAGTCTTCAGCTTCCTCTGGCTTACCGGGAAATCCTTCGAAGTACCGATTGCATTTGATGAATTCAGGCAACACATTTCTTTGAGGACGCAATGGTGGTGGCGGTGGTAGTTCTGGTTCATATCTTATTGGTCCTTGTACCTCAGCCGCTGATTCATTTGGGTTTACCGGTCCATTTTCTTGAAATTGAGCAGGTGTAGTATATCTTTCATTCCTCCTAGTATTCACAGGAGGAGCTTCTGGTACTTCAGTTGGAGGTATCGCATGTGTAGCTCGCATATTTTGTAGAGCTTGCAAAATTAATTCATTTTGTTGTTGCAGGTTTTTCAACACATCTTCTAATGGATTTTGAGGTGGTGGAGGTGCGTTTGTTGGATTCTCAGATATCCTTGTATTTCTACCTCTGCCTCTTCCTCTTGGCATTCTAGTATCATAAAACATATTACTTGAGTTACTTTAAAAAAAAAACTAATACCTAAAGAGAGATCACAAGTAATCATACATATTTCACATCCATGTTTCATAATCAAAACACACATAATATTATATAGTTAGTGCTTTATGTACAATCCAAAATTTGCACTAACACTAGTTCTATTTTCCCTCACAACTACTTCAAGGTTATCATGCTTCATACTACATATTTATATGACAATAAGTTCCTCAAAACAGTACATTAGTATATAGTCTATCAAAGCAGATATCAAGGCTACTCTATGGGCTAGGGTACAGAGGTCCCTTGCCCTTCTCCCGAGGGCCTAACTGTGGATAGTGATCCTCCTCCTCTGAACTACTGTCATCACTCTCCATCCTCCCTCTACCCCCTGGTGGTGCTAAAGTCAAATTGGTATCCATCATCCGGATACCTTTAGCAGCAGGTTTCTCCATATCACCGGAAGGTGTCACATCTTCCTCAATCCACCCCCCATGAGCAGTACCAGTCCAGTGAGCATAATTATAATTGGAGACAAATTTTTCTGCTTCCCTCCTTCTCTTTTTACCTTCTTTTTCATCTATCATGGCTGTAGTCACACTTTGCATAACCACTGTGGTCTGCATAGCTGCTTGTCTTCTTTTATTAGCTGCTCTCCTAATGGACTGAAACTCACCTTCATATTCTGGTATAATAGGGGGCCTGTTTGTTAAAACACTTCTGGAAGGATGACTTCTGATCACATGGGTCAGCATCCACTCGTCATCAGGAGCAGTATCCTCCCGAACTAAGGCATGATCATACCTGATATCATGTGCATAATCCATCACCTCCAATAGGAATCCAAATCCTAAAGTCTGGAAGATCAGGCCTCACTGATCGGGCTGACACGATGAAGGCCATATTGTCAATCTCTATGCCTCCACCCTTCTGGATGATCAATCTCTCAAACCTGTAGATGGTCTCTACTGCTGTGCCCTTATTTGGAAAAGCTCTTTCCACTAAAAACAACCAAGTCTTCAACATGGGTTGTAAACCTTTCTTCCAAGTGCTGAAAATTTCATCTAGGGTTTTTGTAATGCCAGACAATGCCAAATCTTCTACTAAGACTCGGAGTCGGCGCCTATAATCAGTAAGTGTCTCCTCCTCCATCATGCTAAAAATCTGCCATTTAATATGACAAACTGCGGGATTGGTCTGCACACAATAAAATTTGTATGATTAGTAATCACACAGATTTTATTCCTAATTGTGCATCTACTTCTTCTAATAACTACCCATTAACTCACAGGGTTCTACTTAAAGCTAAATTAGTACTTTAACTGCATATTTACCGATTCACCTTCTTACATATATTTGTTTTTCCTATACCAGCAACCAGGCTCTGATACCAACTTAAATCTGTCACGCCCCGAGGGTATTCTAGTAATAATAATCAAGAACCACTTGATTATCATTATTAGGTTACCTTCTAGGAGTGACATGATTTTCAAAAACAGGATCTTTTAGTTGCTTGGAGGGAATAAACAAACATATATAAGATGTAAATTAGTAAACAACTATTACAAACTTCTATATTACAGATCATAAGCTTCAGAATTCCTTACCACTTTAACTGATGCTTCTAATGCACATTACATGCACCATAAGACTATTACAGATATAGATATTCTAATTCTATACTAAACTTTAGACTTCTGGCTTCTAGTCTCTTACCGGGACCATGCTCCTGCTAGTAATGAGCCACGGTCGCAGAGTGAACCTGAAAGGACTGTGGGAGTGTGAGCTAAAACACGAGCTCAGTGAGTAATCAGAATTTATTACACATAACACACAAGTTATTTAACAATCATATGAAATGCAGCAATCACACAAATGAACATTACAAGTTTGGATAATCCGGAATCCAAACAGGATGAAGATTTACGCCCTCCCATCGGGGTTGAAGGATCACAATCTATGGTCCACCTACCCAGGAGATACTTTAAGCTTTCAGGAAATAACAATCTCAATTTAGTTATCTCTTTATACTTATCATGTTCATTATTTATTTCCTGTTTAGCTTTAGAAACTCCATTAAGTGTTAGTTATTCTCAAGTAATACCATAAGCGGCGTCCTTCATTTACCATGTAGTTCCTATGGTATTAACAGAACAAAAGTAATCTTGCAATTAACTACTAGCTCTCTGGCCTAGATAATTCAAGCATTACCAGAGATCCGAGAATCTAACACGTAGTAGGCTACCACTTACTCAATGCTTTTTATGCATAGTATGTTATGCATGATTATTTTCCATTATGGTACCAGTTATTAGTCAATTTAGGGGTGATCAACCAAAACAGACAATTCATTATAAACCACAAACATTATCTAGATACAGGCAATTGTGTTATCACTTGATTTAGAGTGACATGGCAATCAATGGAATACAATCCACAACTTTCATATTTTAAACAGATCATAAATTTTCATTATCTTTTTATTGAAGTTCACTACTAGTACAAGCACAACCAATGTAATAAAACTGAATCACTCACCTGCCCATTCTAGTTAATCGTAGTAATCTTCAGGTAGGTCCTCCCCAACACCCGAGTCACCTATTGATATAGAGAATATAAAGATTAAAAATTTCTAGACTATTACTGAGTTTCTAAAATACTTAGATGTCCTAATGGTTGGTTCTGGTTGGATATGTGAACCGATCAATTGGTATTTGAAAAGTTAATAACTTCATTAATTCATTTTTATTGCCTAAATATATCAATTTTCTTTTAAATTACTTAATAAATTTTTCTTATAGGCTATAGATACTTCTATACTCACAAATTTGGAGTATTTAAATTTCCATTGTTATCTGTTTTCATATAGCTATCTAGTATATACTTAATATTTACTAACTCATAATTTATACATATATATGTCTTGTTATGAAAACATTTTTACTAATAAAAGAATTTATTAACTTAATAATAACTATTTTCGAAGTTATTTTCCCTTTTTCGAAAATCGTAAAAACATTAATAATTAACATCAATAATAGTATTAAAATAATTATACTATCACAATACTACTAATAACAATAATAACAATAATAATATAATAATAGTAATAATAATAATAATAATAATAATAATAATAATAATAATAATAATGACAATAGTAATAATAATATTAATAAATATAATAATATTCAATTTCCGAAAATAAATTGGAGGGATAATTACATTAAAAAATTATACTAATGATCTTATGTTAAAGTAATTTTGGTCTTACCTTCATATTATTTTTAATAATATTTTCGAAAATTTAACAAAAATTCTTTTAATAATAAAAAGATTATTAATAATTATAATTAAAAAGTTATTAACCGAAAATTATTTACTTAAGTAATTTATATTTCAAAAACTCCTTTTTGGATTAATAATAAATTAAGTATTAAAACATTCTACATTTAAAAAAAATAATTTCTGTTTTTGAATTTAAATAAATAAATAAATAAAATTCGGATTTACTATTATATATTATTATTACTATTCCAGAAAATGAATAAATGCAGGAAAAATTAAAAATTCCAGAATTATTATATTAATATTTATTATATATATATATTTTCAGAATCGTTTTCCTTTTCTTCTTTTTTTTTTTTTTTTTTAAATTGGCCGAGAGGTACACGGGGTGTACACGCCCGTGTACCCAGCCCGTGCTCATCGGGGGAGCACTGTTCATCGTCTTCCCCGATGAGCCGCGGCGAATTCCAGCGAATCCCGACGTTAGAACGTCGGGATTTTGGTTCTAAACTACTCCTAGGAACATTAGAAGCTTAAATATCCAAGAAAAACTGAATTCAAACAACATGTTCCTCAAGAAATCGGATCATCAAGCTCGGCTAGGGTTTGGAAAGATTACCTTCGTCGTGACGTTCCGATGAAATTCGAAGCTTCCAGCTACCTTGGTTAGCTTCCTAAGATGTCTAAGAGTTAATAGCAATCCTTAAAACTCAAAGAAAATTCACGGAATAACATCTCTTACCTCGAGCTCGTTTTCCACGCGTTTCCTAGGGTTTCTGTTCGAAATTTCGAACTGGGTTAATGCGATGGTTTAAAAATCGATTCCAGGCTTTGTTCGACTCCTAATAAGCTAAGGATGAGTTCTGGAAGGTTTGAGAATTTTTGGGAATCGTTTGCTTCTCCAACCGAGCTCGTTTGCATATATATATATATATACATAACCTAGTGCAACTTCCCAGCCGTGTTCATCTTCGAATCTGAACAAATTGCCTCTTGTTTTGTTGTCCATTTGATCTTTTGTGATTGTCATTAAGGCTGGATGATTTGTCACGTTTTATTTGCTTTGAAGAAGATTTGTATTGACTTTTACACAAATTATTGGAGGAATTCGGCTCACTTATTAAGAAGATCTCAGCCCTCCAAAACGCACGAAATTCGTCTCCAGCAAGCCAAGGTTATATATATATATATTAATATTAGTTAACTATTATTTAGTTAGGTTTTCGGGTAGTTTAATACATTATTTATATTTTAGCTTATATATGTAAGTATATATATACAAAGGTCTTTAATGAATCCTATGAAGTGTTTAGTTTAACAAAAAGTACAAATTTAAACTTTAATAATACGTATCTAATTATTTAAGAAAAACTTGTCCTACGCGATTTGAGTTTGAAAAGCTTTTCGGGTCAATTTTGTTTCAGACTCCAAGGGCTTTAGAAAACCCTAATTTGGTTATTGGTATGATTCAATTCTATATTTGAAGTCTAGATTTCAAGTTATATATCAATTTATGTTTTTATTGGGTATTTATAATCCTAACAGTTTATCCTAAGAACACAATTTTCCAACTACAACTCTATTGAACCATTTAGTAATAAAGCTACTAATATATAGGCTATACTAGTTATACATTTTAGATTTGGATACTCACTATGAAATCTTATCAAAGTAGTTTACTACTATCTAAAAATCTCAATTTTAGGGTTTCAATGCAAGTATAGGTTCATTACTATACCTTGGTTTAATTCCAAAGCTCTGTTGAATACTAAGATAATCACTGGATATTCATATTGAGGTTTTCCTATATATTCTGCCTGTTTGACAAAGGTTCGGGTTTAGGATTGGAAGTTTCCTTTGATCAAAACCTGAATTATTAACTCAGAATACTAAATCTTGTTTTTGGAATCACTTGAGGTCAAAAAGTTCTTTTATAAATCTATGAGTCCTAAACCGATCAAATTTAAAGTATCTATCTACTTAGAGTTTCTAATTAATTCTTAAGGTTACTAGTCAACCCATAATTTCTAATCTAGGGTTGTATCATATAGGGAGTTTTCGGGGTTTACAGGGGAAAAACCTAAGAATCTTATGAGACGACCCTGTCCAATAGGACAAAAACAATTTAGGAAGTCCAAGAACCGTAGCAAGTCAAATATTATGATACTGAGTGGAAAAAGTTGCATCTTTTACAATCTCACCAAAAACATAAGTGTTTAACTAGTTTTTATCTTTAAATGAATTCCCAAAAGCGTTTTTAATCACAAGAAAATATCATCTTTGTAAGAAATAACAAACTTCCTATTTTTTTTTATTTTTTTTAATAAAGAAACCAATAAAAGACTATATGATCTAGTTTTAATCGCAAGTACGTCCATCGATGTGCCAAAAGACGAGGATCCCACATCTATTGCCAAAAGACGAAGCAGGAGCTCCAAGAAGAGAAGTCGTAGCCAAGCACGTGTTCGTGAACACAAGAAGAGGATGTCGAGTCAAGGAGAAATCATCGCATTTACCCGAAGCCTAGCGCCTTGGTTAACTAAATAAGATTTAATTAAAGAAAGTAGTTAAGAATTTTGAAGATAACCTGTGAATTAAAGAATCCCTTAAAAATTCCCTATGTTGTTTTATAATATCTTTGATATGCCTTTTCCTCAAATAAATTTTCTTAAAAAGATGTCCTATTTTGTGGTTTTATGAAATTCTATTTTGGAATTCTAAATTTGCTTACCAACTTTTATGTTGAGTGTTCGTTATAATGTTTTATTTCCATGAATTTTATTTTCAATCATAAATTTCTAATCTTTTATGTTTAAGTTTTCTATGTTTCTATTGAATTAAATTTTCTTTTACTGTTATTTGAATTTTATTTATTGTGCTTTTGATTCTGTAAATTTCTGTATTTTGATAATTATGGTTATTCTAGATTTCCGTTAAATATCGCGATAAAACTTAATAAGTTAAGAGAAAAGAATGAACTCACGTAATTAAAATATTTAAACAACCGTACTAGAAGGGGACGAAACCGCGAGCAACATTCTTCAAATCAACCAGTTGGGGAAGAAAATCAACCCAAAGTTCCTCCTCCAAATCATAAGCTATGATACCGCCGAATCCACCGGTTGACAACTAGGCCACTTTTGAACAGATATCACAATTGTTGAATATTCTTGTGCAGTAGCAGAATGCACACGTGCCTACTTCGGCCCTACCCCAAAGCAAACATCAAGCATCCGTGGAAGTGTCTACACTATAGAATGAGCAAACCCATACCATGCCCTTGTCGCCACCACGACCACGAAGACCTTACCAAAGCATTTTGTCGGAATTCATCAAGAGTAATATGGTTTTATTATGGAGATTTTGGCAAGCCTGACGGGGCAAAAGATTGGCTTGCATAAATAGAAAGGTCATTCGATGCATATGAATTGCTGCAACACCTAAGGATAACCTATGGAACCTATATGCTTCACTTAAATGCTCGTGTATGGTGGGGATCCAAAAGTAGGGAATTGATGCATCCAATCACCTGGAAGATGTTTCGACATGAGTTTCTAAAGAACTACTTCTCAGGTAGCCTCTGAGTTCAGTATAGTTCAAACTTCTTGCATATTTCGCAACAAAGCAGAACGGTAGAACAATATGAGACCGACTTTAGTTGGCTACTTCAGTATGCACCTAACTCTTACAAGTATAGCGAGGAGCTAAAGAGGCAAGTCTTTTTTAACGGACTAGATGAGGAACTGTGAATGAAGTTGGAAGAATTTGATATATGAAATTTCTGAGAACTAGTAAAAAGAGCTCGGATTGTTGAGGGAGCATAAAGGACAAACACACGTGCACCAGAAAGAAAGACCCATGTTATTGGAAAGAGATTTCATGAAGGGCCAAGTTTTGGCCAACTATCAAAAAGGTTTAAACCAAACAACAGTTTTGGAGAAATTGTCAGTGGAAGAAAAGAAGCACCAAAGAACATAATTTGCTGGAAATGTCAGGGTACCTACTACTCGAAAAGATGTCCTGAATTGTAAGATAAGTGCTACTTTATGGGGACCCCAACCACAAAGTGCCAGGGTGCCCAAATATAGCATCCTCCATTTACTTCATATGTAGACAAACCGGAAACTTTGCTAAAGAATGCCCGCAAATAAGGAATGCTCCCCTCGGATTAACAGGACCATCTAGAGGGCCTACTCCAACAAGAACAAGGAATGGAAATGGAAGTGGAAGTCTTGTTGGGACTTCTATGCATGGAATGAGGGTCTATAGCTTGGAAGGTCAATGGAGACATGGGGAGATGGATGATGGAGACATGGAGTTAGCTGCACTTGAGGATGAGGACAACTATGGCTATGACCCAATCACAGGTCAGTGTTAAACCTTAATCAAGTGTTTTCTTTAATTTCATAAAAAGTATATAGATCAATAGATGATAATTGGATGATTGAGTAAAACCCCTGAAAGCTAAATAAAGAATCCCACATGGTAGTGACGATAAGGAAAATTTTAAAAGTTTGTTTCCTGGAAAGAAATTCAAGGTGGCCTCCTCCCAGCAGACCTTATAAGAAAATATGAGATAGCCACGAGAAGGAGTTAACGAGAATACGACTGGCTACTAAAGTAAGAAAGTAGTATTTATGGGACAAGGAAGGAAAGAAACGTCCGTAGATAGATCTGTAAGTCTAAGGAGACATGAATTGATTTCGGTTGAGTTGATAAAGAACGATGATGAGGACTTGGAAGCTAGGTTTAAGTAATGCAAGAGTAAAAAAGGAGAAACACGACCTAGACAACATCCCCATTGTCAACAAGTTTCGCTAAAGTTTTCCAAAATGAGTTACCTAGATCGCCTCCCAAGTGAGAGATTGATTTTGAGAATTGGCTTGGTGAGGAATATCGAGCCCATGATTAAACAACCATACCATATTACACTCATCAAGTTGAGAAAAAAGGTAAGGAAATAACTACAAGAGTTTTGGGGTTAAGAAATGGATAGACTAACTGTCTCTACTTGAGAAAATTGGTACTTTTTATAAAGGAAAAGAATGGACAAATGAGTTTATACATAAACTATGGCAAGTCCAATAAAGTCTCATCAATAACAAAGTATTCAGATAACCCAGAAGCGAATAAGAAATTGCATAAACGGACAAAAAGAGATAAATGAAGTTTTCAAAGATTAAAGTAACAAGCTATCTTCGCAACAATGGTAATGTTGCTAAGGTTAAAAAGAATCCTTGTCACGCTCCGGAAGTATTTTAAACGTGGCAGTCCGTCGCATATAGTATTAAAGCTAATGAATGACAACCTTAGTCACGCAGGAGCTTCGATAACATGCAAGGCGTGCTTCCAAGATAGTAGGAGACTCACAGGGGTATTACATTAAGTAAATAATAAAAGCAAGCAAGAACTTATATAAATAAACATGAAATCTTCATTTAAATAACAAACTCTTACATCATCTTAGGGGCATTCCCCCGTCTTAAATGGTCTTGATTCAACTAAACCATTAACAAAGTAAACATAACTATAACATAAGCCTACTATAGAGATTTTCTTAGAAGTCTATGTTCAAAACTAAATACATATAACTTCTCCCAAAAACTACTAGTGGCTTTGGCTCATACCTGGCATACGAGGCTCCTCAGTGCCAATCAAAGATAATCATACTGTAACAAAAAGTTATAGGGGTATAAGCAAATTTAGCTTAGTGAGATGATTCTCATCTACAAGAGATTTCCATAAATCAAACAAGTATTTAAATAATCATATGAAAATGCACCAAACACATGAGCAAACAAAATACATAAGATTAATTGGAAATCATGTGTAGCATGGATTTTACGCCCTCCATGTCCGGGGTTGGGAGGTTATAGGCCCATACAACTATCAATACATGCAGATTTACTGGCTCTTGCTCGCCCTGTAGACTTTCCGGCTCCTACTGGCCCATGTAGACTTTTTGGCTCTTACTAGCCACCACTACTACTTCCTCGTTTCCTCACACAAAGAATAGTAGTGAAACAAATGCGACTCACAAATATGATATGCATGAATTATTTTCGATATAAATTTAACCAAATAATGTTGAGTTCATGTTAAAGGTGATAAAAAACAATATTCATCATATTAATACAAGAATCACAATTTAATTATCAATTCCTCTTTCTATATTCTTAACTTATATTTAACCAATCATAAATTCAAATCAAACAATAATTTTATCTTTTCCTTATCTTCTAGTGCTACTACCTACAAGCACACACAAGGAAATGTAACTTAGTAAAGGATCAACTCACTCCATGTCGGTAGCTTCCTAATCGAAGTAATCTTTCGGGAAAGTGATCCCGATTCCTTCTTCACCTAAACAAGATGAAATACCCACAATGAGTCTTTCATAGAATTTCTATTCTTGAAAACTCTAAATCTATCTTAAAATCGTGGTAAAATTGGATTGGAGGAAATTTCAAGTTAAAATGGCCATAACTTGCTCATTTTAACTCGAAATTTCACATATTATATACCGTTTTCTACCTAATCAAAAGATCTATTTATTTCTAAAACTATTTTATTCAAACCAAGTCATTTCGGTTCCGAAAAAGTGGTGACCAAATTCACCACGAATTTTCACAAACTTGAATTCCTTCTTTTAACAAAAGCTCATTTGAACAGATAGATATTATAATAGTTTGTAAAACATTTGAAATATATATACACATATTTATTGACTCATATCAAAATTTATGAAGTTAATGAAGTTGTCTCAAACCATGAAAAAAATAAAGTCTTTAAAAGATTTTGGAAAGTGAAAACTTTTGAAAAATTCCTTTTTATTTTGCTTTGAAAATATCTTAAGTTATCTTAAATTTAATTTCCATAGTCTTTTTAAATTTCTAAGGAATGATTTTTATTTTCTAAGCTTAGTTTCTAACACTTTTTGAAAGTAATAACAATTCTATACTTAGAGAAATAGTTTCTTTGTTTCTTGATATCATTCCATTTTCATGAAAAGAATTTCTAGTACTTGATGAAAAAGTGAAGTTTTTGCAAAACTTTTTTTTTTCTCAAAAAGTTATTTCTATGTATGTTTATGAACTCCTCTAGATTTCTTAGAAAAGTTTATTTAAGAAAATTACTTCCTACTTTTATTTCTAGAAAAGAATCTTTATTTTAAGAAACCTTTTCTCATTTATTTTGTTGAGACAAAAATCATTATGTTCCTGCATGAATATGAATCATAAGGTTATGAAAACATAAGGAAACATAATAACTTAAAAGAATAAGCTAGTAAAGAAATAAATCAAGTATTGAAACCTTAACTTTATCAAGGTATCCCGAGACTAAGAATAGACTAGTCCCATAAAGAAAAAGAAAATGTTTTGACTTGATGAGGATAAGTCTAAGACTAGAAAGACTAGTCTTAAAGATAACATAAAAATAAATAAATTGCAAGAGAATAAATAAATTGCAAAACAAATGAGCTTATATACTCTAAAAGATATATATATATATATTATATATAGCTACATAGCTATATTTAGTAACATATATATAAAAGTAACATAAAGAAATTAGATCCATGAACAAAAACAAAATGTGAACTTATTGTTGCTTTCTTTAACCTTGATGATTTAGAAAACACACACTAAGCTCATACTAAGTAAATGAACACTTTAGAAAAGCTAAAACTATTACCTAGAGAAGTAGTAGAAACTAGAGAAACTTGAGAGAGTTTGTGGAGAGATTTTTGGAGAGTAATTTTAGTGTATGGAAGTTGTGAAGGAAGTGGAAGGAAGATGGAGTATTTATAGGAAAATATGGGAGGTTAATTGTGTTAATTAAATAAATGAAAATAAAATAAATTGGAGAGATGGAGAGAGGGGGCTGGCGCCATTCTTGAGTGTAGGGAGGGAGTGAATTTTATTTTTTTGTATTTTTGTAAATGAAAAGTAAGATATGAAAGATGTGAAGTTATATTGGAAAAATGAAAATTGTAAGAAATAGCGGTATGGTTTGTAAGAGTAGGTTGTAAGAAAAGGTGGAGATAGATGAATAGTGTAGAATAGTAGAAAATAGTGTAATGTAAAGTAGACATGACAATTTAAGTACCGGTAGTGAGAAAATACGCGTATAATTACGATATCTAATATTTTTAGTTACCGAAAAATTATGAAATTGATATTTTTGAAAATCTTATATTTTTACGAGTCTAATGGTATATTCAGAATATTTTTACTAATCCGAGCCCCAGGACACGCTTTTCGAGAACTGTGTCTGGTTGTGCTCAAAACGAATCACGGTTTGACTAATATGATATTTTTAAGCTTTCTCAGGTTATTATGAACTATTTTACATACTAAATTCTTACTAACTTTTCTAGGGTTGCTTAAACGGGAATGCCGGACTTGAACGGTTGCAAAAGACTAGAGTTTTGTTGACTTTAGGATTCCAACTGACTTTCTAATTAGGTTTTAAGCTTAAATTAATCTCAAAACTTTAGGGGTTTACAGTCCTAGACAAATACATGGGAACACATCGGGAAATGGTCTCGAATGTGTAATTGCTTACGTTTCTCGACAATTGAGACCATAAAACAAAATTACTCGACAACAAAGTATAAAGTTAGTCATGGTAAAGTTTACTTTTAAATGGAGATGTTATCTGAATAATTAAGGATAAGGAATTTATATTGGTCACCCGAACCTTGAGCACTTGTTCATGATAAAGGAATTGAACACGTGATAGAAGAAATGGTTTAAGAGTGTATAAAAGATCGCATCCCAGAGTAAGCTTTTATGCAAAAGAAAATGAATGCGGTAACCAATGCTCTAAGGTGAAAGAAAGGAAAGCCGAGGGCCAATAAGGAGTTGTATGGATTAAATTGACAAGTTCTTGAGATTAAAATTAGGAATCATAAGGACATTAAGAGCAAAATTCCATTGAAAGAATATTAAACCCTTTGAAGAGCTCGGGTATGCATTAAGAGAAGGATTACGAGCTAAGTTTTGAGGAAAAAACTTTCTTTAAGGGGGTAAGGTTGTAAACCCCAAATTTTTCGAGAATGGTTTTGGAATACCGAATCGAAACCCTAAAGACTGACCCGTTGAAATCGAATTTTTAAAACAATTTTGATCACGGGATTTCATAAGAGAAGATTCATTAATCACGCACAAAAACGAGCATAAGGAAGTCCATCTATCTGATCCCTGAGGTAAACCCCTCAATTTCTACGGTAAAATTGGATTAAACCCTAACTCTAGTCAAACTAGAGTTTCAAAAGTCAATAAAGATCAAGACAATCAAATAATGTCAACTTCGGCAATCCTGCGTTCTCAATACAACTTTATTCACATCAAACCTTACACATTATTACTTTTCTTTACAAAAATTACAAAACAAACAAAATATCCTCTCTCTCCCTCCCTCAATGCCACTGGCCATCCCTCTCCCTTCCTCTATAATTATTTTTTTTTCAATTTATTTTATTACATCTAATTTTCAGTCCAAAAATTCTATAAATACCCCATTCCTACTTCATTCTTTCACACATTCATTTTACATATCAAAACTCTACCAAAATTCTCTCTCAAAGCCTCTCTCAAACAATTCCCTCTCAAAACACTCTGTACCATCCATTAATTTTCAAGAAAATTTACAAAACCCATTCATCTCTTTTCAAATCCTCCATTAAACCTTAGGTAAAATCCTACCTATCTCTCTTTATCATGTTCATACAACTTAGTATGAGCTTAATGTATATTTCTTAGACTCATATGAGTTAAACAAAGTAACAATATGTTCATGTTTTGTTTTTGTTCATGTTCATGTTTTACATTATGTCATTATGTTGTTATTATTATTGTTATTATATTTTGTTCTAATCTAACTTCTCTATAGTATTATGTATATTATATATATATTTCTTTAGAGCATATAAGCCGCTTGTTATTTATTTATTTTCATGCTTTGCAATTTATTTATTTAATTCATGCAATTTATTAAGATTAGTCTTTCTAGTCTTAGACTTGTCCATGTCAAGTCAAAACAATTTTCTTTCTTTTTGGGACTAGCCTATTCTTATTCCTGGGTTGCCTTGATGAAGCTAAGACTCCCAATATATAATCTGGATACATTGATGAAGCTAAGGTTCCAAATGCTTGATCATATTATTACGTTTATTTGCTTATGAGTATTTCTTTCTATTATGTATTATTCTTACTTTTACATTGCTACATAATCATATTCATGCATGATTAGAATGTTGTTGTCTTAAATAAAAATAAAAAATGCTTTCCTTCTTAAACAAAGGAAAAGTGAACTAGATTTCTTAATAAAGGATTTTTTAACAAAAAGTCTAAGTAGTGTTTTAATAAATTCTTTTGAAAAACTTAAACAAGTTAATAATAAGTTTTAAAATATTAGTGCCCAAGATTTCTTCAAATAAAAGGAACTCATTCTTTTTATAAATCAAAGCTAAATACTACATAAAGATAGAATTTTTAGCATTGAACTTAAGATTTTAACTCAACCATATCTTTTATAAAACTTAAATAGGTTTACCTTAGACTTCGAAAGTCACATACTAAGAAAATTCTTCAAAATTTAATTTTTATATGTTGTTATTCTCTTTTAAAAATTAAAAATGAAATTTTGCTAATATCTAATATTGACAATTCTTTATTAAGAAAGCTTTTCTTATAAACTTATCCAAAGAATTATTCTACAATTTGATAAATAGTAAAAATAAAACAAGTTTTCCAATCAAGGTAAAATCAACTCACTATTTTAGAAACCATCTTAGAAAAGTAATATTTGCCAAGAAAGTAAAGTTTTAAAGATAAACTTATTTTTCTAAAGAGGAAAAATGATATAAAAATGAGAGAAAAACATACATTTAATACAACTCCAAATATTTGAGCACACCAAAAACTTAAAGAATATTTTGAAAAACTTATTTTTCAATCACTAGAAATAAAGTTAGTAGATTACTTAAAGAACCAAATTTTTGAAAATTAATTTACTTTTGAAAGGATAGGAAATGGAATTATAATAGGAAAAACACTCACTTATAACAACTCAAGAATTTTTAAAGTTTCATTCTAGCAATTTAAAAAGGAAAAATTTTCAGAGTTTCATATTTGAAAATTCTTAAAGACAAATTGTTTGTGAAATATCAATGTTAAGACAATGCTACAAAAATCATGCATACAATATGAGTATAAATATATTTTCAAAGGATTTTTCAACTATATAAATATCCATATATTTTTCTTAAAAATTTTTTAATAAAGAAAAATTTGGAAAAATCATATTTTGTGAACTATAAATTTGTAAGTAATCTGTTCCGTAGTAGTTTGCAACCTAAATGGCTTCTTCTAACAAAAATAACCTTAGAAATGGATAGATGTTTTCGAGTAGGTAGAAAACGATTATTATATGCGCAATTCTGAATTAAAATGACTAAGTTATGGCCATTTTAAGTTGAATTACCCTCTATACGAATTTTAACGATCTTATGACATAGTTTTTGATAAGTACCATAGAATCAACAAGAAATACTCATTATGGGTATTCTTCTTGATTAGGTGATCCTGAGGAGGAGTATTTATACCCGGGGATTATTTCGATTAGTGGAATTACTGATCGACTCATCCGTAAAAAAAAAAATATCCCCATTACCAAGTGAGTTTATTCCCTACCTTTTTCGTACTTGTTTGTGCTTGTACCTAGAGGCACTAGAAGTAGGAAAAGAAGAAAATGAATTATGCATGATAATATTAGTTGAAAGAATTCTAAGCATACTGAGACATGTATCGTTGTGAATTAAATTGTGTTTTATTATTATGTTGGAGTGTGTGCAAATTCTGTGATCACCTTTAAATTACTTTAATCATATATTATGAGTTATATTAATTGATTCATGCATATCACATAGTTACTATCATTTTATGAGCTACTATACTCGATGGGATAAGAGTATAGTAGCCGGGTTTGCAGGAGTTATAAATCTGCAAGATGGGCGAATAGGAGCCTGAAATAAACTACATAAGTTGGATTTTAAAGATGGGTTTTAAAGAGCCTGAAACACCTAACCTCTGAATGGAATGGTGAATACATTCAAAACATATGATTTCCGATAGATTATATGTATTGCTTGATCACTTGCTTGCATGCATTCATATGCTTGTTTAATAACTTGTTTGAAATTATTTATACAAGTATGTTGATTCATGAATATTCTCACTAAGCTAGTTATGCGTATACTCTGATAGAATTTTTTGTAACAGGACCAATATCTTTTATGCTCGAGGACTTCATATACTTGAGTGGGATTATGTTTTGGGAGCTTCTGGAAATCTTTTAAAGATCTTAGGCTAAATATCTTTTGGTATTAGTATTGTTTCCTTGTGTGAAAGACTAAGTTGATATTATGATTGTTTGAAGAATTATAAGGGAAAACCCCTAAGTTGATGTAAGGATTATATTCTTTTAATGTTAAATTATATGGTTATCTAGATTTCTTGTACATTGTATTTACTATCTCCAACTATACATCCCACCAGTGTCTCCTACTGTTGTGATAGACGCCTTACATATGTTGTTGAAACTTTCGTATGACTTTGGGAAGCTATTCTTAAGTTTTAATACCGTATGTGGTGGACTGCCACATTTAGGATACCCTTTAAGGCGTGACACATATTGTTATTTCTTTAACTCTCATGAGTTTAAGAAACATGCACTAAGCTCATGCTAAGTTACATGAACATGATGAGTAAATATAAGATGTTTTACATAAGGTTATAAATTTTTAAAGAAGGAAAGAAGTGTTTGTAGTAACATGTGTGTAGTGGTTTTTGTGGAGAGAAAAGGGAATTCGGAAGAGAATTTGAGAGAGAGAGTTTGTGGAGTGAATTTGGTAGAGTTTTGGTAGAAAAAATGAGATGTGTAAAAGAATGAATGAGGAAAGGGGTATTTATAGAATTTTTGAGTAAAAATTAGATATAATTAAATAAAATGAAAAAGAAAATAAATTGAGAATGATGAGAGAGAGGGTATGGATGGCAAGCATGGGGAAGGAGGAGAAAAATTGATTAAATTTGTTGTTTTATAATGAAAAGTAATTAAAAAGTAAGATATGATGTATGTAAGGTTTTATTTGAAATGTAAATGTAAGAAATATGTATGATAGAGTGTAAGAATAGGTTGTAAGAAAAAGTAGAGATAATGAAATAGTAATGACTAGTAGAAATAATACTATGAATAGTAAAGTACACAATTAAAATACTGGTAGTAAAAAGAATATGCGGAAATAGTCTATATCTAATATTTTTAGTTACTGAAAAATTCTAAAACTGATATTTTTGAAAACCTTATATTTTTATGAGTCTAATGGCATTGTTGGAATATTTTCAGCATCCGGTGTACCAAGAAAAGTTTTTGAAAACTAATCCCATTCAAATTCGAATCACACTGAAAATGAACGAATATGATATTTTTAAGCTTTCCTATATTATTATGAACCATTATCCATAATTATCTTAATTCCGTTATTTAGGGGTTAAGAACACAGGATTGCCGGATCTAGATTTACTAGACTTAACATAGAGTTAGGTTGACTTTAGGGTTCCGATTTGACTTCTGGTTCTTAGGGCTTACTAAATTTATCGAAAAATCTAGGAGCTTACAACCTACCCCATTTAAAGAAAGTATTGTCCTCAAAACTTGACTCTCGTACCTGATTCCTTAAACAGATTCTCGTATTTGCGTTGGATCTCATCCTCTGCCTCCCAAGTTGCCTCTTCATGGGTGTGATTCCTTAAAAGGACCTTGACATATTTGATTTTCTTATTCTATAGCTTTTGGACTTTTCGATCCAAAATTTGCATTGGGTGTTCCTCATTAGTGAGGTCCTCCTTTAGTAACACTAGCTCCAACTCTACTACTCGATCTGGATCCGCTACATGCTTACGCTAGATCGATACATGAAACACGTTGTGTACTCTCGACACGTTTGGCGGCAAAGCTAGGTGATAAGCTAAATCTACAACTCATTCGAGCACTTCAAAAGGTCCAATGTATCATGGACTCAACTTTCCTTATGAGTGTACTCGGTGTATACTCTTGATTGGATTTATCTTTAAATGCACATGGTCTCCTACTTGAAATTCGAGAACTCGCCTTTTCATTCTTTGTCAGATTATTCTTACTTTGTCTACTGCATCTTTTATCAAATTTAGTCTAATAGCGAGCTTTTCCACATCATCCTAAAACAAAGGCGACCTACAACGTCATTCGTATAAAGCTTCATATGGCGGTATTTGTATGATACAGTGGTAGCTATTGTTGTAGGTAAACTTTATTAGCGGCCAATGAACATCCCAGCTTCCTTTAAATTCCATAACACAAGCACTCAACATGTCCTCTAAGGTTTGGATTGTCTGTTATGATTGTCTATCAGTTTGGGAGTGATAAGTCATGCTAAAAGTAATTTTGTTCCTATACACTTTTGTAAACTTGTCTAAAACTCATATATAAATCGGGGGTCTCGATCTGACATAATCCTGGCAGGTACTCCATGCAAACGTACTATCTCCTTTATGTATAGTTTGCCTAGCTTATCCATTGAGAACATCCTATTGATTGGTATGAAGTGAGCCAATTTGGTCAAACGGTCTACCACGACCCATATGGCGTCATATCTTGTAGATGTTTTTGGTAATCCGCATACTAAATCCATCGAGATTTGATACCACTTCCATTTGGGTATCGGTAAAGGCTTTAGCGATCCTCCCAGTCTTTGATATTCCATCTTTACCTATTGATAAGTCGGGCACTTCATCACATAATCAGCTACATTCCATTTCATCCCATTGCACCAAAAGTGGCTCTTAAGATCCTGATACATCTTAGTCCCTCCTAGATGTACTATGTATCCCGAGTTATGATCTTCACTCATAATTTCCCTTCTCATGTCCTCATCATCTGGCACACATAATCTCCTTTCATTCTCACTACATCGTCCTCATCTGCGGTGAAGTTAATATACTTCTCTGCTTGCACTTCCCTGTTTGAGCTTCTTTAATTCGTTCCACAAAGGTTGGTTCCATCACTAAGTTAGATATTTCCACCTCCACATCTTGTCCAATGAATTCGATACTCAGCCTTTCGAATTCTCTTACCAACTCTTTTTGGTCGATCAACAGAGCGACAACTTCTTTATGATTCTTTTGGCTCAAGCCATTGACGACGGCATTGACTTTACCTAGACAATAATTGATTTTAAGATCATAGTTTTTTATGAGTTCCAATCATCTCCATTGTCGTATATTCAACTCCTTTTGAGCGAATTATTTTGGTTACTTTAATGTTCAAAACATCGTGCTTTTTAATCATACTTGTCATTGTTGTATAATGAAATGCTAATCTTGTCTTCTTCGTGTTCCACACAGATGATTTTTAAAGAATGTTGATAAGTTGATAAAATTAGAACTTTATACTTTTTTTCTATTAAAAAAAAATTAATGATAATAATAGGCTCTGGAAATGTTAAAGTACAGGTTGATTATCAAAGGACGTTTGATATTTTAGATATAATATTTATATATGGGAAATCTCTATAAACTTGATCCATGTGATTATATTCCAAACCGTTTAAATGTTGTAATTAACTGCATTAGATTTTAATGAGTTGGCATACATAAGTGACCTTTATAATTTAATCATCTTAGTTAAAACATGGAAGAGCTATAAAGTAATCTTTAATAAGTCAAAAGGGATGTTCTGCACCAAACATGGAATTTAAGGGTCTTTTTGTTTGCTAGCAGATATAGATACATAAACTTTTTTGAAAACTTTTTTAAACATTATTATAAAAAATTTGTTGATACAGATTAAAAAAATTGATAGTTCTTATTAAAAGATCAAATAAATCAGATAAAGATATAATATAATATAAACCGAATATATTTACACATATATTTTAAAAATATATAGATACATGAAAAACAAAACACCAAAAGTTTAAAAGTTAAAACATGTTTCTAATGTATCATTCAAAAGTCTAAAAATATTCACACAATAATCAATGCTAATGGAGTTATATGTATATTTTCCTATTATTATTATAAGGAAAATGTTGCTCTCAAATGCTGATGGTTGTTCCACTTTTGGAAATTGTGGCAGCAAATGCGTTGGCAGGTCTGCATTTCATGCACCTTCAGTGGAACCAGGACAAACTTCAGCAGTGGAGCCAACTTCGCTTCAAGCGGAGCGCATGTTCTTGGCACCAGCCGATATAGGTGACTGGCCGTTTTAGACTATGAATTACAACCACCATTCCTAAATTTTCATATTACGTCTCTTTTTCGCTTGCTATAGATAAGAGGCCCACTATACATAGAGTCAGCTGATGATATTGAGCTGACAAATTCTGACACAAAGAATTCAATTACGCGGTAAAATATTGAATGCCAGATATAAATAAGAATATTTACACGCAATGCGAAACTATTATCCTATTTATCATAATAAAAAAATATTAAATAATTTTAAGTCACTGTTATACGGTAAGATGATAATAATACTTATTTACCACATATTTACTATACACCACATATTTATCATTGCCCCCAAGCAAAAATGCAAGTTAATCTGTACAGGATCACAAACTTCATGACACATAAGATGCTAATATTAATTCACAGATTATATACGCGTTGTGTACCATCATATATATATTTATATATATATAATATTATTAGAAATAAATGTGCTTAGCGTTAATCTGGCGAACGACATGAGAGGGGAGGGTTCTTTCGTGTGGCGTGTAATTATTACCTGCTTATTTTCGAAAAATTTCCTATGTTCCATCTGAAACTGTAAAGACCCAGTCCACTTAACCCAATTATTAAGTGTGTCAAATCTTCCGATCATGCATAATACATAATATTATGAATAATATTCAAACATTATACGTAAGATCGTTTTAAAAGAGATGTTTGTAATGACTACTTGTTTAAAACAGATATAACATTTATATGTTTTGACCTAGGAAACCCTACCACTACATAGGTAGTGGGTCATTATCTATATATGCAAGTCATACATCATATTACAACTCCCAAGGATCATATACACATAGAAATCCTACTTACAACCCAACTATATTACAAATACAATTCAACTCAAAATACATTCCAAAGCTTAACAAATAAGCCTAAACACTTCACAAAATTTTACATCAAAAGGAATCTCAAGCATATACTAGGCCTCTCTCTCCTAGTCATCCATAAAATCCTCCCAGTCAGTCCCATAACCCATATCGTCATAGGGCTCGTCATCAAAGTCACCTGCAAGATAGCAGCATGAGCCAAAGGCCCAGTACACAATAATGCAAACAAATACATATGCAATGCTCACATAACTAAATGCAATGCAATAAATCACCATAACTTCATTGTCTTTTAGTGAATTGAACAGAACAACACTGGAGTATTCAAACTTCGATTCAAGCTTGGGAATTCAAGGTTTCCTAGTAACATCAACTGCTAAGGGGGTTGACATGCAAATCCCTAAAGTTTTGAGATTAATTTAAGCTTAAACCCTAATTAGAAAGTCAACCAGAATCCCAAAGTCAACAAAACCCCAGTCTTTTGCAACCGTTCAAGTCTGGCCTTCCTGTTTAAGCAACCTTAAAAAAGTTAGTAAGAATTTAGTATGTAGAATAGTTCGTAATAACCTAAGAAAGCTTAAAAATATTAGATTAGTCAAACCGCGATTCGTTTTAAGTATAACCGGACACAGTTCTCGAAAAGCGTATCACGGGGCTCGGATTAGTAAAAATATTCCGAATATACCGTTAGACTCATAAAAATATAAGATTTTCAAAAATATCAATTTCATAATTTTTCAGTAACTAAAAATATTAGATATCGTAATTATACGTGTATTTTCTTACTACTAGTACTTAAATTGTCATGTCTACTTTACATTACACTATTTTCTACTATTATACACTATTCATCTATCTCTACTTTTTCTTACAACCTACTCTTACAACCCATACCTCTATTTCTTACAATTTTCATTTTTAATACAACTTCACATCTTTCATATTTTACTTTTCATTTACAAAAATACAAAAAAATAAATTTCTCTCCCTCACACACTCTCATTGTGCGCCAGCCCCCTCTTCTTTTTCCTCTACATTGTTTTATTTTCATTTATTTAATTAACACAATTAACCTCTCACATTTTCTTATAAATACCCCACATCTTCTTTTCACTTCCTTCACAACTTCCATACACTAAAATTACTCTCTAAAAATCTCTCCACAAACTCTCTCAAGTTTCTCTAGTTTTCACTTCTTCTCTAGGTAATAGTTTTAGCTTTCTAAGTGTTCATTTACTTAGTATGAGCTTAGTGTGTGTTTTCTAAACCAAGAAGGTTAAAGGAAGCAAAAATAAGTTCATACTTTGTTTTTGTTCATGAATCTAATTTATTTATGTTGCTTTTATATATATGTTACTAAATATATCTATGTAGCTATATACATATATCTTTTAGAGCATATAAGCTCATTGTTTTGCAATTTTATTTACTTTCCTTGCAATTTTATTTACTACCTTGCAATTTATTTACTTTCATGTTGTTTTTAAGACTAGTCTTTCTAGTCTTAGACTTGTCCTCATCAAGTCAAAACATTTTCTTTTTCTTTATGGAACTAGTCTATTCTTAGTCCCAGGATACCTTGATGAAGTTAAGGTTCTAATACTTGATTTATTTCTTTACTAGCTTATTCTTTTAAGTTATTAGGTTTCCTTATGTTTTCATAACCTTATGATTCATATTCATGCATAAACATAATGATTTTTGTCTCAATAAAAATAAATGAGGAAAGGTTTTCTTAAAATAAAGATTCTTTTCTAGAAATAAAAGTAGGAAGTAATTTTTATTAAAAACTAAGATCCTTAACAAACTTAGAGGAGTTCATAGGAATTTTTATAAACATACATGACATAGAAAGGAGTCTTTTTTTTTTTAGTAAACAAAAGTTTTACTAAAACTTCACTTTTCATCAAGTAACTAGAAATTCCTTTCATGAAAATAAAATAATTATTTCTATGAAGATATAATTGTTATTTTCAAGAAGTATTAGAAACTAAGAAAATAAAATCATTCTTTGAAAATTTAGAGGAAAAGGAATTTACTCATAACTTGAAATATTCTCCAACAAAAATAAGAAGAATTTTCAAAAGTTCCACTTTTCTTTAGAAGACTTTACTTTTACAAAAATTCATAGTTTGAGACAACTTCATTAACTTCATACATTTGATATGAGTCAATAAATATATGTATATACATTTCAAAGGTTTTACAAACTATTATAATATCTATCTCTTCAAAATGAGTTTTTTTAAAAGAAGGAATTCAAGTTTATGAAAATTCGTGGTGAATCTAGTCACCACTTTTTTGGAACCCAAACGACTTAGTTTGATGAAAATAGTTTTAGAAATAGATAGATCTTTTCAAATAGGTAGAAAACGGTATATAATATGTGAAATTCCGAGTTAAAATGAGCAAGTTATAGCCATTTTAAGTTGGAATTTCCTCAATCCGATTTTACCGCGATTTTAAGATAGAATTGGAGTTTTCAAGAATAGAAATTCTATGAAAAACTCATTGTGACTATTTCATCTTATTTAGGTGAAGGAGGAACTGAGATCACTTTCCCGGAAGATTACTTCGATTAGAAAGCTTCCGATATGGGGTGAGTTAATCATTTACTTAGTTACATTTCCTTGTTTGTGCTTGCAGGTAGTAGCACTAGAAAATAAGGAAAGATAAAATTATTATGTGATTTGAATTTATGATTGATTGAATCTAAGTTAAGAATATCGAAAAGGGGAATTGATAATTAAATTGTGATTCTTGCATTGATATGATGAATATTGTTTTTGATCGCCTATAACTTGAACTCAACATTATTGGTTAAACTTATATTAAAAATAATTCATGCATATCATTTATGAGTCACATGTGTTTCACTACTATTCTTCATGTGCGGAAACGATGAAGTAGTGGTGGTGGCTAATAGGAGCCGAAAAGTCTACATAGGCCAGTAGGAACCAGAAAGTCTACAAGGCAAGCAGGAGCCAACAAATCTACAAGTTTTTTATGGTCGTATGGGCCTGTAACCTCCCAACCCCCGACATGGAGGGCGTAAAATCATGCTACATGATTTCCGGTTAATCTTGTGTATTTTGATTACTCATTGTTGGTGCATTTTCATATGATTGTTTAAATACTGCTTGATTTATGAAATGTCTTGTAGATGGGAAATCTGACTAACTAGATTTGCTTATACCCCTATAGCTTTTTGTTACAGTATGATTATCTTTGATTGGCACCGAGGAGCCCCATATGCCAGGTAAAGCCAAAGTTACTAGGATTCTTGGGAGAAGTTATATGTATTTAGTTTTGAACTATAGACTTATAAGAAATCTCTATAGTAGGCTTATGATATAGTTATGTTTACTTTGTTAATGGTTTAGTTGAATTAAGACCATTTAAGACGAGGGAATGCCCCTAAGATGATGTAAGAAATTGTTATTTAATTGAAGATTTCATGTTTATTTATATAAGTTCTTACTTGCTTTTATTATCTACTTAAATGTAATACCCCTGTGAGTCTCTTGCTATCTTGGAAGCACGCTTTGCATGTGATATCAAAGCTCTTGTATGACTAAGGTTTTCATTCATTAGCTTTAATATTATATGCAGCGGACTGCCATGTTTAGGATATCCTCCGGGGTGTGACATGACATAGATAGACAAAAAATCTATATCTCTTATATCTAACCGATAAAGAATATAATAACATCATTCAGGGTTCACACTTCTTTATATACTCCACTTATCCTGGTCTATAACATTAATTAGTTTAACGGTCTCATAACCATGAACTAAAACATATTATTTCCTTTCGAGCCTAAATAGAGGATATACTGATATAGTTAACCTATTAGCTATCCACTTAGCCAATAAAAAGAAACACCATTGCATCATGGTGAATCATTGCATCATGGATTTGAGTCATTGCATTATGACAAAGGATTAGGCTAAGTGCCTAAACTACCGTGCCATTGCATCATGACAAGGTTGTGGCTTCTTGGTTCCGGATTCAACGACATAAAGCATAACCAATTTCAATATCTTTCATTAATCCTTGATTAAGGTCAAATTGGTATATGCCTATCCTAAGCAACAATCAATCAAAGTATTTGTGTACCTGATTTGATTTAGGAATTGATAGGAATCTCTAACTAAGTATCTATCTCTGTTTTACATAACAACTATATCACATTTCTATCCTAAGTCAATCTTATATTCACTATATTAGAACTTAGGAAAAATTATTGAACGTTAAGTAAAACAATCTAAAGTCATTACATAACATATATACAATATCATACAAGGCAAATCCTTAATTAAAAAATCTTATATCATGTATTGGAAGAAGTTGGAAGAAGTTAGAAAAACTTGAAATTTACAAGTCCATGCCAATCATTAATGCCGGCAATGCAAACCTTAATGCTGGCGGCGTATAAGGCGGCATTAAGAAGTATACATTTTGTACAAACTTGAAATCTTTACGCCGGCAATGTTAACATCAATGCTGGCGGCATTTAAGAAAATTTTGAAAGGTAAAAAATCAGGGTTCTAATGCCGACAAATTCTATCTTTAATGCCGGCGGCGTTTGAGAAAATTTCCAAAAGGTCATAATTAAAAAATTTAACGCCAGCATGTACGCTAGTGGCGTACGAGGCGGCGTACACTGCAATTCACATTGCAGATTTTCTTTGTTTTCCAAATGCAAAAATTTTTACAATTTACCTCTTCCAACTCATTTCAAACCACATGAAAGCCTACTACAACCTATCTATAGCATGTTAAGCATTCTAAAGCTTTCCTAACCACTCTACAACATCTCAACAAGAATTTAACACATTAATTGCTTGTATTACACTACACATGCATATTTCATGGATTAAGAGAAAAATAAGACATCTCAAACATAAATGAACTTACCTCATGCATATATAAGGCTTGGGAAAGGATTTTTGGTGTGTTGAGTCCAAGAAAACTTGATTTGGGTCTTGAAAGTTTTGGGCTTTGGAGGAATTACGAATTTCCTCTCCTTTTGTTCTATTTTGGATTGTCTAATATGCAAATTAGTATTGATGTTTATCCTAATAATGCTACTTTGGGAGGGCAGATCCGAGAAGGCTTGGACCTTGTTTAGGCTTAAATTTGGGCTTGTATTGGGTTTAAAAAGACCAAAATCTGCTAGGCTTATGGGTTAAGAATTTATCTAAAAACACATTTAATTCATCAAACATTAATTACTACAACAACCACTTGCATTAACATAATAATTAATAACATAACTAAACTATCATGCTAAATATATTATCATAGCTTATTATCTATTCATATATTATATCGCATTCACAATACAAATACACTAATTCACTCAAATACACACACATATAATTATCAAATCTAGCATGCATTAATATATTAAAAAAAATTATGGTTATATCAGAAACATTTTTAACAACACACATATTTTAGTTTTGTTTTTCTTCTTCGGTATATGTTTTCTCCAATGGAGAATTTTGTGTTTAGCAACAACTTTTTTACATTATAATCTTACGACCAAGATTTTCAACAACATTTGAAAATAGTCTTTTTTACCCTCTATAATGAGGTCGATAAATAGGTTCTAAAATGGAAAATAAAATAGGATGAAATAGAAATTAGCTTAAAACGAAAAAAGAAAAGAGGAAAAACTATAGAAAACGCACATAGATATGAATAAGGTGAGTGAGTTAGGGTGGGGTGGTGGGTATCAGGTTCTACCTGTGCCATGTCATATAAGATATATGGCATTAAAATTTTGAACTCGTGACATCGTATACCCATCTTGCACCCTATAAAACTTATAATTTTTAGTTTATAATATTAAATATAGTTTCATGTCATATATATAAAACTAACCTATTTTCATATATCACCATAACAACATGTGGAAGGAAGTTCAAACTACTCTATTTGTTTATGTGTAAATGTTAAAACCCATAAAGAAATACCTACGAAATTTGTCTATGTAATATTAAACAAAATTGTAGAGGTTGTAACATAATCCAAAATTAAAAACCTTGGTGTCACTTCTGCATTAATTGGGCTTAAAAAAAATAAGACTTTTATATAATATAAAATCAAGTGCATACATATAATTAAAGTTCTTCTATAATAATAAATTCGAAAATGCGATGTACAAATAATAATTTAGAACAAAAGTGATTACAACATAAAAAAGTGGAGTCTTATTATTTATTATATATTAATACTATTTTATAATTTTTAATAGGATAGGTGAAGTAAATAATGAGACTTATAGGTGAAGTAAATAATGGGACTTATACTCTTTATAAATTAGAGTGTATAAATTTTAAGGCATTTATAAGGTATAAAGACCTTATATTCGAAGCTTTTACTATGAGAACAAGTTCTATAAAATATATACATTTACTTTATCATGTGTGATTGTGATCATTAATATACTCGGACCTTACCCAATCAAGAAAAGGAGTAAATTGCATCAAGGTTGTAATATTTAAGGGTAAGTTTATTTGATGGCCCATCGTTTCGAGTGGTATAAAAGAGGTCTTAACGTTTGAAGAAGTGTGTCAGTTAAGGTCTTATTGATACGTGTCAATAAGAAAAATATTTAATTAAAACTCAGAAGACATCTTGTTGATACCTCAACTGACCTTTTCAAACATTGAGTCATCTTTTAAACTATTCAAAACATTGGGATCTTAAATGAATTTACCCAAAATGTTAGGATTTTCTTATGTAATTTACTCTTAAGGGAAGCATGGATGGGCATCATATAAGGCAAGGTCATCTACCAATCTCTAGATATAAGTGTTATTTATACATGTTGGAATAGACTTCTCGTGGTTTTGGGTCCTGTTCTAATTTTGGAGGACCCGGAACAACCCCATCGACATGACGGGGCAGGTAAAAAATTTTTGATATGCCAATTTTGGTTATTTTTTTTTTCTGGCGTGACGATTTGAACTCGTAGGTTCTGGCGGGTCCACTTCGAAGACCCCGCAAGAACCTACCACCTCAGCAGGTCCTAACGCCTGTTCGAGTCTCGATTCAGACCTGACCCGAGAAGTCTATGTTGGAGTTTTATGTCTTTCGTTTTAGGATTTTATTTTAAACGAGTTTTATAAAAGAAAGTGACTAAGATCTTTTTTTTTTTTTTACGCTTTTTTTAAAACTTTCATCTTAAGGGGAATGAATAAATAAACCAGTAAATAGACATACGGATTCTAAAAGGGAAAAACTTCTGGTACAACTCCCTTTTTGCTACTATTACACATTATAAATGACCCTCTTTGAAGTGAATTTTTTCATCCCCTAGAAAAGAATTTATTGATGTATAAAATCAATGTAATTACATTATGATAGAGCGGTCAGACGGTCTAGAAATATATTCCACCAACAAAAGAGATAAAGGGGAAGGTTACATAACCATGGTTCATCCATTTTCAATTGAAACTTAAACACATGATATCCACGTATTGGCCGATATTTTTAATTGGATATAAATTAGAGGTGTGCACTATGGTTTGGTACGATTCACCTCTTGAATCGAACCAAATCATAATAATACATGTCGATGGTTTTTTTTTTTTTTTAATTTTGAACCTAACTATATAGTTCAGTTGTTTATTAATTTAAACCTAACTATACAATTTGGTTTGTATATTTTTCAAACCCAAAAAAAAGTTTGATACCATAAGTGACTCAAACCATTTTTATTCTTAATATAAAAAAAAAAATCTATTAAGAGTTCTTAATCACATATTTTTTATAACTAATACAAGTATAAATAATAATATTTTAAAATAATTTATTTATCCAAATAAATATATAAAACTTATAATGAGCACATATTTCATTCATTATAAAACTATAATCATACATTAGTTTCGTTTTCTTGAATTATCTTAAACTACAATAATATATATGATTTTATAAAATTAAATTCTACTATCTTAATATAAGACATAAATTTTAATTCCTTGTGCTTCTAATCAACATATATCATAAATGCTAAAACCTAAATGTTATTTTGTTTGCAGTCACACTACAACAGTTGAAACAGGATATGACTAACCTAATTTTATTCTTATGAAAGAAAAATTAGAAAATAATTAAATTTTTTAATAAAGTAATTACAATAAGAAGCAATATGTTTAATTTTTTTAAATATGTAAAACGTTCTGTTCGATTCAACATACGATTCAGTTAAAGAGTCCGAACCAAATCATGAATCACTTATCATTCCTTGAATCAAATTGGGAACTGAACTATTTAAAAAAAGAATCAAAATTTTAGTATGATTGGGTTTGGTGCGTGACTTGATTGGTCTTTTTTTTTTCACTGTGCACTTGTTCCCCAAAAAGAAGCCAAAAAGACTTGAAATTGATGCCTAAATATCAACCGTTTGAAGTGATGGGTGTAGATTATTTTCTATTAATTTTTACTTTTCATATATATAAATCATGCAATACCTAATATGGCATGAATTAAAATAAAAAAGAGATAATTACAAAAATATGACCTATATTTGACTAATTTATAAATAAATAACCTATGCTTTTTTTTTCTTTTCATAAATAAGTGACTCGAGTTTTATACAAAAGTATTAATATTATTCAATAACTTTAGAATGACATATGTTAATATTTTATTGATCATAAAAATTAATTTTACATTTATTTTTCAATTTTATCATTTAAAAAATAATTTTTATTAATTTTTTTTACCAATAAAGCTCTAAAATATATTCCCCTAATAGTAATTAATTATAATGACACTTTTGTATGAAATTCGGGTTGTCTGTTTGTCAAAAAATTAACGTAGATCATGTGCTTGTAAATTAACAAAAATATATATAATGTTTTTGTAACTAACCAAAAAAAAAAAAAATTCCTATATAACTTTTTGCTTCATTCATGTCCGAAACATATATGTCAACTAAAAAGACAAATATACGCACTTACATAATGATTTTGTTTGTGTGTCATGTACATTTAATTGGCATATAGATTATACCCATATTTTTTTCTTTTCTTTTTTCATTCTTTTTCCCTCGAAATGCGCAATCGACTTGGATTTTAAAATTAATTGTTCCGGTGCAGTTCAATCTTGTAGATCAGATAAGGAACTTCACAGAGACGATGGCCACCTTGAAGGCAATATATGGTGATGCTGAAGATAGTGTGATACTTGCGAGATCTGTTTATCTTTTTAGCATTGGTGGCAATGACTACATTCAATTTTTCGTGGATTTCTACGAGAGCGGAAACCATTGCACTCCTACCCAACAGGAAGCCTTTGTAAAGGACGTTGTGGGAAACATATCAGCTGCAATCACCGTGAGTAATTAATTTTCCCAGCTTATTTATCTGACGTAATTATTGCAGCTACTCGTCTTTGGCTCTTAATTAGATATAAATAAATAAATCTGAGTTTTATAAGTTTGACTTTTACAAAATTACTTTTACAATAAATGATAATATGAGATGGGTATGGATAAGTTTGTTTTGGTTTTTACAGAAAAAAAAATCATAATTTATAGGTCAAATTGGTTATATTAAAATTATAGATTAAATCAAGATTTTAATATGAAAAAAAAGCTTTATTCTAATCTTTTATGTTTGTATAAATATTCATATTTAAATTGCTCTACAAAATTCAAATTGCTTATAATAACAAAATACTTTATAAATGGATCACACTCATAATCATAGCTCCTCCACCAAACTATTTAGTCACCAATCATCATTTGCCAACTAAGTATATTCACTAAAAACATCCCATCTCGTTTTGATATAGACCTATGTGCATGATCTTACTTTTTGAGGTTCTTAGAGATGGAGATAGGTCTTTACACTTTTTGTGATTCTTTGCCAAGGATCTCAAAAAAATAAGGTTCTTCACATCTTTTATGATTCTTTTATTTTATTAAGGCATTATTTAAAAGCATATGAGACCCTCAAATCTTAAAAAATGTAAAGAACCTTATGGAAGGAACTTTAGAGATAAAGTAGTAGGATTCTTTTAAAAAGAAAGTCCTTAAAATGTTGATGTGACATATTAAGAACCTTTTAAAGGTCAAGCATCCACATCCCACAAGATCTTTATATGTCACATTAGTTTTAAGGACTTTTTTCTAAAGGTCTTATTACTTTATTTCTAGATCTTTCACAATCTTTTAAGATTTTGTAGGTTCTATACACGTTTTATATAATACTATTATATTTTTTCTAAGTGATGTTAATGTAAATAATAATTTACAAAATTATTTTAGAATAAATTAAAAAAATGAAAAAAAGAAATGTGATTGAAAAAAATTAATTAAGAATACATTGCAAGAAAAGTTGGGGAAAAAAAGTGAAGCCGATGTGATTGAAAAAAATTCCATGGCAACGGTAGGGAAAAAAAAATAGATGCAAGAGATATAAGATAAAAATAGAAGTTGTTGTAGCAATTCGCCACGGCAAGAATGAGAAGAAAATGACAAGCGGAAATATCCCAAAAGGAAATAAAAATAAAAATGTTAAAGGCCTATTCATTGACCCTAAATTTATAATTTTCCACAAAATCAATCATCTTTCAACAAATTGGATCAAAATATAAAGCAATCTACCAATAAAAGTCAACCAGGAATAAAAGTGATTTATCAAGAAAATATATTAAGTAATTAATGTATAATAAAAATTATAATTAGATAAAAGAATTCATATTCCGCAAAGTGAAAACGATTAACAATAAAAAAAATTAAGTTACCAACGAAATAATATATACCTTGAACCTAAAACAATTAAAAAAATTATTATTAACCAATATTTCAAATAATAAATATCATAATAAAGCCACGAAAATATATTTGGCATTCATTTAATCATCGTAAGAAGCTTTATAGTTATCACAAAAATAATATTATGTTTTTCTTTTCTAAATATGTTTTTGTTTGGTTTTACATATTGATTTGGTTTTTTCTCTAAATCAATAATTAATAAAATTGATTAGTATTGAGAATTTTCTAAAACATGTTGAAAAGAAAAACTTTATTTTTAATTTGGTTTAGTTAATTCATAGATGGTTTGATTTGATTGGTTTGTAGGATATTAGTTTGTGGCCATCCTTGTTCATAAAGGCCAAACATAGGCAGTCAGCCATAGATAGGTTAGGAATACCTGTTAATTTGCCAAATTCTGTTTGGCCAAAAAAAAAAAAAAAAAGAAAGAAAGAAGTAAAGAAATTGCCAAATTCTGTTCTATTGCGTTTTAATACTTATACGAAGTTTAAAGGAAAGGCAAATTAATAATCACAAAAACTAAATTGACCGTTTTTGGCGAGATATGATTTGCACTAACAATAATATAATTTATTTGTGGCTTATTAAATGTCACTAATAATACAACATCTTTAATGCTACGCAAGCACAAAAACATTATCATTGATACGAGGTTTAAAGGAAATTAAAATAATTATTAATCACAGCAAAGTAAGTGAACCTTTTTGCAGTAACTTTTCTGAACGATATGTTTATAGATTTATGATATCATCAAAAAACAAATTTGTTAATAATGTTTCAGACATCACAAAATGTTGGTATCTTGTTCCTTCCAATATCACCCGATGAGATGCATGCTTATAGTTTATTGGTGACAGATAAACCTTATATGTAGTTGCTTATAGATGACTTTTAAATGCACATCTTTTGTAAACCTCGAAAGATCGCTAACCATATTATAATAATTTTCTCCAATTGTTTTGATATTCTCTATAGGAAATTTACGAACAAGAGGGAGGAAATTCGCTTTCATGATCATGGGTCCCCAGGTTGTTTACCATCAATGAAATCAAGGTTCGTAATAACCTTCAGAATGGATGTGTTGGGTTGCCTCTTACCTTAGCCAAAATGCACAATCATCTCTTAAACGTGACCTCAGCGGATTGGCTCAAGAATTACATGGATTCAAACATTCCATATTCGACTACTACTATTCTCTTCTTCAAAGAATGAACTATCCTGGCACATATGGTACGTACATCTTTATTATTGCTAAGTGATGATATATTAAATATTTTAATAGTCCAATTATAATTTAATATAAATATGAGCTATTATATAACTGATTGACCGATGCATTAGAAAAAAAATGACAAAATCATAAAATTTTTATAACGAAATTTTCAACCGACATATATTATTATTGTTGTCGTTGGATGGATGTACCCTCGTCACGATAGTAAAACACCCGCAGCAACATTGAATGATAATTTCTTTATTTTGAGTAAGTTCTGATACTTAATAACCAGCATCTTGTAAATTGGGTTAGGTTACATAAATGGAACGATTGCCTGTTGCGGCTACGAGTATGATCCATATCGTGGAGCTGGTTGTGGCAAGGAGTATCATTCGTTATGTCCCTAGCCCTGTGCTTTCGTGTTCTTTGATGGCAGTCACACTACTCAGCGTGCCAATCTTCAACTATCTCGGTTCTTTTATTTTGCGGGACTGCCAATTACATTCCCATATAACTTGTACCAACTGTTTGGAGATGATTCGGTGCTATCCGAAGGAGATTTGGATGGTGACGCATTTAGTATATGAGCAAGATCGAGTCCTACGGGGTGATGTAATAAAAGTCTCAATAAATGTTAGATATCTTAAGTGGTCATATTTGCTTAACTGACCGGCGTTCCACATTGGATGGAGTTCTTAATCTTTTAGAATGAGTAATCGCGAAAAAAAAAAAAAACATTTCAAATGAGTTTGGAAAAATAACATTCCTCACGAAATAAAATTTGAACTAGGGACCGACTGAACCATAAATCAGACCAAACCATACCGAAATTTTGATACTTTTTTAAATAGTTTGGTTCCAATTTCAATAAACGACAAATAGCTTCATTTGGTTCGGACATATTTAAAAAAAAAAAGTTCCAACATATTATTTTTTCTTCTAATTGTTTTATTAAAAAGTCAATTATTCATAAAATTCTCTCTTAGATATATATCATTCATGAAAATGAAATTAGATTTAATATATATTTCGATTGTTGTAGTATGTCTATAAATAAGATAGATTTCAGATTTTAGCTTATAGTATTTTGACTTTTAACCATTTTTTTTCTTTTATTTATTAATTAATCTACTTCTATCACTTATTTATTTATTGGTATATATAGTTGAAAATGTGTTAGTTAGAAGTATACAACTAATTAAAATTTGTGCTCAAGGTAATTTAAGAAATAAGACTAGTATAAACTATAATTTTGTGGTGGATAAAAATAGTTCGAACCGCAAATTAAACCTGTCGCGACCCTATAAGGGGCCCAGTAGGATTGCCCTAAATCGCCATATCATGTGCACCCGCAACATGAGAATCGTCTTGTAAGTCAGAGTTTACAAGACTCTAATTAATTGTCCTCTCATTGTATTATGCACATATAAATTTATTATGAAAATACTTTATTGGATATCGAACTTTCACAGATCACAAAGACCGTAGAGAAATCAGATATCCTACCAAACGACAAGATAAGGTAAACTTAGGTTTAACACAAATATCAACTAGGTTTAAGTTAAGAAAAAGACTACATTTTTATGTTTATTCTCTCAACTAGGTTTATTTTCTAAATTTACAATCATCTACCTATCTTGTGAAATTTGATCCTTGGTGTGTTTTGCACTCAGATCCTATCCCTTCCCAATTTCAATTTACCTATAAAAGCAAACTGTTGGGAGTCAGCTACAACTAGCTGAGTGATTATACCTTACTCCATACCATTCAAGCAAAAACAAACAAGTTATTAAACAAGCATATGCAATGCAAGCAAGCAAATGAACAAATATATATGCCCAACCAGTAGCCATATATATATAGATATTCAGATTTACGCCCTCCGAATCCTGAGTTGGGGTATATCCACACATCAGCACCTGGATTGCTAATATTTCATGATTCAAATTTATTCAAAGAGTTTTTCATATATGGAAAATAATATACATATAACAACATTCCATTGAAGCAAGATATCCTTAATAATGACTTGACACGATCCTAAGAGATGGGCTGTCTCCCTAGGACGACTTAGTTCTCATTATCTTAGAACAAAGCCCATGGTACACACGAGGCATATACCACTTCGGTCTTCTATGTTCACCGTCCTCACGGGACAGTGTGGCCCATCCGAGTTAAAGTGTAGTGGTGATGGCCTTCTACATGCAATCCTGTAATGTATGCTCAATTTTGTAATTATCATGCCAATAGTTATTAAGTCCATTTATTTGGCGATCAGACAATTATCAGACACTCGCAAAGATCAAAATGTTTAAGCAACACTCAATGCTTAATGTTCCAGATAATGTATAGCATTTTGAATGCAATAACAAACACGAGCAACCACAAGCATAAACTTCCCAACCCATAAATGAATCATTTAATTTATATTAACAAAATATCATACTCTAAACCTATAAGCACAAGCAGATATGAAGGTCATCGGAATATACTTGCCTGTTTATCCTTGCTTAATGGTCATAGAAGTCTATAAGAAAACTCAAAGATGGATCTATATCCCCTGAGAATCAAGATAACAGACACTCATTACTATACTCTTGTTCATACAAAGAAACCCATTGTGTCTTTGTGTCTTAAACTCGAGTTTTAACATTCTTAATCCACTTTAATATATAACTAGTCATTTTGAAGCTTGTAAAGGCTACATTTCGTAACTTGAATTAAAAAGTTCATATAATCTTAGTTTTCTTAAGAAAAGTATTTTAAATGTTTCCAAATATCGATTTTAATCATGTAATCTTAAATTGGATATATTGTACTCGTTTTAACTTGGATTTTTAGTATATGAATAGTCAGTGAAAAGTTATCAAAAGTAGTTTTTAATTATCAAGTTAAACTAATCGTTTTGTATATTTATCCCTATGGTTACTTTAGGTCCGAAAGGTATCGTTATGATGCCTATTTTTCTTGTTTTATATTCTTAATTCTCATTTATAAGTCAATTCCTTGTTTTATGTTTATTTCATCATGCTTTAGTGATTAACTTAATATAAGTCCATTACTCTACTTTTTAGTTAAAGCATATATATTTATATTTATTTTCATTTTGCTTGTTTTGATCTTAATTTACGTATGTAACTAATTTGATTATATCAACTAATATTTATGATTTCCATTAATCTATACTTTATATCTTTATAGTTTATAAGTGTTGAAGATTATTTCTTAAGTTTAATTTCTCATTACAATCTAGATCATCTTGATTTTCTTAATTTGTGCTTGAATTACTTAAGTTTTTTTTTAGGAATCTTATTCTTTTATATGTGTCGAAATCTTCACATGTCTATATAGGCTTGTTATTTGAGTTTATCAACTAGATTCAAAGCTAAATTATATTTTTATCTATATTGTACTTAAATCATATCAAGTTTATGTATCAAAATCCTATTTCTACGTATGATATAAAACTCATATTTGTATATAGGGTAATATTTTAATTACAAATCCAATCTTCCTGTCGATCTAATGATCAAATATCTTTCATTTATCAAATTCAAGTAAAATTTTCTTAAGTTTCCTTATAGGAAAAAAATTTTCATTATAGGGTCCTCCGGTTTCCTAAGCTTTTATTTCTCCAATTGATTCCATTTCTACGCATGAATATATTTTGTGTGTAATTTAAATTATTTAAGCTTATCATAGAATATCTTTATTCTTTTTAAATGACAGAACTACACTATAGGTTTACTTTACTTAATTCTAATTTTTTCTTTAGTTAAGTTTTACTTCATAAGACATAATGAATGTTTATATAATGCCATTTAACCAACATGATCTCTATGTTTTCTTTTATTAAATACAACTAATTATCTAAGTATTGTTAAAGAACATAAGTTATTATGATTTCTTCTTTCTTCCCTAAGATTTTGCATATAGGAAATGAGTTATTTCCTAAGGAATTAAGAGTAGGTGAACTGAACTATTTTTGGAAATGTTGTATACTGTTGTTTTACGGTCATATTTTGTTTTGTGTTTAAGGGAGTTTATAATGTGTATAAGATGAGTTATTCATTATACTAGATAGATATTGATGAGTACACGACTAAATTACTAACTAATATCAATTGAAATATTTGAATTGGGTTTTAAGTTCCATATTTTGTAAGAGATAGTTTTTCCTTGATTTCTAGTATTTATGTTCAAGTAATTGAGTAATGTTATGGTTTTTTCGTATACTTGATTAGGGTTTAAGATTTTAAAAACTAAAGTAGGGTATGGTGTTATATAAGTTAAAAATATTTTTGTTTTAGTGTTTTCGATATTAAAATCTTAATTTGAGTCTTATTTATGTAAATTAAACTTAATATCTAGTTTTAACGGATATATCTCAATCCTAGTGATTTATCTTTAAACTATCATTTGCGAACTAATATCCTTTAAAGATATGGTAATTGAATTCTAAATCAACAATTATTGTCTTGGAACTATATTTATCGAGATATCACTCGTTTTGAAAAATTACTATTTATTTCCTAGGTGGTCACCCATCTTGATACCTGAGCACACTTAATTTTTAGTGTTTTGAAAATTTTTCAGTATTACATCATGGATATCTTTATAGTTAAGGTTCTATATTTTTCTTATATTATTTCCGGGTTGAAAACTAAAATCTAAAGTCTATGGAGTTGGATAGATTTAGATTTATCACCTACATGATTAGAGTTTCTAAATCTAATAGGGTAAACTAGGGTTTTAGTCTATATAGGATTAAAATATTACAACTCTCATATTTATGAAATCAGAATTTTAATTTGAGCTTTATAGTGATAGATTTTGATCATTTATTGATCATATCAGGTATATTTAACCCTAGCGATTTGTCTTTAAATTTCTAGTTACTAATAAATGGACTCTAGAAATTAATTATCTAATATTATAATCAATTTTCTACCTTTTAGCATTTTATTTATCAATTTATTATCCTTTTGATAAAAAAAATATAATATCTAGTTTAAATACACATACTAGCATAACATAATTTTATATTATTATCATTATATATGCATGTAAATATGTATATTTATAATAAAAACTAATATAAAAAATTCTAATATTATGAAAACTTCTTCATTCAGGATCATAATAGCAAAATTTTAGAGTGGTCAAAACCTTATCTTGTGTGGTCTTGAATTGAAGAGCGTATCGCAACAATCACAACACCACTTCTGGAATTAGAATCGGTTGTTGTATGTCAAAAGATACGAACTTTTAAAAATAAAAAAAGCTTCTAGATCTCTTTTTACTATTTTATTATTTTTTCTTTTCCTTTTTCTTTTTTTTATTCTCCTCGTCGAGAAGTTTTTATCTTTTTTTTTTTCCTTTTCATTTACCTTTTCGTAGAAGGTTTTGAATTTTCTTTTTCAAAGTTTTCTAACGAAGACTTTACTCCAGAGAGAGAGAATACGAAAAGAAGGAATATGAAAGAGAGGATGAGACGAGAGAGAGAGAGAGAATTTATAGGCAAAAAGATTTTTTGGGGGAGCAAGTTTCATTCTTTTTTATTCTAATTAACATGTACGATAAATACTTATTCGTTATTATTTTTAGATGAAAATTTACATACCTATTATATTAAATATTTTGAACGCTATGGTATACTTAAAATCTTTAATTTAAAACTTTTATTTTTCAATTTTAATATCTGTTACTATAAATTATAATTTATCTTTTAAAGTTTAAATTATTAGTATTTTGATATTTTAAGATCTAATTAATAATTATATTGTCTTTGATTTGATTTATTTATATATACTATTATAAATTTATGGTATACATTTTTGTTTGTATCTTTTGAATTATTTTTGATCTAATTTATTATTTACTTATCGTTATTGGCCTTTAGTTTATATATTAATCATATTATTATTATTATATCTTATGAAAAATTTTCTTTGATATAATATCGTTTATGCTTATATTTTTATTTTGATTAGGTCTTTTATTATCTATATTGAATTACTGATATTTAAATTTGCGAAAAATAGGAATGAATTTTTTTGGATATTTTCTAAAATTTTCAAACATTACTATCGATTTAACAATTATCAAATTTTAAGTAAACGTATAATTTAGGGTGTTACAAAACCTTATTAAACCATTTTTTCAGTTCAAAAAATTATGAACCAAACTGTCTAATTAGGTTCAAATATAAAAAAAAAAAAAAAAATCAAACCATAATATGGTGTGGTTTGGTTTGGGAGACGAATTGGACTAAACTGCACCATGCACACCCAAATTTGAATAGATATGTGTTCCATTGCAAAATGACATAAACATATATATATATATATATATATATATTGGGAAATAATGGTGTTGAATGAAAAAAAGATTTAAGAACTTATTTTAATTATTCTTGTAATCTGATGCCAACACGGTAGACCGATTCATTAAAAAGGAATAAAATAAGCACTGTTTATTATTTTAATGATCAACAACATTTATTATATTGTCAAATGTGGTTAAGTGTTCATGGGTCAATGCCATTAGATCTATTTTACTTCTCCAAGTTACCTTTATCAGTTTCTCTCTTAGTAATTGGTTTTTATTTCCCTTTTGTTTCTTCCACAATAACTTATAAAATTACATTCATTTCATAAAAGGTTCATTTTACAGGTTGTGAAACTAAAAAATCAGGGAATCGAAACTTTGTTGGATTTCTATAAAATTTAATGAACGATTTCCTAAGTAAAACAAGCTAGAAACACACATAGCTACCTTTCATACATTGTTGAAGTGATATGTGATTATATTGATACATCTTGTGAGCTTGGAGTGTGACTCCGATAAAGTAAGTAGACATGCAATTCATCACTCTTCATGATTGCCGTATGTATTTTCTTTTCTATCGTTATGGTATTATTAGTTCTCCCTTATTGCAAGAATCAATCGATTTCCTCAACAAACTCAATGCCTGCGAACCTAGCCAAAGAATGATTGAAGTATGGATTGACTTGACCTTCTTTATCCAAAACTTAAACCTTTCACTTACATAGAAGAAAAAATGTTTCTTTCAACCCTTCACCAACAACTCTAGACCCTCATAAAGCTTCTGTTTAGGTGAGTTGATGAGGTAGTTTACCCACTCGAATCTACTTGATGAGAATTAGTATTAACACAATTATAATGTTACCCTTACTACTAAGTCCTCACAAAGGGCCTTCAATGTCACCTGAAGTGTCGAGGAGTTCAGCTTAAATTGTGTCAGACATAGTTTATGGTTATCATGGAATGCCTTCTAGAGCCATGTGAAGGAATTAGAATCTTAAATTCTAACAATTTTAAATAAATGCAGAACCAAGTCCCACTAAGAAGGGGAACCTAGTTGTTCTCCATAGGTTACGAGCCTTTAGTTTGCATGAATAGGACAAAATACTGTCTTTTTTTTAGTACCAAAACTTCTCATCATGAATGGTTTTTTTTTCCTTCTTTTTTTGGCCTGCTGGGCCTAGGTTCACAAGACTCATCCTTTGCAACCCCATAAGTGGACATGGCTATCCATGTCCTCACCATCTTTATGGTAAACATCCCTTAAAGACTTTCAATACACATACACATCTTTCAATGATCTCCTAATATGCACCGCTAACCCATTTCATCATTACAACTAAAGTGTTGATGCCATTGTCCTCACTAGGGGGAGGAAGGTCCTTCCTCTCATATCTTTCGACAATTTGCACATTATTCTATAGTGTTTGAGATGAAGACATTTAATAATTTCATGAGTTCATCACCATCATGACCTTAAAAAGATAACAGAAAAAATGTTAAAGTGATGAATAATTAAAAGACTTAATTGAATCTCGAGAACACAAGAGAATAATAGAATGCAACAATATTGGATGAAGGAAGGTTGAAATTGATGGCTTGAGGAAGTATATATAGGTACATGGCCACGAGAGCTATAATTGATGGTTACACAGATTTGCAATCAAAATTGCATTTCTACCTACAAATCGCACCAAAAGACATGGGATAGACCACAACATTTTATATGTCAAAGATACGTAGACATGCCTAATACAAGTTTGACACTTGTGCCTCATTTAAATTCAAATGTAATGACATTCAAAATGAATTTTTTACCTACAATGCACCTTCACTTTGGAACCAAATTTTCCTTAAGAAGCCTCATTCACCTTGATCAAGACGAAAACACACATATGTCAATATTTTATAGCTCATCACTATATAGCTTGGTGCAACATTGCCCAGCTTGGCATGTGAGGGGTGTTGGGGGTACAAAACCTCATAATAGTTTGGCTATTCACCATCCTAACCACCTTACCTTGCTGGTTTCCTCCAACATAGCCATCCCTTAAGACAATGTAGGCCTATATAGCATGGGTTATCGGGTTCTGATAAATTATTTAATTAAACACTCAATTCAAAAATATTTCCAAAGATGAGAACATGGTTAAGGTTGAAGCCATGTACCTAAAGCTTGCTATAGGAAGTTGAACTTGGTTTCTAGTCTAACACAATTTAGCTATGGTCATTTTAGACATAGGCTCTTTAAATCCAAAGCGAGTTGTTTAGATCATGAGCTAACCTCTTTAGCTCTATTTGAATTGTCGTGGACATTGGGCCAACCATGCATAAGCTTACCAAGCTACTTCATTTGATAATGACTCAATCACTTCTTTCAAATAGTGACTAGATAACTTGAATGCCCTCTCAAGAGTTTTCACTTGATATTGATCTCACACAAAGTGAGTATTAATGGACAAACCTAGATGTCTCTATCTCATGTCTAAAGATCTCGAAAACTGTCATAATGGAAAGATGCTTTCATAATATATCGGGATATACTTTTTACCATGATAATATGCTTTTCTAATTTGCCACGACCTCCTCTCCTTTAGATAAGTCATGTTAGGTTAATGGTACGATATCTACACTCTATTTGTTTTTGACATTACTCTATTGCATCTACACTTTAACAATAACATATGTATTAAAGTGGCTTCAATAAGCAACTTCCTAGCTGCTCCACCGATGATCTCTTTATATTGTACTAAAAGTGCCCCTTATAGGCCTTGTAAGCCTAAGCCTCTACCAACAAAATCCTAAAGCAAAAAATAATATTAAATTTTCAAGGTAAATATCCGATTCTCTATGAGATTTCATAGGCATTTATATGTGCACACTTTCACTCTCCCTTTACATTTCAACTTTACAATTATATCTCTATATGCACAATATAATACCAATGTTACGCAAAGATGAATTATTATTATTGTTGTTTGTTTTTGTCATTATTGTCGTCATCAAGGGAAGGGAGGAGAATGGGACCTTAGAGTTAAGTTTGGATTTTTTCTAATAAAAAATCATATATTATATCTATAATTAAAGAAAAAAATATACAATAATATTTAACATAGTCAAGGGACTAGATATTTGAATTTACAAATGAGTAGGTCTAACTTCATAAATATCATTTTACATATTACAATACGCATTTATTTCTTCAATGAATTTTTTTTATAACAACTAATAACATCAAATTCATTTATTATTAAATTATATTTAACAATATAATCTCTACATCTATTATTTTAATAGTGTGCACCATAATTAATCATGCAATGGCCATATCAAAATTTTAGTCAAATTGCATAGAGTATTAGTAAATGATAGCAATTATATTTCTTGATTTAGCAACATCTTTTTTAGTCATAATATATTGGAATACACTTTCCTCCATGATAATTTTCTTTCCTAATTTTCCATGACCACCTCTCCTCTAAATAACTCTTAGTAGGTTAATGCTAAGGCATCTACACTCTATTTGTTTTTGTAATGACTCTATTGTGTTTGTGCATCAACACTAACTTAAGTATTAGAGTGACTCTAGTGGGCAACCTTCTAGCTATTCTACCAATGATCTCTTTGTCTTGTAGGCCCAAAAGCACCCCTTGTGGGCCTTAGAAACCTAATTCTCTACTAGCAAAATCCTAGAGCAAACAATAATATTAAATTTTCATTGTAAACTTTTGATTATATGTAAGATTTAATAGGCATTTATATGTGCACTCTTTCACTAATGAAGGATAGACCTTTTTTTTTTTTTCTTTTGTTTCTCCCTTTACATTTTAACTTTACACTTATATCTCAATTTGCACATTATTATACCAATGTCACATAAAGATGAACTACTTCTTCATCTTCTTCTTCTTTGTAAAGACACAACATAACCTAATCCTAAGATTAGGCTTGCCAAGCCCCAGTCACGTATAACAACTGAGTGTTATACGAAAGGCTGTCTGTAAAGAAGATATCTATATCAAGTGTTTGTTTAACCTATCATTAAAACAAAACTTTTATAAAAGCTACTCAACATGAGTAGATTACCATTCACTTATGTACATCAAAAGATTACAAGGTTATGATCATCACAAAAAATAAAAGAAAATCTTCATATCTTATATTGCAACCCATAGAATTATAAAAAGCCTTTAACAAAAAATATTACATCAAATGATTAAAAAGTCTTGATAAACTCTTGTGTCCCTCAATAAACTTTTTATAGTCGATGTTCCTAATCATCCCATTCATCAATGAACTCTTCTTAGTTCATTCCATACCTCAAATCATCATAGAACTCATCCTCGATAGTACTTGTAAAAGAAAATGTGAGACAAAGGCCTAGTATATAGTAACACAGACGAATAAAAACTCGCATACGTTCTTAATCTAATGCGATGCATTAATAATTGCATTATCTATCTATAATTAAATGTAACAATTCAACATTGAAGTATTAAAACTCTAAGAACAATCCATTAGGAAATTAGGGTCCTGAGTAATAGTAGCTACTCAGGATATTGATATAGTCAGCCCGAATATCTATATCTGATATAGAAACATCTACACAATTATAGTTTTATGTAAGGTTCACAGTCATTTTTCATCTCTATTCAACTTAATCCATAATATCACTTAGTTTAACTAGTTCCATATACATGAACTAAATCATATTACTTCCTTTTAAAAATAAATAAACGTTGTACCGATGTCATTACTCCTATTGACTATTCACTGAGCCACTAATAAGGTGTAATTGCATCATGAAAAGGGGTGGCTTAAGCACCTAACTACCATATTGGCATCGACAAATAAGGTTGCCGCTCCTTGGACTAGATTTGATGATACACACATAAACAATTTAAATACTTTTTAGCCACCATTGTTCTTTGTCAATTTTATGAGATGCCTACATTAGCACTCAACAATCAAGTTATCGTGTACCTGAACAAGCTGTTATATTTGGCAAAGGATCAACAAGTAAATACAATTGATTAAGGAATTCTATAAGATAAAAAAAAATGAATTCATATAAAATCCAATATTAACTCTAATTAAATATTCAATCCTTTATCAAACATCAAACTTAAATAAAACTCATATCAATTCACAACATATCATTTATACATATATAATAACACATTCTTTTATTCTTAATTTTGAAACATAAATATATATATTTTTATTTTATAAAGAGCACAGGTAGGTGCATGGTCGTGTTTTATCCTGTGTTTCTTCATATGAGAAACATGACAAAAAACAAATCAACATGTCCTTATGGTATTCATTCATGGTTTTAACTTAGAGTGAAGCACAGCATGATCGAACAAGCCATGTTTTAGTCAAGCTTTTCCTTAAGTTGAAAACAAAGGAGAAATGCAATGCAAAAGAATGAGTCATATTTTGTCCTATGTTTCATAGATGCGCCAAAGGTCAAAGAGAAGCACAATGAATAGGTGTAAGCCCCTGTTTTCTTAGCAAACCAAACTCGATTTTGGAAATCAAAATCGAAAACCGAAACCCTAAAAGAATGCTTAGGGCTAGTCTGGAACCTTGGAACCCTAAGTCCAGCAATACCAAGAGCAAAACTCGAATAATAAAAATGAGTTAGCTTTAAAATATCCTAAATAATATATCGAAACTTAAAAAAGATCAGATTTTAGAGAAATTCATCTGTTTTGAACCCGATCGGGATCTATATTAGAAAACTGGCCCTCGGTGCTTAAAAATAGAAAATATTTCGTAGCACTCTTTAGAACCAAATTTAATGAGGAATTCAAAAATATAATTATAAGAATTTTTTTTGTTTATAAAAGTTACAGTTATAGTCATTTTATCATATTTTCATTACTACTAGTGATTTAATTGTCTAATCTACTTTTTGATTTCCAATCATTACAATTCATCAAGTACACCAGCATACCTTATTCTTACATCCTTACAACCTATCTCTTACATCTCTACATCTTATTTCTTACAAATTACTTTTCAATACGATTTTATTACGAAAATTACTTAATTAAATTTGAAATATTACACAACACAACACACACATCACTCTCTCTCCTCCTAGCTCAAATCTAACGCTCCCCCCCAGTACTCTCTCCAATTTTGTTTTATTTTTTTTATTAACACATACCCTAATATCACTTTCTACAAATACCCATTTATGCCTTTTCATTTCATTTTCTCTCTTTTTCTCTTAAACAAACTTTTGCATTTTTGCTTTCTCTCCTCCCCTCCCTCTCAATGCCATGACCCCCCTCTCTACACACACACACAATTTTTTCTTCAAGTTTCTTCTTCAAACACTCAATAGGTAATAGATCTACACTATACCATATATAAAACATATAATGGCAATATTATACATGTGTGATTCCACCAAAAATCCCCATAAGCTTTAGGCTAGGGATATGGAAACACTTGTACATGATTCTCATGCCATCACATGTCGTGGATCTCTTGTTTAAGTTGTTTTTCTATATTCTTGCTATATATATTCTTCTTGATATTTTTGTGAATATGTCTTGCTACTAACCTCATCATCATAATGTTTTATCTTGCATTTCATGCATCTAACATCATCAACATGCTAATCTAACTTTTGAGACTAGTCTTTCTAGTCTTGGGAAGCCTTGAATATGATCTAAGGCTTCCAATCTTGCATTTGCATCAATAACATAAATGTCATCATATATCTATTTTGTTTTGAGTATATAAATATCATAAAAAATTTTGTTTTATGTGAATAAAGACTTGTAGTATGATATTATTAATAAGGATGTTGCCAAAAGCTCAAGATGTACTTTTGTTTCCATCAAAAACAAATTTTTAAATTCATATTTAAAATGGCACCCATTTTGAAAACCTATTTTCCAACTCAAAAATGAGGAGTTTATATAAAATATGAAGGGCTTATGGAATAGGTATCATGAAGCAATGATTTTGATGAGTTAAATCTAGTTCTACTAAGAGATATTTTGAAAATAAGAAAAGCTTGCAAAAGTTAAATTAGAACTTTGTCTCAACTCCAACAATAACCTAAAATTCATAACTAGGAGGGTTGATATGTAAACACCTATTTTCTAACCCCAAAATAAGATTTTATTAAAAAAAAATGGAAGCCTTAAGGCATGGTTTGATTAGGACTCAATTTTAGAAAGATCAAATGAGTTTTACCCAAGAAATAATCCCAAAACCAATTAATAAATTCGGATTTATAAAAGAACCATGTTTAGACACCTATTTTCAAATTCCAAAATGATGATTTTAATTGAGAAATGAAAGCCTTTGAGAATAGTTATAGTAAGGATTTAATTGTGACAAGAACAAATGGATTTTATTAAAGAATATTTCTAAAACAAAGGAAAAGTTTTAACACATAAATCAAACTCTATTTTCATCACCAACAATTCTTGTGAAATTGTAACTAGGTAAGACCCCCACTTAAACATCTATTATCCAACTCCTAAGGTCATCAAGGCTTATTTTAGTAAAAATAAATATGATTTTTCAAGAAACAAAACTAGTTTTTCTAAATCAAGTATTCTTGAAGTTTTCTCAAAGTGAAATTTATCTAAAAATTCTTTTTAATCGAATATCATCAAGAACATACCTATAGATAGCTAATAACATGTCATTCATGATATTAACTTGTTGGTATTGCATGAACATCTTTTATACATGGTAGGAACAATGTAAATTTTCACAAAACAATTTTGAAAACATGATTTCACCTACTGACTAGATCTGATCCGAACTTTTCGGGACCTAAAAGTTTTCAAAACTTAGCAATAACATTAGAATTAAGTATATCTTTTGAAGTAGATAGAAATCGACTACTTATTTGTGAAATTTCGAGTTAAAGAAACCAAGTTATGGCCGTTTTAAGTTAGAATTTCAACTAACCATGAAATTTTCGAATTTGAAAGTTTTTGTTCGTTAAGTTGGGATTAGTTATGGTTTGAAATACTCATTAGGGTATTTCTTTCATTTAAGCGATTTCTAATAGGAGGATTCTTTGCCCCTGGACTATTACGATTAAAGACCGGAGACCATGGCCGAGTGAGTCATACTTCCTATTTACGATTCTTGATTGTGCTTGTAATTTATAGTTGCATTAGAGTGATAGGCAAAGATAACAATAGAAATGCATGATGAGCGATTATGGGATTATCTATGCTTTCTTGGTGTATTGAGAAAAACGTGTTAAGTATATTGAAACCAGGTGACTAATTGATGGATGTCCATATGCCATGATTATGATTGTTTGCAAACTACTTGGTCACCTATGAAATTGTATTAATGACTACTCAGATTTAACAAGTAATATGGACATAATCATTTCACAATGGGGATGGTGCATTAATCATGTTGGTTAACCATGATCCATAAATGGAATGAATGAAATGGGTTGCTCGTGATCCACAAAACGGTATAGTTATTGGGTTTCCTATGAACCATAAATTCAAAGTAGTACTGCAAGATTCGTTAATCTGCTAACCCCGAATGGAGGGCACAAATCCATTCAAGAAATGATATCCGGTTGATCATATGTCTTGCATGCCCGTGTTGTTGTTGCATTTCATATGGATGCTTAAATCAACTTGCTTGTATGAAATTGTTGGATACGTATATTCTAGAAGTATTTACTCACTAAGCTAGCGTAGCTTATACCCTACAGCTTCTTTTTGTTGAAGTTTCCTTATCTGTGGTTGCGACCTAGGAATTGGCTAATTCAGGTAAAGTAAGAATAGGAGTTTTCTTTAGAAGTTTATGTTTAGCTTTTGTATATACTTTCGTAGGAAACCTTAAATGCTCAAGTTGATGGCAAAACTATTACCTAGACTTATTATTCTTTTGTGAGATAATGCCCCTAAGTTTTTTGTAAATGATCATGAATATTTGTAGTTTGTATTTTGATGCTTTTTCTATCAAATTAAACTATCCATCTCCAATTGTGCAATTATTCTATTGTCGTAAGGGAACACCTTGCATTTAATACTAGACTTCTGAATGACTGTGGTAGTGATTCCTAAGTCTCGTATAGTATTCAACGAACTGTTACATTTAGGATACCCTTTGAGGCGTGACAATAGGAGTAACCATGTTCTAGCCATGTATCATTGATAACTTAGTTCCTTAGAAATCAAAGAGAAACACGGTGGGATAAGAGTGATTGTGTTCCACCTGTGTTGTCACAAAATTCCATTCCTCGAAACACACAGTAAGAACCACGATTGAATTAGGTTACCTTGATCCCTTCGTGTTCCTTCTTAAGTAGCTTTATTTTAAAATTCAGTTAGATACACAACTAGATTTATTACCCCGTATTCCCTCATGTTTTACTTTAAAAAACAAGGTATCCTTACTTAAACATTTAAATATCATATTTTTACTTCCATTGGCTTACAATCACTTATAAAACATACCTTGAAACACTATCCTTGTGCAAACTTATCATTTACTTCATTCACAACATCTATAGCTCTTATTTCAATAATGAAACATCACAACAATGACACCAATTCACTTATCTACCAACACAACTACAACAACTTTCAAAACTCATTTATCACAACTTCAAGAATTCATGTAATTTTATAAATCAACTTAGTTCGTGAATACTACATTCAACTTACTAAGAAATCATTTGAATAGGAATTTGAATTCATGTAAGAAATAAGTAATTAAATTAGTATAAAGGCATGCAAACTTTACCTTAATTGATCCTAACTTGAAGATAAAGTCTTGAAGAGGTTTTCGGTGGTTTGTTTATGGAAGTTGATGAAAATATTTCTATCTTCTTCTTCCTCTTCTAAATGTCGATTTTTAAGGGCTGTTTTAGAGTTGATTTTGTGCAAAATTTTCACTTATCATTATCTTGTAATTTGTCTTTGACTTTTGGTGTAATTGTTAAAAATACGAAAAGGCTTTGCAGCTTATGGACTTGGTTTGTGGGCTCATTTTAAAATGTTTGGGTATGAATTTCATTAGCATAAAGAATGGGCCTTTTTTAAACTTTAATGACAAAACATTATTACAACCTTAAATTTACTCTAATACTAACCACTCCACATATCAATTTTATCGACTAAACATTGACAACTAATTTCATCCCTAATAGTTCAATACATACACAATTGAAATTTAATTAAGCATAGTAGGTTAAGGTTATGTCAATATTATTATTATTTAGGGTAGTGGGGAGCATGGGCCCTATAGCTCATATATTATATGTATAATTTAAAGAGAAAAATATATCAGGGTATTTAATTTAGTAAAGCGAATAGATATTTAGATTTACAAGTAAGCAATCTTAGGTCAAACATCATAAATTTCATTCTTAAATATGCATTAATTTGTTATATACATTTTGTTTTAATTTTTTACAATCAGACGACGCACCTGCAATGTGTGTGCAAATAAAACAACCCAACATATATAAATTAATAGATATATTGTTTTAACAGGTTGGAAGAGGACAACCTTAATTACTACTAGACATTAGGAAATTAATATAATCATAATTACAATTTTATTTTCCATAAGTAACTTCTCCATATTGGATAACTGTCATGCATAAATATGGTATCAGAGCTTTAGATCGGCATATAAAGATATATACTTAGGCTAAAAAAGGAAAAGACTATATCTATTGAACCCCTATTTAATTCTATTTAAACATTATTTAATTCCATGGTTTTAGAGATAGTAAAAATATTTTACTCCTATATGCTAAAAAAAGGAAAAGACTATGTCTATTTTAACCTTATTTAATTCTTTTCAGACCCTATTTAATTTCATGATTTCAGGATACCAAAAATATTTTATAGGAAAAGACTATATCTATTCAACCCTTATTTATTTCTATTCCAACTCTATCTAATTTCATGATTTCAAGGATACTAAACATATTTTATGCACATATGCTAATAAAGGAAAAGAATATTCTATTCAACCCTTATTTAATTATATTCAAATCCTATTTAATTTTCATAATTTCAGGTATATGAAAAATATTTTATGCCCTCTGCTAAAAACATTATATTAAAAATATTTACACTAAATACACCAAAAGGGTGATTTTTCTTTAATAGTATAGATAAGAGCTAATAATATTAACTTCATTCATTGTTAAATTCTGTTTATCTATATAAGCTCTACTTCTATGTTTTCAATAGTGGTGCACCATAAATGATAATGTAATGCCATATTGCAAACCTTTTTGGTTGAATTGCATGAAGTATTTGTAAATAATAACAATTATATGTCTTGATTTAGTAACACTTTTTTTTCTTTTTTAATTCATTATTGTTATGAAAACTAACGTAGATTATTAAATAATTGGTTACGAACTATCTTATATTCAAACTGAATTTTTTAGTATGGTTAGGGATAAAATTGGAAATAATTTAGAATTTTAGAAATTTATTTTATTTAGGAAAAATAAGAATAATATATATATATATATATATATATACTCACACACAAAGAAAAGGGAGCTAGCTAGGGCTCTATGGCAATACTATAAGAAACTAGCCTCTAAATAGAAATGCTATGATAAAAACTAGGTTAAAAATTATAATTCTAAAATAAATTTGGAACGATAGTTTTTACGACGGAAATTTAATGTTTGAGATAAAATTTTCATCTCTAAAGCCTAGATTTGTTATAATAACAAAAGGAAAAGTAAATATTCCTAACTAATGTATAACTCTTATAGGAAAGAAATAAACATTCCTAAGTGTGTATCTCATACAATGAAGAAATAAAAATATTCCTACACAACATATATACAATATCATTTCTAATACTTCTCCCTAAGGTGAAGCATGACAATTTGCAATGCCCAACTTGAAAAGTAATTATTGAAAGACTTCATTGAGAAAAGCTTTATTAAATAGAACGACAATTTGGTTTTGAGATGAGACATAGCAGGTCTAAATATCTTTGGCAAGAACATGGTCATAGATGAACAAGACAATTAACTTCCACGTGCTTCATTCATTCGTGAAAAACTGGATTGCTTGCTATATATAAGGCAGCTTGGTAGTCATAAAACTTAGACATAAGAAAGGAGTGTTCAATGGTGAGATCATGAAGCAATGCACATAGCCATAATAATTCTATAATAGATAGTGCCATTGACCAATATTTAGCCTTGATAAAGGATTTGGCAACAATTCCTTTCTTCTTTGTTTTCAAAGCAAGAGGAGATTCACAAAGTTTAATTAAGAATCCACTAATGGATTGACGACTGGGCTGGCCCCACATGTTGCACAATCGACATCATAGTAGGCCGATAATTACCTAAATCTTTGATGTGAAAACAGGTCTGCAAGTAATGTTTGAGCTTTGCACATCAGCTAGGATCATTCCCGAAAATGATGAAGTTATCAACATAAACTAAAACAAAAAGTATTGATGATTTATTATTTAATGTAAATAGGAAATTATTTGCTTTTGACTGATGAAATCCATATTGTAGGAGAGCTAAAGTGAGCTTTGCAAACCATTACCTTGAAGCTTGTTTTAACTAATACAAAGACTTCTGCAAACAACATACTGTCTCCTATTTTGCTGAAACCACAGGGAGGAATCATGCAAACTTCTTCATTGAGGTCACCATGCAAAAAGGCATTAATAACATCCATTCGATGTAAACTCCATTGCTTTGCAATAGTTACTGTAGGTAAACAATGCACTATGCTTTATTTTGAAACAGGAGTATTAGTTGTAGTCAACTGCATATATTTACTTACCATATTCAACATCCTCGATTTAAGGATTAATTGATTCTATCCTTAAGTTAAGGATTAATTTGATGGATCTACATTAATTTATATCATTTTTAGTTTCCTAGATTTTAGAGCTAATTTATGCTCCCTCTTGTATATAAGAATATGTTTCCCTAGTAATGAAATGCAAGAGTTGAACAGCTCTCTTTATATTTTAGTAAGGAGCAAAAGTCTCATTGTACTCAATTCCTGCTACCTGAGTATAGCCTTTTGCCATTAAACGTGCCTTATACCTTTCCACTATACCATTTTCCTTAAATTTTTTCTTTAAAGACCTACTTGTAACCAATGAGTTTTTACTAGAGGGCCGAGCACATAAATCGCAATTATGGTTTTTGGTCAAGGCTTAGTTCTCTTCCATCATAGCATTTTGCCATTTTGAGTCCTTCATAATCTAAAAATAAGACTTAGGCTCCTCAAGGGTGTTAATGGAGGCTAGGAAAATTTTGTGAGACATTAAAGTGAGAAGTTGATAAGTAAGTAGACATAGGATATGCCTTACCAGAAGAGATCACGTTGGAAGTATGTGGGACATATTGTACCATTAGTAGAGACTTATCCACATAGTCTTGCAAATACGATGGAGCCCACCTTATGCGCTAAGGTGGCATAATAAGAGGCTCAACATTTGAACTAACAACTTCCTCGACTATTTGCATAGTAGTAGTATATTGTCTATGGACTGCATGGTGGATGAAAATTCCCTTTAAGGCTAATCTATTGTGGTTTGAGTAATAGGTGCAATGGAAAAATCATCATCTATAAGGAGTGGATTACCATGAATTTTATTTTGAACAAAACTTTTATTTAAAGATTCATGAAAGGAAAAATATCCTCATAGAAAAATAATATCCCTAGCAATCATGGTTTTGTGGATATCTAAATTGTAAACTTTACAACCCTTTTTACCAAGAGGATAGCCAATGAAAACACAATGATGTGTATGGGAAGAAAACTTATCTCTTGAGCTATTAATATGATGTGCATAACAAAGACATCTAGAAATTCTTAGATGATCATACTTGGGTGCCTTGTTGAACAAAGCTTCATAAGGTGACTTTCCATTTAATTTTGGTGTAGGCATGATGTTGATAAGACAAGCTGCAGTGAGTACACACTCACCCTGAAAATGAATGGGTAGGTTGGCTTGAAAGCATTGGGCCCAGGTAACTTCTAGAAGGTGTTTGTGTTTACATTTAACAACTCCATTTTGTTATGGAGTGTCTATATATGTAGTTTTATGAAAAAATCCTTTTTCTTCTATGAAGGATTTCATTGGTCCTTTTATAATTTCTTAGGCATTATCACTACGAAGTCTTTTGATGTTACCATTAAATTGGTTTTCAATTAAGAAATAAAAGGTTTGAAAGCAATAGAGAATGTTAGACTCATATTTTTCAAGTATACCCAATTAAATCTAGTACAAGGATCTACCAAGTTAAAAAAGAAATGTGCACCGAAAAAATATGAAGTTGATAACGATCCCAAATATCAAAATATATTAACTCAAAAGCAATACAAGATTTATTATGACTCAAGGGAAAACAAAAATGAATTTGTTTTACTTTATGACATATGTCACAACATTTTTTATGAGTTTTAAAAGAAACATTGGACAGTTGAAGAATCAAAGAAAAATGCTAAAAAGAGCAATGACTTAGTCTACTATGCTAACAGCTGATCAATGCCTTAACATTATTGCAAGTATTTTGCATGGAAGCATTTTTTTTTTTTAAATAATACAATTCGTCACGTTCTTTACCTGCTCCAATCAGTCTCTTCATACTAAGGTCTTATAGAACACAAAAGGTAGCAAAGAATAAGGTAACACAATTCAAACTTCTAGTAATTTTGTTGATAGAAATCATGTTGCATGTAAAAGATAGAACATGCAACACATTATTAAGGTGTATAGATTGGTTAAGTTGAACTGTTCCATAGGAATTAATTGTGATTATTTGGCCATTTGGAAGGCTAATTGGAACTTTAGGACTTGAGGTTGTGAATTCATCAAGCAAGCATCATTAAAGACCAATTGATGCTCCAAAGTCTAAAATCCATCCTAATAATTCCTAAAAAGAGGATACATTACCAAAAAAATTTGCAAAGCATTCAAATTTTTGTTTGATTCAAGAATAAATAAAAGTTGTGTCATTTAGTCTTGTGATAATACAAAATTGCTTCCTTTGCTTTTAGTGTAGTGAATTCTTGTATTAGCTCCCTATCATTATAGAATATGTTATGCCTTGTTGCTAACGTCCACCTCCTCTATTGCCCTTCGTACCCCAATAAGATGGATAACCAACAAAATGAAAACAACTTTCCTTTACATGGTATGTCTCTCACAATGGCTAATGGTTGGTTTCTCACCTTCTTTGACATCTATAAGTCGTGATTGTTAAGGGGCACAGTTTTGATTGTGTCGCGTTGAATCTCCATTTGGTTTTACAGAACTAAAAATAAAAAAAAAGTATTTTTTTTTCATTTTTTACGTACTCCTGGATGTGCTTAAGTACTCGCTAATTAAGATAAGACAACACATAAGTCTTTTTAAGAAAAAATTTAGTGTGTTGGTTTTTTCTTTTGAACTTTTTTCATTTAAGTTATGTAAGCCTTCAATTTTTAAAAAATCTTCTTTTTTATTGTGCATGACTCTATAAGCTACTAAGTTGATTTTTTCCTTTTTAGAAAATAGGATTTTTTGTGCCAAAAGGACCTTTTTTATGTTTTATACATTGTTTTTATTTTTATTATTAGTTTTATACATTTATATATATTAATACGCCCACAATATATATATTTGCTTTTATTATTTGAAAAGGTCACTTTTTTATTTTAGTTATTTTTTTTCATTTCATTTCCTTTTCTTTCTTTCTTTCTTTTTTTTTCTTTTTTTTTGAATGGAACTGATTGTTTCTAATGAAAATTGATGAATTGAATAGGGAATTCGACCCCTATTTATTCTGTTTGGGGGTCAAATTAGGTAGAGTTCATTTGAAATTGTGTAGGTGGTGTTGCGTGCTAATTTTAGCTTCTAGAATGTGTTCCATGAACTCCAAGCTTAATGAGCTTCTGGAAGGAGGATGGATAGGTTCATATCTATATATTTCTCGAAGCTTAGTGGTAACAAGGATAAAAAATTTGAAAATTTGTTCGTGCATAAATCATGTTTTTTGTGAACTTTGGATAAAAAATTTAATGCCAAATTGATAATTTTAAGACCAGTTTTTTGTCTGAACTTGTAGTATCCCATGACTATTTGAAAATTCCTCCATCAATTTGATGTGAATTGGATAAAAAATGAACTCAAAGCGGTTGCTTTGCGAAGGAAAAGCATGGAGTCTGGGAAGAAGAAGATGTGCGTATCAAACACGCATACCCCACGCATGGCAATGTGCCAGTGCATGTGCCAAACTTAAAAAAAAAAAAAAAAATTGTTGCTCCTCATGCGGATCAAACCTTGGTCCCAAATGAGCAATACATATGTCTTATCTAATAGGCCTTTGGCATATGCCTCGGTCATGTGATTACTCAAATAATATTTGAGTGACATAAAACGAGACCAAAAATGTGATTTTTTTAATTTCTTAATTTTTTATTATTTTGAATCTATTTTTTCTTTTGAATCATATTTCACACTTTTGTATATATATTTTATTTTTTTCCTTTTTCTTTTTTTATTTTTTGTTTTAGTTATATATTTTTGAACCACACTTTATATTTTATGTACATATTCTATTTACCAATTTTTCTCTTTTATTAACTTTATAATAATAATCATTATTACATATATTATTACTATTATTATTATTTTAGGGAAAAAATGGGGTGTCTATAGCTATCCTTCATTGTGGCGAAGTTTGGATATAACATTAGCACAATGAAGAGATGCTCGATTTTTTCCCTAAAAAATGCTTACCTAGAATTTGGAACTCCTTTTCCATTAGGGAAACTTGACTGAGATAGCGATGGTCTTGTGAACTCAAACCTTAGATAAAAGAGAGGTGATAACGACTTTCAGTGAAGTTAGTGTAGTCATGAAAAACTAACCTCCTTTTATGTACATACTAAACAACTAGAGTTATCCTAAGATGTGTCCAAAGAAATGGGGGATGACTTTTTTTAGGTTTTCACGTTATGTTGTGGGTTTCTCTTGCTTCTTAAAAACTTCGATGGGCTTTAGTTTGCTTCTTAAAAACTTGGATGGGCTTCAGTCATTTTTTTTTTTTGTTAAAGACTCAGATAGACTTTAATCTTTTTTGTTCCTAAAAACTCGGATAGAATTCGGTCTTTTTTCTTTCTAAAGAATCGGATGGACTTTAGTCCTTTTTCTTCCTAAAGACTTAAATGGACTTTGGTCTTTTTTCTTCCTAAAGGGCTTCGTGGACATCAGTCTTTTTTTCTTCCTAAAGACTTGAATGGACTTCGGTTTTTTTTTTTTAATCTTAAAGACTCAAATGGACTTCGGTCTTTTTTCTTCCTAAACACTAGGATAGACTTCGGTCTTTTTTCTTCCTAAAGACTCGGATGGACTTCGGTCTTTTTTCTTCTTAGTTATTGGGATGGACTTCGGTCTTTTTATTCTTAAAAGAGCACCAGTAAAGTCTTGAATAAAATTTTCTTTTTTTTTAAAGAGAGTCTTGAAACAATTTTTTTTTTTCAAATAGAAAGTTCCTTTTGAAATAATTTGCTAACAAGTAAAGGATCTCATTGACTCCAAAATTACAAATAAGTAGTAGTCTCTCCCTTATTGTTTATTCATTCACTTCTTTCTTTGAAGATCATTCTTTGGTAGCCTCCTCCCATTTTGAGGGACAGTAACCTCTAATTTAGGAGAAGTAGCTTGCTACTTCAAGTCCATCTTGTAGTTATAGGATATGTTTCTATCATGGTTAGTCAAACTAGTAAGGATCGTATAGTTCTTCGAGATTGTCTTTTGAAGAGGTTGTACGATGAACAAGACTTTGATAGACTATTTAAGTGTGACATTTGACTTTCTGATTTTGGGGTATATGAATGCTTGTCCTTCTCACCATTTCCTTGATCTTGAATAAGATATTTTTATGCTCGATGTATTCAGTCAAAGAGGACTTCCTCCCATTCTTTTTTACTTGTCTTCACACATGGCTCGAACTAAAAAAATTACAGTCCGATTTGTAAATGATATGTCTTGGTTAATCTACCAAGTGTTTTCTTGGGTTGTAACTTATACTTTTGGTCATTAGCTTACAATAGAAGGGATATCAAATTTTATATTCATATCTCTTTGGGTTTTACAAGTCAAGAACCTTTATAAGATAACTAAATTAGGCTTGCCTAGATTTCAAAAGTAACTTTTATTAATGAATTTATTCTTAATGATCAAAAGAGCCTCCCTAAGATGGAGGTAAGTGGAATTGTAATTCTTAGGTGTGATGGAGATAAGTAAGCATGTTCAGGTTTTGAAGTATGTCTATTCTCCTTCTTTTTAGGCATAAACACTTTGATCTAGCTTTTCTTTCCTTCTCTTTTATTTTCTTCTTCTACCTTTTCTTTTTCTTTCCTTATCTTTTCCCCTTTTTTCCAACTTTTCTTTTCTTCATTTTATTATTATTATTATTATTATTATTTTTTTTTTTTTTTTTTTTTTTTTTTGCTTCAAAGTGTAAACTTTGTCTATGAAGTTAAGCTCTCTTTCCATTTCAAAAAGATTTAAATTATCATTAACAAAATTTCACTTTTGAATTGATATAACTGTGACAAGCATAGATTAGTTAAGCTATGTCTCCTGATTAACGACCCTTAACTCCTAAATGCCCCATTGTGGGGTAGTTCTTGACAGGGTTTAACTTTTAGAAATCACTTCTTTTAAAAATATCCAATGGGTTAATAAGGAAGAAGTGTATATTGGTTGTCTAAATGAATGCCTGGTATCATTTTAACCTACATATCTAGTTCAAAAAGAGCTTTCTTTAAGGAATAAGCCTTATAAGTCAGCTTAATATCACTCGACTCTCAAGTGTTTAACGATTAATGTTTGGTACTTGATGGCCTTTTTTATCCTAAAATTTTCAAGCAATAAAATATCCATAGACAAGCATTCATTTTATTTAGAGTTGCCCCTTGAGTAATCAAGTACTTCAAATTATCCTATGAAAGATAGTAAAAGACATACTTTCAGCAAAAAAAGATAGATGATTTATCTACTCATTTTCATTACAAAGATAAGCACCATCATCAATCCTTTTTTTTTTTTTTTTTGTCTTTACTAATCCCTTACAAAATGTTTACCCCTATTGATACTGGTTGATAGGTTCAACTGCTGTAGATAACATGCTATCTTATCGATGGTAACAACAAACTCTTGATTCTTGAAGATCACTTGCTTGAAGTCTTTATAGGAGTTGGGATAGAGTTACTACCGCTAGCTAAATCAACAGCTTCCAGGAGCTCAAGTTGGATAAGCTCATTATCAATAAAATCTTGGACTTTGTTCCTTAATCTCCAACAATGTTTAGTAGAATGACTTGTTTGACCCATGTGCTACTCACATTAGGCATTAGGATTATAGTTTTCTTGGCCTATACCCTTCTTTTGGGATTTCATTTGTTATCATTTTTCGATCTCTCAACTGCTTGAAAAATTGGACCATCGGAATCCTAAATTTTGTGAAATGCCTTCACAGTATTAAGTGAGCTTGTTTGTTTGGGCCTATTGCTTTTGAAGTTAGAGGCATCATCTTTTGTCTCGTCTCATTTGGCCTATTCTCAACTTTATAACTCGATGACTCCTCTTAAGTCTCATGAGATGGTACTTTGCTAGCAGTAAGGTCCAAATGTTGAAGTTTTTCTAACACATACTTAAAAAACCACTCTAGGGTTTCAATTCTTCCCGCCATTGCCACAAGTCTTTGCTTTAAATTCTCATGAGCCCCTTCCCTTTGGATGCCTTGATTTAATCCTTCTACAAATAACTTCTTTGATTTGATGCATTATCAATGTCTTATGTATGAAACATGTTGATGCTGTTGAAGTTGAGTGTTGGACCATCCATGAAAAATGAACCACTTTTGAGTCAACCAAATCCTAAATTTTATTCTTTAACTCCCAATAATCATGTAGCATATCCTTGTTGACCCATGTGGTATTCACACTGTGCATCAGGTCGTATTTTTGTGGCTTATACCTAGGTACTGGCTCTTTAGGGTGTAACAAGTGGTCCTCTTTTAGTTTATAGTAAATTTGAGATAGAAGGATAGGGATTTGAGTGAATCTTCTCTTATGTGTCTACGTATCCTTGTTGTAGTGTCCTTTGCTCATCATGTTGACTATGACTTCTTTCGCTGTAGGTTTTCCATTGGCCTTTTTGTGAATTTGAAGTTTGCTAGAAATAAGAGCATTTTTAATTCTATTCTATACTTGCCTCTATTATGTCAAAAATTCTTTGTAGTATATGTAAGACCTTAAATTTTTCGATAGTTTTATTAACATTCATCGACCGGAAATCAAACGAAAATCCTAATAGCCATACAAGTCAAAACAATGTATTTAGATCCAGCAATCCGCACTCTTAATCCTAGACAATAAAATAAAGATAATCATGGTTTATGGCCCGTAGTCATATAGCGAAATATAAAAAGATCATATTCGAGAAAATTAAGTTCATTTCGTATCTAAAAGGAATCAGTTCCAAAATTTGAGTATGGATCCACAAAATGGTAAAAATATTCCAATAATATTTTTTGACTCTAATTATATGAGAATTCATAATATAACAGTTTTAAAATTTTCGATAACTAAAAATATCATATATAGCCTTTTTACGCATATTTTTATTACTCTCGATACTTCAATTGTCGTGTTTACTATTCATTACTATTCCCTACTAATCTATCTCTACTTTTCCTTACAACCTATTCTTATAATCTATTCTTACAACCTATACACCTATTTTCTTACAACTTTCATTTCCAATACAACTTCACATCTCTCACATCTTACTTTTCATTAACAAAAATACAAAAAAAATTAAATATCTCTCCCTCAAGATGGCACCGACCCCCTCCCTCTTCACTCATATTTATTTTAATTTTTTACTTATTTAATTACAAATTATCCTCCACTTTTTCCTATAAACACTACCCCTTTCTTCCATTTCCTTCTCATCTTTCTTACACTACCATTACTATCCCAAAATCTCTCCAAAAGTTCTCTCAAAGTTCTCCCTACTTTCTTCTTCTTCTATAGGTAATAATAAAAGCTTTTTTTATGTTCATTTGCTTAGTATGAATATAGTGTGTGTTTTCTAAATCCATGAAGGTTAGGAAAGCAACAATATATTCATCTTTGTTCTTATTCATAAATCTATTTTTCTTTTGTGTTGTTCATATTTATATCTACCTAAATATATCTATGTAGTTATATATATTTTTAGAGCATATACGCTCACATGTTATTGCAATTTATTTATTTTCATTGCAATTTATTTACTTTCATGTTATTTTAAGACTAGTCTTTCTAGTCTTAGATTTGTCCTCATCAAGTTAACACAATTTTCTTTTTCTTTTCGGACTAGTCTATTCTTAGTCTCGGGAAGCCTTGAAGAAGCTAAGGCTCCCAATACTTAACTAGGAAGCCTTGATGAAGCTAAGGCTCCCAATACTTGGCAATTATTATTATTATGTTTATTTGTTTCTTATATTCTTTATTATCTTACCTTGTGATATTCTTATCTTTTTATAAACTATAAGATCATATTCATGCATGGCTAATGAGTTGTAGTCCAAATAAAAAGAGATCTTTTTATGAAAGTAATGAGAACGTGTCTCGTAGATCAAGAATATACCCACTTATGATGCCACCTGGACTTGCTTCAAGGGCTCGGGCTAAGCGATTCAAAGAAGCACTCAACGGTTTGGTTTGAATAGTTCTAGAGGAGTTGTGCACCATCTCGGATGATCCTGAACTAATCAATATCATCAAGCCAAGCTCGAGAATGAACCAAATCACGAATCAAGCAAATTACGGCAAAGCTAGGCTTTACACCACCGGCTTACAAAGGAATGCCGCCAGCCTACCTGATTGAAGACGACTTAGAAAACGTCAATTTCAACATCTTAAGATGGAGGTCTTCAACGCCATCGGCCTAAAGGCTAACATAGACCTACTATCTTCTTTTGTTTTATTTTCTTCGAATTTAAATGGCTGCCATCCTTTATTTTAGGCTGTCAGCTTCTGTTAAGTTATGAATTTTTCTTATGACTTTTGGTTTTCCTTCTTGTTTGTCTTTATAAGTAAGTTTCATGGGTTGTATGAACATATGGAATACATTTTATGAAAATTGAGAGAATTCTCTTTTTGGTTCTTGACTGAACTAACTCTAAACTTATCGGATCTGATCCATTGCGTTTACTTCCACTTATCAATCAAGATTTCCATCTTTCAATTGTGGCGTCTTTGCTTTAAACCAAGGTTCTTATCTCTTTATAGATAATGGGTCGCAATCTCTATGCAAACATAGATGGTCTTGGGCATTGAAATCAAACGGATTGACATCGGGTTCCATCGATAGATTGGCATGGTTTATATCAGTTTGGTATCAGAGCCTAGGTTTGTTTGAGGTTTGTCTATCCTTTCCTTTGATAAAAGATTCAATCTTTAAGGTCTTCAAAGGTATGTTCTTTGAGTTTTTGTCAGATCTTGATTGAATCAAATATTCGATCTTGATAGTCATAGTTGTGATTTAAAAAAAAAAAAAGAGAGAAAAAGAGAAAGAATAAAAAAAATTCGTGTAAAAAAAATGGTAGATTGAAATTCTTGAGAGATTTATCACAAATAGTTGTTCAATTGATTGGGGGTGTCAAAAAAATTGTTTCTTGCTTAGTTTCAACACTCCATTGCTATTGCTTGACCTAATTTTTCATTCATCTTCTTCCTTGATAAGTTAGATTGATTCCATTGATTAGATCTTAGATTGTTCAAAATAGTTCTTAAAGAACTAAAAGAGGAATTTGAGAGAGGATCAAGATTTGATTTTTGTGTGAAAATACAAGAGTTTGAGTGATTCATCTTGTTGAGTGTAAACACATAAGGGAGCGATTTGTGAGGATTATTTTACTTCTAACCTTGTTTTCTGCAGGAATGAAATATGTTGCAAAATTAATCAACTGAAGGAGAAAAGGGAGGAGTCGATATGAAGCTCATCTAGATGCATTGACGGCACAAATTGATAAAATGTTTAGAGAGAGAATGGAAGAATTCCATGAGAAGATTGAGAAAAGCTTAGAGCAAACAAGAGGCACTCCACCGGTAAATAGGAGAGAAAGACTTCCTAGGAGAGGAATATAAGTTCAAGAAGAGAAGCATGAAGGTGTTGTATTTGATGAGGGATTTGACCAAGGTTCTAATGATAACAATAGAAGATATGATAGGTTTAGAGGAGCTAGGAACCAGAAGGATGACTACTTAGGAAACATTGAGATGAAAACTCCGCCCTTTCAATGGAGGAATGATCCTGAAGCATATATGGGTGGGAAAAGAAGGTTGAATTGGTCTTTGACTGTCATAATTATTCCGAACTCAAAAAGGTTAAACTTGTTGCGATGGAGTTTTTAGATTATGCCATCGTTTGATGGGACCAATTGGTGTTGAATAGAAGAAGGAATAAGGAGCCACCAGTAGAGACATGGGAAGAGATGAAAAGGATCATGAGAAAGCGTTTCTACCAAGCTATTTCTATACAGACATGCACAACAAATTACAAAATCTTTATCAAGGAAATAGGAGTATGGAGGAGTATCACAAGGAAATGGAAGTTACAATGATTAGGGCAAATGTAGAGGAGGACCGAGAGGCCACAATGGCAAGATTTTTAGCAAGGTTGAATTGGGAAATCTAGAATATAGTGGAATTGCAGCACTATGTTGAGTTGGAAGATATGGTACATATGGCCATTAAAGTTGAGAACCAACTCAAAAGGAAGGGAAGTGGTTCCACATGTTTTACATATGGATCAGGCTCATCCAGTTACAAGTCTAGTTACTGGAAGAAGGAGGAGAAGCAGCCCATTTCAAAGCCAAAATCTAAAAAGATGCAAGAGATGACCAGCCATGGGTATCAAGGTAAATCCAATTCTTCTACTCCTAGAAATCATGATATAAAATGTTTTAAATGCCAGGGCAGGGGTCACATTGCTAGCCAATGTCCTAACAAACGCACCATGATCATACTTGGTGATGGTGAGTATGAGACTGAAGAGGACAATGAGGATGATGAGGACATGCCACCATTGGAGGATATTAGTGACGAGGAACCTGCTGTAAGTAAATTAATTGCTATGGTAAAGCGTGCTTTGAGTGCATAAGTGAAAGAAGAGGCTGATGTGCATAGAGAAAACATTTTTCATTCTTGATGCTATGTTGGAGACAATATTTTCAACTTGATTATTGATGAGGGAAGTTGTACAAGTGTTGTCAATGCATTCCTTATAGACAAACTAGGGATCAAGACCACTAAACATGCTCGTCCTTATAAGCTACAATGGATGAATGATAGTGGTGAGACCAAAGTGACTAGACAGGCTAAGATTGCTTTTCACATTGAAAGGTATTAAGATGAAGTGTTGTATGATGTCATACCAATACAGGCTTGTCATGTGTTGTTGGGAAGGCCATGGCAATTCGATAGGAGGGTGATTCATGATGGCTTTTCAAATAAATATACACTTGTTCACCATGGTAGGACTCATAGTCTCAAGCCTTTGACTCCTAAGGAGGTTTATGAAGATTAAATACAATTGCAACAATCTTATGGGAAATGCCAAGAGAGTGAGAAACAAAAAGAGAGAGCATAAAAGAAAAAGAAAATAAAAAAAAGAGGAAGGTTTGTCACGCCCCAAGGGGTACCCTAAACGTAATAGTTCGCCACACTCAATATTAAAGCTTAAGTATGATAACCTTAGCCACTCCCACAAGCTTTGATATTAAGTGTAAGGCGTGCTCTCACAATTTTAGAGGACCATACATGGAATTATGAAGCTTAAGAAGATATAATACATATTAAGAAAAGATGATTCATAATATCCCATTTACTTATAACAATGATCTTTACAAATTTAGGTACATTTCCCTAATTCACTAATCTATTACAAGAATATTTGTACATCATTTCTAATACTAAACTTCATCTAAAAAATTTCCTTATCCAAAAAGAAAATTACCTGACTGCAAGATTATCGTGGCCTCAACCACAGATAAGGGAACTGCAAAAGATATCTATGGAGGTATAAGCGGATAGGCTTAGTGAAAACTATTTCCATAAATAACTTCTTGTAACAAAATTTCAAACAAGTTGTTTAATCAATCAAATGAAATGTGACATATATGTGGGCAAACAAGGCATATAGTTTTCCGGGAACTATATGTTGAATGGATGCATCCTCCATTTGGGGTTTGGTGATACATAACCTCAAAACAAGTAGTTTTAGTTGAAAAGATTTATGCTTTCAACTAATGTCTCCAAGCATGTGAAATCTACTTGAATCGAGCCTTGCTTTCGGATCTTCCATCAAGCATTTCCTTAACGCCGCCAAGCAATCGCTTTCGGACACTCCGCCAAGTGTTGCTTTTGACATGAGCTTACTATCCTTCTCACCTAAGGATAATAACCTAAATGCAATGTGACTCACTTCGTGGTATGCATGAATCCATTTATTTATGATATCATAATATTATTATTATCAAATTTAAGGTGATCAAAGAATTTCATACAAAACAAGTGTTATACTAAAACAAACATTTAAATCAATTCCGGCCTCGCTATTCTTAGGATTCTTTCAAAGAATTATTTTACATACATATCCGTTTGTCTTTTCCTAGCTCTAATGCAACTAAATTATAAGCACAACAAGTATAGCATTTAAAGGAAATAAACTCACGATGTCATGTCGACTATTCTTCTATATGGATAAGTTGTTCACACACTCCACTCAATCGAAATAATCTTCGGGATATAAGTATCCTTCCTCGGAGTCACCTAGCCAAAGAAAATACCCACAATGAGTATTTCTTGATGATTTTCTTGAATTTTGACAAGACAATGTCAAAAGAACGTTAAAGTTTGTATAAAGGAAAGTTCCAATTTAAAATGGCATAACTTGGTCATTTTAACTCGGAATCGCGCATATAATATATACGATTTCTATCTAATCGAAAAGATCTACTCATTTCTAAAACTATTTTATCAAACTAAACCATTTAGGTCCCAAAAAAGTGGTGATAAAATTCGCCACGAATTTTCCAACTCAAAAACAACTTTGGTTCAATCAATCAAAATTTGTTTGACAAATACTTAGTTATCTATATAATTGAAAATTTTTCTTTTTATGGTTACTTAGCTCATAGTTTATTCATGCCAAGTACTTTATTGTCCATTCATGTTTCTTGAGTAAAATAATGTCGGTTGGAGTTTTAGAAAGATATAGTTTACAAGAATTCATTTTGTAAATCTTTTGAAATGAATATTTTGTTTCTATTCGTTTTCTAAGGGTGTTTTATATTTGCTTTATTGTTATTTTTAAATAACTTTTTGAAAATAAGTTTTCTTCTTTCTAAGTTCTCCATAATAGTGTTATTTTTTCTACTTATTTTTCCTATACAATTTTCTTTGTCTATTTGTTTGCAAAGATCTTTATTTGAAAATTCCTCATCCTTTCCTCATGTTATACTTTCATAGAAATCATTCTTGTATAAAAATTTATTTTCTTTATAAAAACAAAGTGGATAATAAGTGATTTAAGAAGCTTTTTATAGTAAAAGTAGTCTCTAAAATCTTAGTGGGTTCTTTTTGTAACTTGAAAAGAGATAACTTTATTTTTGTTTAAACCATATATCTTATACATAAACTTATTTTAAGTGTCAAAATCTCCTTTTTGTCAGTTATTTTTAAAACTTGAAATTTTGGATAACAATTTAAATGAACATGAATTATGAGAAATAATAGCAAACAAAATAACACGAATAATAAGTCAAGTATTGGGAGTCTTAACTTTTTCAAGGCTCCCTGACTAAGAAGTAGACTAGTCCCAAAATATAAAATGAAAGAAAGAAAAAATTTATTTTGACTTGATGACGACAAGTCTAAAACTAAGACTACTCTTAAAATAACAAGAAATGAATAAATAAATTACAATAGAATAAATAAATAAATCGCATTGCACAAAATAAATAAATTGCAAGTGAGCTTATATGCTTTAAAGAATATGTATATATATAGATAATAATATTTAGATATAATAACAATAACATGAACAAAAATAAAATCATAAACATAAATAGATTTTCATGAACAAGAACAATACATGAACATAATGTAGCTTCCATAACATTTAGTCTTTGGAAACTCACATTATGGTCATGTAAAGTTACATGACATGAGAAGAAGAAAAATAATAGGAAATGGTTACCTAAAGAAGACTTTGTAGTGTTATGTGGTTTTTGTTTTGTTGTAGGTAGAAGTTGTTTTGGAATTATTTTGAGAGAGTTTTGGGAGGATATTTGGAGAGAGTTTTTTTTTGTATAGAATTTGTGGGTAGTAAATGTGTGAAAGAAGTGAAAGAGGAGGGGGGTATTTATATGAAATTGTGGAGTGATTTTTGTATGATTAAATTAAATGAAAATTGAAACAAATTGAGAAGAGGGGGAGGGGGGTGCACCGGCCATGTAGAAAAGAGGAGGAGAGTGTGTTTTGTTTTGTATTTTGTGGATTAAATGAAGTAATAAATAAAGTAGATGTGAAATAAAGTTATGGGAAAGGTAAAAAGTAAATTATAGGTTATGGTGTGTATAAGAGTAGGTGTAAGAAAAGTAAAGATAAAAGAATAGTATAGAATAGTATAGAATAGTAATGAATAGTGTAATATAAATTAGATATGACTAATAAAGTACCGGTAGTAAGAAAATACGCGTATAATTGCGATATCTGCTATTTTTACGTATCGAAAAATTATAAAACTGATATTTTGAAAACCTTATATTTTTATGAGTCTAACGGTATATTTGGAATATTTTTACTATTTCGGGCTCCGGGACACTTTTTCAAAAACTGTGTCCAATCGGGTTCGAAACGAGTTGCGGTTTTACTAATATGATCTTTTTATGTTTTTTTAGATAATTACGCACTATTCTATATTCTAAACTCCTACTTGCTCTTGCCAGTTGCTAATCGGGATTGCCAGACTTAAGTATCACGTCTAACTAGGTTTTGTTGATCTTTAAAGCTCCGGTTGACTTCCGGTTTAGGTTTTTAGGCTAAACCGATTCAAAAATTTGGGGGTTTACAAGGTTGGAATGAGTGAGAGAGGCCAAGTTGAAAGGGGATCAACTTTGGTGGTGAGTGAAAAGGAGAGTGCAACCTTGCAAAAGGAAAGTTGTGTGGCTAGAATAAGTGTTGTGAGGCTAGCATTGGTAATAAAACATCTTATGCTGTTGATGATTTGCAAAGAAACTTGTTTAAATACTAACGAGTTACTTGACACTTTGCCTTGTACTGTTGTATCTCTTTTGCATGTTTATGAGGATGTCTTTACTGAGGAAATCCCTAGAGGATTACCTCCAATTCGTGAAATAGAGCACCAGATCGACTTTGTACTTGGAGCTACAATTCCAAATAAACCGGCTTATAGGAGCAATCCTAAGGAGACTAAGGAGCTTCAAAGGCAGGTTCAAGAGCTAATGGAAAAAGGGTACATGAGAGAGAGAATGAGTTTATGTGCAATACCGGTGATTCTTATGCCTAAGAAGGATGGATCATGGAGGATAGAGTATAGCCATCCCATTCCTCGTTTAGATGATATGTTGGATGAATTGCATGGATCATGTGTGTTTTCTAAAATTGATTTAAAAAGCGGATATCATTAGAGTAGGATGAAGGAGGGAGATGAGTGGAAAATCACATTCAAAATAAAAGGTATGGTTTATATAAATGGTTAGTTATGCCATTTGGCTTAACTAATGCATCAAGCACTTTCATGACATTGATGAACCATATTTTGCACGCTTTCATTGGAACGTTTGTGGTTGTTTACTTTGATGATATTCTAATCTATAGCATGAACTTGGAAGACTATGTGAAACATTTGAAATCTGTTCTCAATGTACTTCGAAAGGAGAGATTATTTGCTAACCTTAAGAAGTACACTTTTTGCACAAATGAGATTGTATTTCTTGATTTTGTTGTTAGTGTACGAGGAATACATGTAGATGAAGAGAAGGTTCGTGCTATCCAAGAGTAGCTTAGTCTAACGAACGTGAGTTAAGTAAGAAGTTTTCATAGACTAGCGAGCTTCTACAAGAGATTTGTCAAGGACTTCAGTAGTATTGCCGCATCAATCACTGAAGTTATCAAGAAGAATGTGGGCTTCAAATGGGGCAAAGATAAAGAGAAAGCTTTCAAGCTAATAAAGATAAGCTTACACATGCTCTTTTACTTGCTCTACTTGATTTTACTAAAACTTTTGAAATTGCATGTGATGGTTCAGGTTTAGGAATTGGAATAGTGTTGATGCAAGAAGGATGACCCATTGCATATTTTAGTGAAAAGCTATGTGGCGCAGCCCTGAAGTACCCTACTTATGATAAGGAACTATACACATTGGTTAGGGCCTTGGAAACCTTGCAGCATTACCTATGGCAAAAGGAATTTGTGATTCATACGGATCATGAATCCTCGAAGCATTTGAAGGGCTAGCAGAAATTGAATAAGAGGCATGCGCAGTGGATGAAGTATATTGAGACATTTCCTTATTTCATTCGCTATAAGCAAGGTAAGGAAAATATTGATGCTGATGTGCTTTCCCCTAAGTATGTCTTAATCTCAACACTTGATGATGAGTTACTTGGTTTTGAACATATTACAGATTTATATGCTGTAGACCAAGATTTTGCTGAAACTTACACAAATTGTGAAAAGACTGCCTATGGAAAATTCTTCAGACATGATGATTATCTATTTAGAGAAGATAAGTCCTGTATTTCAGATTGTTCAATGAGGGAATTGCTGGTGGAGGAAAGTCATAGTGGTGGATTGATGGGTCATTTTGGGGTAGCAAAGACTTTAACTGTTTTGTAGGAACATTTTTATTGGCCCCAAATGAAAAGAGATATTGAGAGAGTTTGTGAGAAGTGTATTACTTGCAGGTAAGCTATATCACAAGTACAACCACATGGGTTGTACACTCCTTTACCTATTCCTAGTGAGCCTTAGGTAGATCTTTCTATGGATTTTGTGTTAGGATTGCCTAGGAGTAAGAATGGTAGGATTCTGTATTTGTTGTAGTGGATCAATTTTCTAAAATGGCACATTTTATTCCATGCAACAAAACTAATGATGCTTCTCATATTGCAATCTGTTCTTTTGGGATGTTGTTCGACTTCATGGTATGCCTAGAACAATTGTGTCTGATAGAGATGCAAAGTTCTTAAGTTACTTCTAGAAGACCTTGTGCTGTAAGTTAGGGACTAAATTATTATTTTCTATAACTTGTCATCCACAATCTGATGGTCAAACTAAGGTAGTAAATAGGACTTTATCTACTTTGTTAAGGGCTATCATTAAGAAGAACATTAAAACTTGGGAGGAATGTTTACCTCATGTGGAATTTGCTTATAATCGTACCATTCATTCTGCTACTAAATATTCACCATTTGAGATTGTGTATGGTTTTAATCCATTAACTCCATTGGATTTGTTGCGTTTACCTATTTCTGAATTTGTTAATTTAGATGGTAAAAAGAAAGTAGAGTTTGTTAAGCAAATTCATGAAAAGGCCATGATTAACATTGAAAGGCGCACTAACAGTATGCTAAGCAAGTAACAAGGGATGACGTTAGATGGTGTTCGAACCCGGTGATTGGTTTGGTTACTGTAGACACCTCATTTTGATAATTTATTTTTGTCAAATTATTAATAATTAGATGTTAATATTAGTATATATATGGCTAAATTAAAGGAATATTTGTAATTATAAGAATTAGGATTAGAAATGAAAATTAGGAAAATAAATCAAATTAAGGGAAATAAATAAATAGATGTAATATATACATATATAATATAGTATAATATGCAGAAAATTAAAAAAAAAATAAAAAGATAATATTATTCATCTTCTCCCTTGATAGGCCCTCTTTAGGTCCATTATCGGTCCACTTTCAAACCCTATTTCTACAAACCGAATGAACATATGGAAACTAGGTATAGAGTAGTTTAATTTGGTATATAGATTACGGGTTTTCATCAATAATAATTGATTCAAATCTAGGCTGGAAAATTGGGAAAAACGCATTTGTGTTAGTTTCCTTAAAAACCTCAAAAACACGTGAAATTCATTTTTTAGGCAAGATTGAAGATTTGGATCGTTATAATATGGGAAAGACATATCTAACAGGACATTTAATTGGAAAGTTACAACTGTTTTGGCTCCGATTTTTTCAAATTTATGAAAATCGTGTCTTAAAACCTTAGATTCTCAATTGATTGTTTAGGAAAGTTTTGAGTCGAATTAAAACATATAAACAGTCTCTCCATCTTTTGTTTAAAAAAAAAAAAAGGTCTGCTCTCTCCCAATACTTTTAATTTATTCTCAATTTTTGATTTCATCTGGGTGTTCTCAAATTTAGGTTTCAACATTCTAATTTTAAATTCTTCGTAAAAAAAAAAAAGGGAAAATCGGAGCAATTGAAAGCTACAGGAGTGTTTGGCAGATCGATTGCTTCAAAACCTCCCTATTCAGTTACCACATCGCCCTGTGATCACCCCAACCCAATTTCACATTCGTCTATCTCAAGTCGACCAGCCGGAGGTCCGACCATCAATTCCCCCATGCACGTTCAATCTCAAGTAAGCCTTTTTTTTTTACTTAATAAAGCATACTAGTAATATAATATTATAAGTTAATGAATTATCGTAGCATTGTAACAATGAAAAATAATAAACAATAATAAGATTCTGACATAATAAATCTTACATATTATTATTAGTTGTTTAGGCATTTAAAACATGAGGTTAATTAATATGTCTTTTCAAGTGATTGCTTTGTAATATTGTTTATAGATTAAATTCTTAGGTTTATATTGTATAAAATTGCTATAATTCCTAAATTAATTTTTATCTTGACAAGATCTATTATGGCTTTGCTAATTGATTTTCATAAATTTGATTATTAATATTATTATAGCACTTTGATTTTAACTTTCACTATAATTTCTTGACTAATAAATTCATTTTTTTTTAAATACTTTAATGACATAGATTGAACCTTTGCCATTATGTATTCAAATAATAAGTTATTATATGATAACCATGATGTCTGCAATATACTATTGGATGTTATAAATATTTCATCTTTTATATATTTGTAATAACATTTTTTTTTTCTCCTGTATGTGTGAACTTTGATTTCTTGTGATAATTTAATTAATGATAACATGTGGATTGATATGCTATGTTTTCTTAAAGAGTTTTGTCTCTTAGAAACAAATTTGATTTTTATGAAATAGCTAGAAATAACAAGAACTTAAATTGATAAATTTTTGGATCCATATCATCAAAAAGCTAATTTTGTCAAAACTATCAAAATTTAACAAATTTAAAGCGAAAAGAATTAAAAACTCTAAAATTGATCGACAAATTAAAATTTTCATTAAAGAACTATGTATTGTTTGATTTCGATTAACAAGTACGTAAGCACCTAAATGAGCAACTCAAAATATGTAAAAAAATTATTTTTTTGAATTTATTGGATTTGATTTTATTGATTCTCTTAGTTTAGCTTATGATATGTGAATATTGATAGAATTTGATAGGATTTGATTAATTTGACTATATTGAATTCTTAGATTATATATGATTGTTGATGGAAATTGATTAGTTGATTAAATTAGTAAATTTGTACATATTTATAAATATTAGCTATAGGATTAGTTAGTTAAATCCTCGTAAATATTTTATAATTTGGATTTAGGATATGAAAGAAAACAATTTTAATTGGAAAGCTACAAGTGATAACTGTTTAGGTTTTAATACGTTAGGCCCCAGACTCAAGTTAATTTGTGATTTTCATTTTTTTAAATGATTTTTTTTTTTTACGAATCAGTAGCATAACTGAGATCAACTTACCCATTGATCTTGGTTTTCTTTTTTTCTGACTCTAGTCTAGTGGCGACTCTAAAATAATTTTTAAAACTGATATTTCCTTTAACTCTTAGTCGAAGATTTATGTCAAATGGGTTAAGGTTTGATGTAAGTAGGATTAAAAGAAATTGAACTGCAAATCAAAATCCATGCTCGACAGTTACATATGTGAAAGGAACGATATCCTGAACAAAGATGTTCCAAGTGCTACCAAGATGCAATGGTCCTTTTCAGGTCTTAGAGCGCATCAATGACAACGCTTATAAGCTTGATCTACCAGGTGAGTATTCTATAAGTGCTACATTTAATGTTTTTGATATGAGTCCTTTTGATGCAGGTGATGAAGATTTGAGGAAAAATCTTTCTCAAGAGGAAGGGAATGATGAGAACGTGTCTCGTAGATCAAGAATAAATCCGCTTGTGATGTCACCTAGGCCCGCTTCAAGGATTCAGGCTAAGCAATTGAAAGAAGCACTCAACGGTTTGGTTCAAACTGTTCTGGAGGAGTTGCATACCATCCCGGACGATGCTAAACTAATCAATATCATCAAGACAAGCGGGAATGAGCCAAACACGAATCAAAGTAAATGAGGCAAAGCTGGACTTTACACCACTAGCCTACAAAGGAACACACCAGCCTACTTGATTGAAGACTGCTTAGAAAACGTCAAATTCGGACGGCTAAGATGGATGACTTCAACGCGTCGGCCAACCTCCCTACACTGCTGGCCTAAAGGCTGGTGTAAACCTACTATCTTCTTTTTTTTTTTTTCTTCGAATTGAAATGGCCTCCATCCTTTATTTTAGGCCACCAGCTTATGTTAAGTTATGAATTTTCCTTATGACTATTGTCTTTATAAGTAAGTTTCACGGGTTGTATGAACATGTAGAATACATTTTATGAAAATTGAGAGAATTCCCTTTTTGGTTCTTGACCGATCTAACTCTAAACATATCTGATCTGATCGTGGTGTTTGCTTCCGACTTATCAATCCGAGATTTCCATCTTTGATTAGGGCATCTCTTCGCTTTATACCAAGGAATTCTTTCTCTTTATAGAGACAACGGTCACCGTCTCCATACAAACATAGACAAGTCTTGGGAATTGACATCAAATGGATTGATATTGGGATCCATTGATAGATTGATGTGGTAACAAATATTTTTCACCAAGACTTAGAAGGATGTTTCTAAAAAATTCCTTTAAAAAATTTATATAAGCCCAACATGAAATTTCAAACTATTGATAAAAAAAATTTCTTCAAAGTCTAAAATACTTTTTTTTCAAATGACAACATAGAAATCTTGATATATAGATGATAACTTGATATTATAGCAATTTTTTTTACCAACTTTCTAAACTAAGAGCTAAACAAGTTTTCAAGAAAAGTCAACTTACAAGCCTTAAGAAACTCACTTAGAAAAACGAAATTTTTCAACAATCTAAGAAAATAAAATTTCAAAGAACAAACTCACCAAGTACTACTAAAGAAAACTTTTGAAACTCTATTTCTCAATTCCTAGAAATAAAATTGGTAGATAATTTAAAAAGACCAAACTTTATTTCAACTCACTTTTGATAAACTAAAGAATAAAAATATAGAACACTAAATTATGACCACACAAGAATTTATAAGTTATTTCAACCACATAAAGAAAAGTTTAACAAATCCAATTTTTCAAAACTTAGGAAAGGATGTTTTATGGAAATTAATTAAATGAGACAACACCTATAGGATCATGCATAAATTATGAGTCTATTTATATACCAAAATAATGCTTTTCAACTATATACATATTTGAGTTTTGCTTAACCAGCTTTAGTGAAGGAAGGACGAGAAAATGTTGCTTTTAAAAGAGGTTATTTTTCATGGTAAATCTGTACCCCTTTGATCCATGACCCAAAAGACTTCTTAAAGGAAAAATAACCTTAGAAATGGATAGATATTTTCAAGTAGGTAGAAAATCCCATATAATATGCGAAATTCCGAGTTAAAATGAGCAAGTTATAGCCATTTTAATTTGGAATTTCCACCAATATGATTTTTACCACAACTTGAAGATAGACTTAGAATCTTTAAAGTACAAATTCTGTAAAAGACTAATTTTGGGTATTTCATCTTGTTTAGGTGAAGAAGGAACTAATATCACTTTCTCAGAAGATTATTTCGACTAGGAGCGTGCCATGGAGTGAGTTAATCCCTTACTAATTACATTTCCTTGAATGTGTTTGTAAGTAGTGGTACTAGAGATTAAGGAAAGATAAAAGAGTAAATGTTGTGTGAATGGGATACATGATTGAATGAAGTGGTTGTTAAATAAGAAGCTAATTATATCGAAAGAAGGTTTGATTAATAATTTATGTTCTCTTGCAATGGTATGATGAATATTGTTTTGGTCACCTTTAACTTGAAATTAAAAATAATTGGATAAATCAATATTAAAAATGATTCATGCATGGCATATTGTGAGTCACATATATTTTTCGCTACTATTCTTCGTGTGGGGAAACGATGAATTGTATTGGTAGCTAGTAGTAGTCGAGAAGTCTACATGGGCAAGTAGGAGCCGGTAAGTTTGCAAATATTAATGGTCGAGTGGGCCAATAACCACCCAACCCCTGACAGGGAGAGTATAAAATCCATGCTACACATGGTTTCCGATTAATCGTGTGTATTTTGATTACTCATGTGCTTGTTGCATGCACATATAATTGTCTTAAATACTTATATGATTTATGGAAATGTTTAGAAGAAGGGAATTATCTCACTAAGCTAGCTTTGCTTATACCTATATAGCTTTTTGTTACAGTTTGATTACTTGTGGTTGGCATCACGGAGCCCCTTTTGTCAGGTACAAGCTAAAGTTACTAAGAGTTTTTGGAAGAAGCTTTCATATTTAGTTTTTGGGTGTAGACTTCTAAGAAAAATCTCTATAGTAGGCTTTTGATATATTTACGTATGTTTTTAAGTTGGCTTAGAATAGCAAGACTTTAAGTACGGGGGAATGCCCTTAAGAAGTTGCAAGAATTTTGAACTTAATGATTACTACATGATTATCTTTATAAATCCTTACATGCTTTTATTATCTGCTAAAACGTAATACCCATTGAGTCTCCTACTATCTTGGAAGCATGCCTTGCACGTAATATCAAAGCTCATATGTGACTAAAGTTGTCATTCATCAGCTTTAATCTTATGTTCGGCGGACTGCCACGTTTAGGGTACTCTTCGGGGCATGACAGTTTAAGTTGGTATGAAAGCGTAAGTTTTAGGACAAAAGATAGTAGAAATAGACATTAAGATAGATAATAAAAAACTAGAACCTAAGCCTAAGATTTGATCATATTTTTGTTCTATTGGATAGTTGACCCTCCTTGAAGTGAAGGTAAAAGCTTGAAATTTCCTTAATGACCCAGATGAGACCTTTGTGAGCTATCACCTTTGGCTGAGAGTTTTATGTGAGGAGTTCGCACTTGTAGAAAGGGCTTGAACCGCCAAGGAAATGTTTAAGCTATGGAAAAGGGGTTTAAGATATTCTCTGTGGAGAGATCTGCTTGTAGGGCTAAGATTTGATGCTCCTTGGAGGCAAAAGTAGAGTGATGTGGAAGTAATTTATGTAGTTGAGAGGATGATGGTCTTTATGTACAAGGAAACTATGCTGCAAGAAATGTCCTTTATCTTGAAGAATGAAGGCACTCGGAAGTCCCCAGACTTCTAAACATGGAATGAGTTAGTTCCCCTCTACATATATGCTCATGATGAACTAACAGTCCATAGTGGCTGGCTGAAAGCTAATTCAAAAGAACGTTTCTACTGATATGCTGCCTACAAGCGCATCATCCCAATGCCGTCAGAATGCAGCACCTTACACCAAACTCAATCGGAATGCAACTGGATATAATCTTGGATGAGGACTTCATTATGGGAAATACCCATGAGAATGAGGAAAATGGGGAAACTGAAGAAGATCCCGAAGAGGACCAAGATGAGGATTCGAAACCCAAGGAGACGCCATCTGCATCCCTTTAGGAGGATAGTCCCTTAGCTCCCAGCCTAGTACCCCCTCGTAGGTTGAGCCAAGATGTCCCCATGGAGACACTTGCAAGAAACAACCCCATAATGATCTTCGACTCTGAAGAAGAAGAAGAAGAAGGAATAACCAGCACTGGAGGAACATCTATGAACCAAGTGAATTCTTAAGAAGCAGGTCCCGAAGCCCCAGCCTGGCTGTAGCACTAGAAGGAGAGAATCAAGGAGAGTAGGAAATGACCGATGATCCCATCTAAAGGAATGGAAACCCTTAGCAAGAAGATAGATGGCCATCCTAGGTCGAAATTACATCAAGGTATAGAGGAAAGAGAATGATTGTCAGCTAATATCTACAAAAATTTGTCAAAAGGCACAAGGGTTCCACCAGCCGTAGCATGAATCCCACCCCATCGCCATGAGGAAAGAAGGAAGTGAAGAAGGAATTAAGCACCTCCCGATGAGTCCAACCAATAGCCTTTTTCCTAAGATTAGGATAGGCATACCTTTATCTATGTTGCATGAGCTTTCTATTTTTTTTTTTTATATATGTGTCTTTTTATAATTATTATTTCCTATTCCTATGTACTCTCTTTTACAAGAATGTTTTCAACCTTCTCAAGTTATGTAAGGGTTATCAACCTCTTTTGATTAGTAATGAAAATTTCTTATGTTTGGTTTGATGATTTTTGGATTTAATTACCTTTGAGAATTTTTCTTTGTGTAATTTTCCAATAATTTCGATTTTACCCCCTTATAAAGATTTAAGAGGTCTAAGCTCACCATGAGAATAATTAATAGACGAAATAGGAGAGGTAGAAGACGAGAACGTCGTGCATCTAATAACCCTCCAGCTAAGCCGGAAAATCAACAAGCAGGCTAACAAGCGGCCCCACCTAATCAACAAGGCGATGTATGGGTAGCCATCAATCAATTAGTAGGATTAGTAAAAAACTTCATGCAACACGCACAAAATGTGCCATCGCCAACTGCTAATACACTGAAGCAACAGTAGAAGCTCCAGCACTATCGGAAGCTCAATCCCAAACTGCCCCCTTTGTCATACCCCAAAGGGTACCTTAAACGTGGCAATTCACTACATATGGTATCAAAACTTAAGAATGACTTCTCGGAGTCATGTGAAAGTTTCAATACCATATGTAAAGCATCCATCACAACAATAGGAGACACCGGTGGGATGTATAGTTCGAGATAGTAAATATAACATACAAGAATTCTAGATAACCATCTCATTTCAACATTATAAGAATACAATCCTTACATTATCTTAGGGGCTTTTCCCTTATAAATCTCCAAATAATCATAATATCCTCTTAGTCTTTCATATAAGGAAACAACACTAACACCAAAAGATAATAAAAGAATATTTAACCTAAGATCTTCAAAAGATTTCCATAAGCTTTTCAAAAACATAATCCCACTCGAGTATATGAAGTCTTCGAGCATAAAAGATATAGTTCTGTTACAACAAAGGTCTATCGGAGTATAAGCATAACTAGCTTAGTGAGAATATTCCTGAATAAACGTACTTGTATAAATAATTTCAAACAAGTTATTAAACAAGCATATGAAAGCATCAAGCAATACATATGATATACCGGAAATCATATGTTTAAAAGGATTTACCCCTCCATTCAGGATTAGGTGTTTTAGGCTCTTTAAAACCCATCTTAAAATCCAACTTATACAGTTTATTTTAGGCGCCTACTCGCCATCTTGAAATAGTTCTTTCAGGCTCCTAATCGCCCATCTTGCAAATTTATGGCTACTACAAACCCAGCTACTATATTCTTGTGCCATCGAGTACATAGCTCATGAGATGAAACTAACTACGTGGTATGCATGAATCAATTAATATAACTCATAATATATTATTAGAGTAATTTAAAGGTGATCACAAAATTTGCACACACTCCAACATAATAATAGTAAAACAAGTTAATTAACAACGATTTATGTCTCGGTATGTTTAGCATTCTTTCAACCAATATTATCATACAAAATTCATTTTCATCTTTTCCTACTTCTAGTGCCTCTAGCTACAAGAACAACCAAGTACGTAAAAGGTAGGAAATAAACTTACTCGGCTATGAGGATATATCTTTCTTATAGATGAGTCGATCGGTAAATCCACTAATCAAAATAATCCTCCGAGTATGAATACCCTCCTCGGGATCACCTAATCAAGAAGAATACCCATAATGAGTATTTCTTATTGGTTCTATGATACTTATAAAAAACTATGTCATAAGATCGTTCAAATTCGTATAGAAGGTAATTCCAACTTAAAATGGTCATAACTTGGTCATTTTAACCGGAATTGCACAAATAATATAACGTTTTCTACTTACTCAAAAAGATCTATATTTCTAAAGTTATTTTTGTCATAAAAAGCCATTTGGGTTGCAAACTACTAGTATAGAATAGTTACGAATTTATAGTTCGCAAAATATGATTTTTCCAAACTTCTCTTTACTCAAAAATATTTAAGCAAAATATATGGATATAATATAGTGGAAAAATCCTTTGAACATATATATACACTCATATTTATGCATATTTTTGTAGTGTTGTCTCAATTATTGATATTTCATAAACAATTTGTCTTTAAGGGTTTTAAAATATAAAACTTTTGAAAATTTAATCTTTTTGAATTATTAGAAAGAAAACTAAAATATATTTGAGTTGTTATGAGTAAATGTTTTTCTATTATAGTTTCATTTTCTCACTTTTCAAAAGTAAATTCATTCAAAAAATTTGGTTCTTTAAGTTATCTACTAACTTTATTTCTAGTGATTGAAAAATAAGCTTTTCAAAATATCCTTTAAGTTTTTGATGTGGTCAAATATTTGGAGTTGTGTTAAATGTATGTTTCACTCTTATTTTTATATCCTTTTTTTTCTTTAGGAAATAAGTGTACCTTTAAAACTTTACTTTCTTGGTGAATTTTATTTTTCTAAGTTGGTTTCCAAAATAGTAAGTTGATTTTATCTTGGTTTGAAAAACTTGTTTTATTCTTAATATTTGTTAAGTGGTAGAATAATTTCTTTAGACAGTTTATAAGAAAAGCTTTCTTAGTAAAGAATTGTCAACATTAGAACTTAGCAAAATTTTCATTTTTAATTTCTGAAAAGAGAATAACAACATATAAAAATTAATTTTGAAGAAACTTTCTTATATGTGATTTTCGAAGTCTAAGGTGAACCTATTTAAGTTTTATAAAAGATATGGTTGAGTTAAAATCATTCAATGCTAAAAATTCTTCCTTTATGGAGTATTAAGATTTGATTTATAAAAGAAATGAGTTCCTTTTATTATTTTGAAGAAATCTACATTACTACTTCTTCTAGAATTTATGATTAGCTTATCCTTTGAAAAGATTTATTAAAAAGAAAACTTAGATCTTTTTGTTGAAATTCCTTTTGTTAAGAAATCTAGTTTACTTTTCTTTATTAAGAAAGAACCCATTTTTATTTTTATTTAAGACTACAACATTCTAATCATGCATGAATATGATTATGTAGTAATGTAAAAGTAAAGATAATACATAATAAGATAGAAAGAAATACTTGTAAGCAAATGAACATAATAAATATGTCAAGCATTGGGAACCTTAGCTTCATCAAGGTATCCCGATCATTTATTGGGAGCCTTAGCTTCATCAAGGTAACCCAGGACTAAGAATAGACTAGTCCCAAAAGAAAAGAAAAGAGAAGAAAGAAAAATTGTTTTGACTTGATATGGACAAGTCTAAGAGTAGAAAGACTAGTCTTAATAATTTGCATGAATTAAATAAATAAATGCAAAATAAAAATAAATAAATAACAAGTGAGCTTATATTCTCTAAAGAAATATATATACATAATATACATAATACTACATATAAGTTAGATTAGAGCAAAATAATAATAACAATTATAACAACAACATAATAACATAATCTAAAATAGGAACATGAACAAAGACAAAACATGAATATATTGTTGCTTCTTTAACTCTCATGAGTCTAAAAAATACACTAAGCTCATGCTAAGTTGTATGAACATAAGAGAAATATAGGTAAGATTTTACCTAAGGTTTAATGGAGGACTTGAAAAGAGATAAATGGGTTTTTTTTATTTTTCTTGAAAAGTAAAAATTGGTAGAGAAGTGTTTTGAGAGGGAATTGTTGGAGAGAGGTTTTGTGAGGAAATTTTGATAGAGTTTTGTTATGTAGAATGAATGTGTGAAAGAATAAAGGAGGAAGAGAGTATTTATAGAATTTTAGAGTGAATTTTTGCTGTAATAAAACAAATTGAAAAAGAAAAATAAATGAGAGGGAGAGAGAGAAGGTAAAATCGGTTTTGATGTGTAGAGGGGGGAGGAGTTGATTTGTTTTGTAATTTTAAAATAATTAATATGTAAGATATGATTTGATATAAGATGTATTAGAAATATAAAAAGTAAGTAAAATAGGTATGTAGGTAGTAAGAAATAGGTGTAAGAAAAAGTAGAAATAGTGAAATAGTAATGAATAGTTGAAATAGTACTATGAATAGTAGCCTAGACATATAAAATACTGGTAGTAATAAAAATACGCATAAACGAGCTATATCTGTTATTTTTAGTTACCGAAAAATTGTGAAACTGATATTTTTTAAATCCTTGTTTAATTACGAGTTTTTTGGTGTTATTGGAATATTTTTATTATTCCAAGCTCCAGGATACGCTTTTCGTGAATAGATCTCGTTTAAGTTCGAATGACACTTAAAATTCACGAATTTGATATTTTTGTATTACCCTATATTATTACGATCTATTATAAGTCGTTAACTCAATTTCGTTTTCTAGGGTTTGAGAATGCGGGATTGCCTAAGTTGATTTATTTTATTGTCTTCATCTTTGTTGACTTTTGAAACTTCGATTTGACTAGGGTTAGGGTTTAATCCAACTTTACTCTAGAAATTGAGGCGTTTACCTCAGGGATCAGCTAGATGGACTTTCTCATGCTCGAATTTTGTGCCGAATGATTAATGAATCTTCTCTTGTGAAATCCCGTGATCGAAATTGCTTAAGGTTCGGTTTCAACTTGGGTCAGACTTTAGGGTTTCGATTTGGTATTCCAAAACCATTCTCGAAAAATTCGGAGGCTTACACCCTTACCGGCACCACCGCCACCTCGACCTTATCAATGCTCTTTACCATACTTCATCAAAAGTAATCGATACTTTGATGGGAGTTTTAGAAAACTAGATGAAGTAGAAGATTGGTTAACGCAAGTAGAAAGATTCTTTGCTGCTTTCGAAGTACCTCATCACCTCCGCCTTGACTATGGCACATATATGCTAAGGTTCAACGCAAAAGTGTGGTGGGAGTCAAAGAGTAGGAAGTTGCTACCACCGTAACTTAGGTAACTTTTAGAAGGGAATTCTTGGATAATTATTTTCCTAGGAGTTTAAGGGTGCAGTGTAGTGGAGAATTCCTTCATAATCCCAAAAAGAAAGAACGATAGAACAATATGAGATCGAATTCAGTCGCTTACTCTAATATGCATCGGATTCCTTCAAACACAGTGAAGAGTTAAAAAGGCAAGTCTTTCTGAATGGCCTGGATGAGGACTTAAGGATGCAATTGGAAGAGTTGGATTTAAGGACCCTTTGTGAATTGTCGAAAGAGCTCACATTATAGAAGGAGCTAAGAAGAGGAAGAGTAAAGTGTCTGAGAAAAGAACCTTTGTGTTTGGAAAAAGGACCAGGACAGTTATGGTCCTAGCTTCCAAAACAAAAAGTTTAAGTCTTTCAGCAGCTATAAAGGAAGTGCTAGTGGAAAAAGGGAAACACCTATAAACCCTTGAAATTTCAGTTAATTTTAAGCTTAATCTTAGAATTAGAAGTCAACCAAAAATCTAAAGATCAACAAAAGACTAGTACAAACCCTAGAATTTAGATTCGGTATTCCCGTATTCTTTAGCCCTACAAAACAAAGTTGAAATGATTAGTGATAACAGTTCATAATAATATAAGGAAACGTAAAAATATCATATTCGCGAATTTTGAGTATCCTTTGGACTCAAACAGGATCAACTCTCAAAAAGCATGTCCCGGGGCTCGGAATAATAAAAATATTCCGATAGCACCGTTAGGATTGAAATAATATAAGGATTTTAAATATATCAGTTTCATAATTTTAAAATAACTAAAAATAACGATATTGCATTTATACGTGTATTTTCTTTACTACTGATATATTATTAGTCTTATTTACTTTTTTTGTCCTATACTACTATTCATTACTATTTATCTATTTATACTTTACCTTAAAACCTATTCTTACTACCTATATACCTATTTTTCTACTTTTTTTCATTTTCAATACACTTTCATATCAACCATACTTCACATCTTTATTACTTTTTATTACAAAACAAAAAAAAAAATCTCTCTCTCTCTCTCTCATATGGCCGGTGCCACCCCCTCTTCTTTCCTCAATTATTTTTTTTTCAATTTATTTTATTACATCTAATTTTCACTACAAAATTTCTATAAATACCTCATTTCCCTTCACTTCTTTCACACAATTTTTACACATAACCAAACTCTCTCAAATTCACTCCACAAACACTCTCCACAAAAATATCTCTCTACTAAAACTCTCTTTTACTAATCACTTACAAAAATCATCCCCTACACACAAACCATATACTATTTTCTACTACCCACATAATACCTCATTCATCTACCACCTTAATACCATACAAACACTTTAGGTAAAAATTTCTATTCCTATTTTATTTACTCATGTCATGTAACTAGCATGACCATGATGTTGTTTTGAAACTCATATGAGTAGTAAAAGCAACAACATGTTCATGTTTTGTTCTTATACATGAAATTCCAATTTTACTATGTTGTTATTATGCTTATATATACATTGATTATTAATGATATTATTATTGTTATTATGCTCTAATGTAACTTTATATAAATTATTAAGTATATGTATACCTATATTTTAGAGCCTAATTTTCACTAACTATTTCTAACTTGCTATTATTATTGCTTTTCTTTGCTTTTTCTTTTTCTGTTTTTGGGACTAGTCTATTTTTAGTCCCGGGTTTTCTTGATGAAGCTAAGGTTCCCAATACTTGACTGAGTTGCCTTGATGAAGCTAAGGTTTTCAATACTTGATATATTAACTTGCTTATTATATTGCTTATTATGTCTTTCTTATATTTTCATATTCTCATACTACATATTCATGTCCATGCATGAACATATTGATGTTGTCCACAAGGTTTTCTTAAATAAAAAGAGAAATTGAGAGTTCTTTTCCAAAATAAATTTTTTCATGTAAGAAATGATTTTTCTCATAAAGACTTAGGAATTTATCTTTGGAAATCTTTTCCAAAAATTTAGAGGAGTTCATCATAAGTTTTTAGTAACCAAAGAACATAGGAATTTTTAGATAATACATAAAGTAGATATATCATACATACGCTTTACATAACCATAAAGTGAAAAAGTTTTCTTTAAAAATTAAAATTTCAAATCCTTGATTAACAAAAGCTTTACCAAACTTCATTAAGAAAGTTTCACTAGTACTCTAGAATATGAAGGAATAGACTAGTTTGACAAATCACTAAGAATATTTCTTTTATAAAAATAAAATGTTCTTAAGAAATAAAATTATTAAAATATTTAGGAAATCATTTTCAATAAACCTTAGGAAAAGTTAAGAAAATGTAAAGCTTGATAAATTTTATCTACTCTCAATTAGTATTTAGAAACTACCCTCTCATCCTCTAGAAATCAAGTAATAAGAAACTTAGAAAGACAAAAGTCATTTCTAGAGAAACTTAAAAGACATAAATAGAATTAAAAGAAGAAAATACTCACTTAAAATAATTCAAGAAATTTTACAACAAGCTAAGTGGAAATTTTCAAAGTGTTGCTTTTCCAATTTCTAGAAAACATTACTTTTACGAAAATCATGGTTGAGACAACTTCATTAAATTCATGCATATGATATGAGTCAATATATATACTCTAAAAGTGTTTCCAACTATAATAATATCTATATTTTAGTATAAGTATTTTTAGATAAAGAAAAGTTTATAAAATTAAGTTTTAAAAACTAGAATTTTCGTGGTGAATCTGTATCATACGGTTTCAAGACCCAAAAACCTTTTTTGATAACAATAACACCAGAAACGGATAGATCTTTTTGAATAAGTAGAAAACGGTAAATTATATGCGAAATTCCAAGTTAAAATGAGCAAGTTATGGCCATTTTAAGTTGAAATTTTCACATATACGAATTTTACTGCAACTAGAAAATAAATTTAGAAGTTTTGACTAGAAATTCCATGGAATACTCATTTTCGGTATTTCCTTACTTAGGAACCCAAGAAGAGGACATATACTACCCCGAGTACTTCAGCTAAGGGAGTATCGTCATGGCCGAGTGAGTCTACTTCCCTTACTTTTCATGCTTATGTTTGTGCGTGTAATTTAGTTGAATTAGACTTAAGGAAAGATAAAATTGAAGATACACGTGTTTATAACTTGTTGAAAGAATATTAAGTATATCGAGCTATGAATTGCTTATAATGAATTGTATGTTATTTTAGCATGTTGAAAGTGTTTGAAATTAGTTGATCACCCAAAAGAAGTTGTAATACAAATGGCTAGACTTAAAATAAAATCAAGACATGCACTTCCTTCATAGAGTCACATTGCATTTACTATTATACAAATGGTGAGACATAACTATGATAATAGTGGTTGACATAATCGGTAGTATCTATATATTGCAAGTAGGAGCCAGTAAAATCTACAAATTGATGACTAGTAGGAGCTGATAATAACTTTTTATGGCGAATAGGAGCTCTTAAGATCTATAAAAATGGTTTTTAAAGAAATGATGGCCGTAATAGGCCAGAATACCTAACCTCGAATGAAGGGCATAATTCATTCAATATGATTCCTAGAAAATCATATGTCTTGTTGCTTACGTGCTTGTTGCATTACATTTGTTTGTCTAATAAACTTAGTTGTTATCTTGTTTTAAGTATCATTATTGGAATTATTCTCATTAAGCACGTAAAGCTTATACCCCTATAGATATTTGTATTCATAAGAACATTTGTTCTTATATCCAGGTCTCCCCGTATCCATGTAAGTTTTCTTTTAGGAGCTTTTGAAAGAAATCTACTTGAAGGATTAAACTATAATTCCCTTAAAATCTTTTGATGTAGTATTCAAGTTATTGTAAAGACTATTAAGTATTTCAATCCTTGGAGTTTTAGCAGGGGTATGCGCCTAAGACTCATGTAATAGACTTTTATTTGTTATTATTATGATCTATTTTATTTCTAAATTCTTGTTTGTTCAATATTAATTGCTTAGACCACACTTCCCAAAAGTGTCTCCTATTACTGTGTTAGAGCCTTACATGTAATACCGAGACTTCGCGTGACTAAGGTAGTCATTCTTAAGTCTTGGTATTATATGCGGCAGATAACCACGTTTAGGGTACCCTTCGGGGGCGTGACAACACCAAAGGTTAAGATATCATGCTGGAAGTGTAAAGAAGAGCATTATCCAAAAAGATATCCCCTACTCTAGCATAAGTGTTATTTTTGTGGAGACCCCAACCACAAGATTAATGATTGCCTAAAGAAGGCTTCCACCATCTGCTTTGTATGCAAGCAAACTAGGCACTTTGCCAATGAATGCCCTCAAAGGAAGAATGTCCCTGCTAGATTGCTTGACAACTGGAGGAACCACATCGACAAAAAGCAGGAATGGAGGAAACAATCCAAGTTGTTTCGGAGCAACTGTCCATGGAATGAGGATTTACAACTTGGAAGGGTAGTGAATGTGTGAGGAATCAGATGATGAAAGAGCTGAAGTAGCAACCGTGGATGAAGATTGTGACCCCGACTTTGGTCTGGTGATAGGTTAGTGTCAGAAACCTCTTTACCTATATATTGCAAGTTCTTAGAATTTCATGCATTTGATTCTTAACCCAAAAAGTGTAAGACTCTATACAAGTAGGTAGTGTAAGTATACGAGATTTTTGACTAGTATAAAATTCGATTGCAGTAACATACATGTAGCTAGTCAAATCGCCTATGCTTTGTTCAACACCGAAGCTACACATTCCTTTCTCACTACTAGCTTAGCTAAATGAAATGGCTTACCCATAAACACCATCGCTACCACTTTTCGAGTAAAGACCTCTACCAGGATCGTTGTATTAACCAAGGAGATGCTTAAGGATTGTCCCATGGAGATACAAGGATGCTACACTAAGTGTGATCTAATAATATTTAAATGAGCAAATATGAGGTGATCTTAGGAATAAGTTGGCTAACATCTGTTAAAGCTATAGTAGACTACAGACAAAAGGAAGTGAATTTTAAGAATCAAGATGAAAGTGAGATAGTATTCAAAGGAGAATCCACAGTACGGTTGAACTCATTTGAGTTGTTAATGGATGATGAGGAGATGCACCCAAGTAGCATTAACATAGAGGAGAAGGAAAGAGAGAAACCTGAGTTGGGAATTATATCCGTGATTAATGAATTTCTAGATATGTTTCCTAACGAATTACCTGGATCACCACCTAAGAGGGAAATCAATTTTGAGATTGACCTAATGATGAACACCAAGCCAATATCAAAGGGACCTTACTGAATGGCACCAGTCGAGCTAAAGGAGCTAAAAACACAGTTGCAAGACTTACTAGATTAAGGTTTCATCCGACCAAGTATATTACCCTAGGGAGCACCAGTTTTGTTTGGAAAAAAAGAAGGATAGTTCTATGCGTCTGTGCATTGATTATCGAGAACTCAATAGGGTTACTATCAAGAATAAATATCTACTCCCAAGGATAGATGACCTTTTTGACCAACTTCAAGGAGATAGTGTCTTCTAACGAATTGATCTACGATCAGGGTATCATCAATTAAGGATCAAGCTAGAGGATGTACCCAAGACGACTTTTCGAACCCGTTATGGGCATCATGAGTTTTTGGTAATGCCCTTCGGCTTAACTAATGCGCCAGCAGCTTTTAAGGATCTGATGAACCACATGTACAAACCCCTGTTGGATAAGTGTGTGATAGTCTTTATAGACGATTTTCTGATCTACTCTAAGATGCAAGAGCAACATGAAGAGCTACAAACTCTGTGTGAACATAAGTTGTATGCCAAGCTGTCTAAGTGTGACTTCTGGTTGGATAGAATATCTTTCCTAGGACATGTCATATCTAGAGAAAGTATATCGTTAGACCCCGAGAAAATTAAAGCGATAATGGAATGGAGACAACCTAAGACCATCATAGAAGTAAGAAGTTTTCTTGGATTGGCTGGATATTATAAAAAGTTTGTGAAAAACTTTTCTACCATCGCCAAACCCCTAACACAATTGACTTAGAAGGATGAAAAGTTTGTTTGGACAAAAAAAAAAAAAAAAAGAGAGCAAGGAAGACTTGTCTCTACCTCAATTTTGGTGTTACCGGACCCCGGGAAACCCTATACAGTACATAGTAATGCCTTCAGAAACGGCCCTGGGTGTGTGTTGATGCAAGACGGAAAGGTGATCGCATACCTCATGACAACTCAGGCCTCATGAGTAAAATTATCCCACCCATGAGCTACAGCTAGTCACCATCGTCCTCGTACTTAAGTTATGGAGACATTACCTATATGGGCAAAGGTGTGAAATCTATACTGATCATAAAAGTTTCAAGTATTTATTTACTCAAAAGGAGTTAAATATGCAGCAACGGAGATCGTTATAATATCAAAGATTATGACCTTGGAATAAACTACTATCTAGGAAGAGTAAACACCTTCGCGGATGCCCCAAGCAGGAAGAATCATAGGGAAGTGGCTACCTTACTCACTGATAAGAAAGAGCTAGTAAAGGAATTTGAGAAGATGGGTATTAAATTCATAGGGTAGAGTGTGGAAGTAGAAATTGCCAGCCTAGTCATGGAACCAACCTTAGTAGAAAGAATCAAGGAAGCTTAACATTATGATGAGATGATTCAAAAGATTAAAAGAGAAGTGCAGGAAGGAAAGTATACAGATTTCATAATAGATGACGACGATGTGATAAGAATGAAGGGGAGATTATGTATTCCAGATGACGACGAAATGAGGAAAGAAATCATGTGAGAAGCACATCAATCGAGACATACAATGCACTCAGGAGGGTCTAAGATGTATCAAGACCTAAAAAGTCACTATTGGTGGAACGGTATGAAAAGAGACATAGCCAATTTCGTGATGAATGTGTCCAACTACCAACAAGTAAAAGGTGAAGCACCAAAGACCAGGAGGACTCTTAAACTCTTGCAATACCCGAATGGAAATGGTACCAAATTACGATGGACTTCGTATGTAGACTACCGAGAACTCTGCCGGATATGATGCCATTTGTGTTGTGGTTTAGACGGTTGACTAAGACAGCTCATTTTCTTCCATCAATATGACTTATTCCATGGATAAACAAGCCATAATTTATATGAGGGAGATAGTTGCTTGCATGGAGTTGCCCATGGAATCATCTCCGATCAAGACCCAAGGTTCGTATCTAAGTTTTGGATAAGCTTGCAAAGATGTTTGGGAACAAAGCTACATTTTAGCATACCTATCATCCCAAACAAATGGTCAATCGGAAAGAACAATACAAACTTTAGAGGAAATGTTGTGCGCTTGTGTAATGGAGTTTAGGGAAGTTAGGACACACACCTACCATTGGTGGAGTTGGCCTACAACAACAGTAACCACTCTACAATTCAAATCCTACCATATGAAGCCTTATACGGAAGATGATATAGGATACCACTATTTTGGGATGATTGGAAAAGCTAAGCATCGGACTCAACTTAGTACAAGATGCAGCCGACAAGGTACGAATCATTCAACAAAGAATGAAGGAAGCATAAAATCGACAGAAAAGCTAGGCGGATATGAAATGACGTATTCTCGAGTTTAAGGTTATCGACCGTGTATATTTAAAGGTGAATCCCATCAAGAGTATTCATAGAGTCTGGGCACAAGGAAAATTAAGCCTGCGATATATTGGACCTTTCGAAGTGCTTGAAAGAGTAGGAGTGTCACGCCCCGTCGGTATCCTAAACGTAACAGCCGCCACATACTAAGTAAGACTCTCGAGTTCCCTACCCGGGCCTTCGGAAGTCTTAAGTAGATGTAAAGCGTTCCTTTGACAATAGAATACTTCAACAAATGGAGTTAAACAGTTTAACAAGGCATCATTAGCCATAGATAATAAATCAAAACGCATAAATTTTAAAGTTTACAAATCTAAGGGGCATTCCCCCGCAAAAGAATAACAGTCTATTACAGTCATCCAGAGTCCTTAGTTTCCAATGGAAGTCTATACAAAAAGGAATGAATTAAACTTCTATAGGAAACTCCTATCTCCGGTACCTGCGCTGTGGCCTTGTCTTGGCCTAAGCCATATAAAGTCATGCTGCAAAAGATAGAAACTATAGGGGCGTAAGCTAACTAGCTTAGTGAGCAATACTTCCATAACGCAATTAAACATACTTCAGTCAAACAAGTAATTATTCAGGCAAGTGTATGCATCAAACAAATGAATTCAGCAAACATATGACCAACCGGAAATCATATGTGGATGGACTTGCGCCCTCCATCCCGGGTTAGCAGATTAACGAATCCTGCGGTACGACCGTTTAAGCTCACGGTCAACTAATAATAATCGTTTATGGATCACGATTAACCAACAGTCGTTTTAGGATCACGATTAACCAAAAGTCGTTTTATGGATCACGATTAACCAACAAGTCGTTTTATGGATCACGATTAACCAACAATGCAAATGCTCCAACCCCATCGTGACATGAATGAACTCAATTTATAGTCGGAGTCGAATAGTCATTAATTCAATTCTTTTAAGTGACCAACAAGTATTCGCAGACATTCATCATAAGATTCTAGTAAAGCAGTCAATATCTTAACACCCGGTTCCGATATACCTTAAGCTCCATTTCACATATCAACAATCAATAACATAAATAATTCCCATGTACCCCAGCATGCTTATACAACTTCTTTTATCTTTGCCTATAACACTAATGCCACTACATTACAATCACATGCATTAATTGAGAATGGAAGTAAACTCACTCGGCCATTGGACACCAAACTTCTTAATAATAATAATCGGGAGGTAGAGTGTCGTCCTGCTCGGAATCACCTACCAATCAAGAATAATCCTAATGAGATTCTTACCATGTAATTAAATCAAACTATATATCTAGACTAGTTGAATTCGGATTTCTCGCTATTTTCGGAAGTCCCGACTTAAAACGGCCATAACTTGGTCATTTTAACTCGGAATTTCGCAAATTTTATATCGATCTTCATCTACTTCGAAAGATCTATCTATTTCAAGTATTAAATCCAAGTTTTGAAAATAATAGGGTCACGGAACAGTGGGATCAGTTCTGTTCCGCAATTGATCCAATTTTGAAAATGTGCTTTGCTTTTGATAAGAAATGTTCCTAGTTGGTGATTCATGCATGAATGATTTAGGAATGAACTACTAATGTGTATGCCATGTAATGAACTCAATATGTGCATGGTCATGATGATTTTTGTAGTAATAAACTCTTAGGAACTCCTAAGTGTTGGGGAAAGTCTCATAAAGACTAATTCTAAGAAGCTACCCTTACATTATACTCCTTAGGGTTTCTTTGGTTTTTTAATCTTGTAATCTACTTATTATTAACTAAAAATAGGTTCTCAAAGTCTATATAGTCATGGCCTCCATTCATGCATAAAAATTCACATTTTTCATTTGGTAAACATGTTTTTAAATAAGCTATTTGTGAAAATCCGAATTTTCCAAATTTCCTTTTCTTACATTTTTCTTAAGGGAAATCTTGTCTAATGCATTAAAAATTGGAGCTTCAATGTATACATTATCTAAGGACTTCATTATTATAAAACATCCATTTTAGACTTAAATACTAAGTGTTTATTTAAGCATTACACAAAGTTACGAATTTGACTACACATTTAAAGTCAACATTTTTCATTCTAACTTCACCTCTTGTTTTCCTTATTTTTATTATGCCTAAACTCATCTAAACTCATGAAAATAATTCTTTAACATGTCTATTACACATACCCTCCATTTTCTTATGAAATATGAGTTTAAAGTTGATTTTGGGGGTCTTTAAGGTAGGGTTTCCATTTCATCCGAATTTTCAACTTTTCATATTTAACAAAGCCCTTCCTTTTTCAATGTTCTTGCCATCTATATGTGGAGATATACTATCTAACATCTCTATACATGAACAAGACTTCATTCTTATGATCATCAAAGCATATAAACAAAATGAACCTATGATCATGCATGTACATGAAGTTGTGAATGTCTAAACCTTAGATCTACTACATATGATATATAAAGCATGGATCTCATGGCATGAACAACAATATATGAGCAAGATCTCTACTTTACATGCATGAACAAGTTGATATTTTAACATAAGCTCATCTAAACATTAGATCCACTTCTTGAGATGGCTTGAGATTCTTGTAGTAGTGTTTTCATGTCCCTTGCTCATGCTCATTGGGATTTAGATGAGAAAACACACAAGAATACTCTTGCCATAACAAGATTTAGGATGAACAAAGCCTAAATATACATACCAAAGAGGTCTTGAAGAAGGAAAGAAGAGGAAACAAAGTTGGAAAGTGAGGATGGGGAGGGGAAGAAACTCACGGCACAAAGGGAAAAAAGAAGAGAGTTTTTCTCTTTTTCAAAAGTTAAAAGAGAAGAAAATGAAGAGAAGAGAGAACATTTAGTATATTACTAAGGGAATTAGGGTTTAGTTAATTAAAAAGAAGTGAAAATAGCTCAATGGAGAGGGGAGCAAGAGGGAGGGCGCCGGCCACATCCTTGTGGATGTGTGTGTGTGTTTGAATTTGATTTTTTTGTAATTTAGTAAATGAAATGTAATAAATGTGATAATTGATTTAAAGACAAAATTTCTTGGAAAAGAAAATTGAAATGAGTAGTTGTAAGGATGTAAGAATAGGGTATGGGTAGTGTGTAGTGTAGGTTGTACTTGTGAATAGTAGACAAGACATCTACTTTACCGGTTGTTCCGAAAACACGGGAAAAGCTATAACTGTAATTTTTATAGCTCGGAAAATTATGAAATTGATATTTTTGGAATCCTTATAAAATTACGGTTCTAATGAATATTCCGGAACATTTTTGAATCCGTGGCCCGGGGCACGCTTTTCCGTAATTGGGCTCGAGAAGCCCGGAATTGAAAAATTCCCGAATTTAAAACTTTCAAAGGTTTGAAATGTACCTTGGAACAATAATTTGAATTCATTCACTTTGAATATTTATTTTACTATGAAACCGAAGGAAAGCCGGATTTAGGGTTCCTAGGCTTCATTCACTAACTCAATCTGATCGGGATTAGGGTTTCGCTTCCAACTCCCGGGGGTTTCTAGCTACTGAGAATTACCGGGGTTTACAAGGAGATCTTACTTATCGCCTAGCTTTACCTCCTAACTTATCTGGAATCCACAACGTATTTCATGTTTTGGTTTTACGGAAGCATGTGCCAGATCCTAGTAGAATCATAAAGTTGGAATTGGTACGGTTTAAATAAAACCTCACCAATGAAGAGCACCCGATTCAGATCCTAGATCGTAAGGTACAAAGCTTCGAAACAAGGAGATCAAGTATGTAAAAATTCTATGAAGAAATCACTTAGATGAAGAGGCAACCTGGGAAGTCGAAAATGATATACGCTAGAAGTATCCAAGCTTATTCGAAGAATCACGTATGAGCTTCAAGTTTTGAGGAAAAAACTTTCTTTAAGGGGGGTAGGTTGTAAGCCCTTAGATTTTTCGATAATTTTATTAACTTTCATCGATTAGAAATCAAACAAAAACCCTAATAGCCATACAAGTTAAAAAAATATGTTTAGATCCAGCAATCCCGCACTCTTAACCCTAAGACAATAAAATAAAGATAATCATGGATTATGGTCTGTAGTCATCTAGCGAAACATAAAAGGATCATATTCAAGAAAATTAAGTTCGTTTCATACCAGAATGGGATCAGTTTCCAAAATTTGAGTTCGGATCCATGGAATGGTAAAAATATTCCGATAATACCGTTTGACTCATAATTATATAAGAATTCATAATATAACAGTTTTAGAATTTTTCGATAACTAAAAATATCAGATATAGCCTTTTTACACATATTTTAATTACTATTGGTACTTTAATTGTCTTGATTACTATTCATTACTATTCCTTACTATTCATCCTTGTAACCTATACACTTATTTTCTTACAATTTTGATTTTTAATACAACTTCATATCTCTTACATCTTACTTTTCATTAACAAAAATACAAAAAAAAAAAATTAAATATCTTTCCCTCTCTCCCTCAAGATGGCACCGGCCCCCTCCCTCTTCACTCATATTTATTTTAATTTTTTACTTATTTAATTAACACAAATTATCCTCCACTTTTTTTTATAAACACTACCCATTTCTTCCATTTCCGTCTCATCTTTCTTACACTACCATTACTATCCCAAAATCTCTCCAAAAGTTCTTCCAAAGTTCTTTCTACTTTCTTCTTCTTCTATAGGTAATAATCAAAGCTTTCTTTATGTTCATTTGCTTAATATGAATATAGTGTGTATTTTCTAAACCCATGAAGGTTAGGAAAACAACAATTTATTCATACTTTGTTGTTGTTCATAAATCTATTTTTCTTTTATGTTGTTTATATTTATATCTAACTAAATATATCTATGTAGTTATATATCTTTTAGAGTATATAAGCTCACTTGTTATTGCAATTTATTTAGTTTCATTGCAATTTATATACCTTTCTTACAATTTATTTACTTTCATGTTATTTTAAGACTAGTCTTTCTAGTCTTAGACTAATCAAGTCAAAATAATTTTTTTTTTCTTTTGGGACTTTTCTATTCTTAGTCCCGGGAAGCTTTGAAGAAGCTAAGACTCTTAATACTTGACTAGAAAGCCTTGATGAAGCTAATGCTCCTAATATTTAACAATTATTATTATTTTGCTTATTTATTTCTTATATTCTTTATTATCTTATCTTGTGATATTCTTATCTTTTTATAAACTACATAATCATATTCATGCATGACTAATGAGTTGTTGTCCAAATAAAAAGAGATCTTTTTATGAAAGACTAAACTCTTAAAATTTTGTCACTTAACAAATATTTTTCACCAAGACTTAGAAGGATGTTTCTAACAAATTCCTTTGAAAAATTTATATAAGCCCACCATGAAATTTCAACTATTGATAAAGAAATTTCTTCAAGTCTAAAATACCTTTTTTTTTTTTTTTCAAACGACAACATAGAAATCTTGATATATAGATGATAACTTGATATTATGCCAAAAAATTTTTTTACCAACTTTCTAAACTAAGGGCTAAACAAGTTTTCAAGAAAAATCAACTTACAAGTCTTAAGAAATCCACTTAGAAAAATGAAATTTGTCAAAAATCTAAGAAAATAAATTTTCAAAGAATAAACTCACCAAGTACTACTAAAGAAAACTTTTGAAACTCTATTTCTCAATTTCTAGAAAATAAAATTGGTAGATAACTTTAAAAAATCAAACTTTATTTCGACTTACTTTTGATAAAATAAAGAATAAAAATATAGAACACTAAATTTTGACCACCCAAGAATTTATAAGTTATTTCAACCACATAAAGAAAAGTTTAACAAATCCAATTTTTAGAAACTTAGGAAAGGATGTTTTATGGAAATTATTTAAATGAGACAACACCTATAGCATCATGCATAAATTATGAGTCTATTTATATACCAAAGGAATCCTTTTCAAATATATACATTTATGAGTTTTGCTTAATAATCTTTAGTAAAGGAATGATTAGAAAATGTTATTTTTAAAAGAGGGAATTTTCGTGGTAATCTGTACCCTTTTGATCCATGACCCAAAAGACTTCTTAAAGGAAAAATAACCTTAGAAATGGATAGATCTTTTTGGGTAGGTAGAAAACAACATATAATATGCAAAATTCCAAGTTAAAATGAGCAAGTTATAACCATTTTAAATTGGAATTTCCACCAATCCAATTTTTAACGCAATTTAAGATAGACTTAGAATCTTTAAAGTAGAATTCTATAAAAGACTAATTTTGGGTATTTCATCTTGTTTAGGTGAAAAGGAACCAATATTGCTTTCCTGGAAGATTATTTCGACTAGGAGCGATCACCATGGAGTGAGTTAATCCCTTACTAATTACATTTCCTTGAACGTGCTTGTAAGTAGTGGCATTAGAAATTATAGAAAGATAAAAGAATAATGTTGTGAGAATTGGACGCATGATTGAATGAAGTGGTTGTTAAATAAGAAGCTAAGTATATAGAAAGAAGGTTTGATGAATAATTTATGTTCTCTTGCAATGGACAAGGCCTACAACGGTGAGTGAAATCAGAAGCTTTCTTGGATTAGCTGGATATTATCGAAGATTTGTGGAAGGATTCTCAAAGATTGCATCTCCATTAACCCGATTGACCCAAAAGAATGTTAGGTTTGAATGGGATGATAGATGTGAGAAGAGCTTTGAAGAGTTGAGGAGAGATTGATATCGGCTCCTATCTTGGCGCTACCAGTCCATGGAAAGGAATTCATAGTCTTCAGTGATGCATCTATTCAAGGACTCGGTTGTGTGCTTATGCAAGACGGGGAGAGTTATAGCTTATGCTTCCAGACAGTTGAAACCACATGAAAAGAATTATCCAGTACACGATTTAGAGTTAGCAGCTGTTATACTTGCACTGAAATTGTGGAGACATTATTTGTTTGGAGAGAAGTGTAAGATCTATACGGACCACAAGAGTTTAAAGTACATCTTCACACAGAAAGAACTCAATATGAGACAAAGAAGATGGCTTGAAACTACTTAAGGATTATGACATGGAGATCCTCTACCATCCCGGGAAAGCTAATGTAGTAGTGGATGCGCTTAGTAGAAAGAAACATGAAGACATTGCTACTTTGCTTTCTAGCAAAAGGAGATCTAGATAGAGTTCATGAAGCTAGATCTTGAAGTCACTGTGGAGCAAGTAGATGTGATGTTAGCTCAACTGTCTTTGCAACCAACAATTCTGGATAGAATTAAACAAGCTCAAGAGGAAGACGATGAAACCAAAGGAATAAAGGATTCTATAACGATTGGGAAAAGGAAAGAATTAAGGATTGATATGGATGGTGTTGTGAGATATGGGAATCGACTATTTGTGCCATGTGGGTTAAGAGAAGAAGTCATGAGGAAGCCCATTCCTCTCCATATTCGATTCACCCCGGAAGTACAAAATGTATAAGGATCTAAAAAGAAATTATTGGTGGGAAGGTTTAAAGAGGGATGTAGCTCAATATGTCTCTAAGTGTATGGTTTGTCAACAAGTAAAGATTGAACATCCAGCCCGGAGGAGAACTTCAACCTTTGTCAGTGCCTGAATGGAAATGGGAAGACATTACCATGGATTTTGTATAGCTTTACCCAAATCCATAACCAAGTATGAAGTTGAAGTTGTTTGGGTTATCGTGGATAGATTGACAAAGTCGGTCATTTCATACATTAAGAGTTGGAGAATCATTGGGAGAAGATGGCACATACCTATATCAAAGAGATAGTGAGATTGCATGGTATTCCAAAGACGATCACTTCAGATAGGATTCTCGCTTTGTCAGCAGATTTTGGAAGAGTCTACATACTGCTTTGGGTACACAGCTTCAGTTTAGCACGGCATTTCATCCTCAGACAGACGGGCAATCTGAAAGAACGATCCAGATCTTGGAAGATATGTTAAGAGCATGTGCCTTAGACTTTGGCAATAGATGGGATACATATTTACCACTCTAGAGTTTTCTTACAACAATAGCTTCCAAGCAACGATTCAGATGGCGCCTTATGAAGCACTGTATGGTAGGAGTGCAGATCCCCAATACATTGGGATGAAGTTGGTAAAAGAACAGTTTTGGGTCTGAGTTAGTACAGCAAGCGGTTGACAGATCCGAGTGATTAAGCAGAGAATGAAGACGGCTCAAGATCGGTATAAGAGCTATGCTGACATGAGGAGAAGACCATTGGAATTCGAAGTTGGTGACCATGTATTCCTTAAGATCTCACCAACAAAAGGAGTGATTAGATTTGGGGTTAAAGGAAAGTTGAATCCAAGATATTATAGGTCCATATGAAGTTTTGGAAAGAATCGGGCCATTAGCTTACCGACTAGCTTTACCCCGAATTTGTCCGAAGTTCATGATGTGTTCATGTGTCACAGCTCAGAAAGTGTGTATCGGATCCTGAAGCTATCGTCTCTACTCATCAACCGAGATTCAACCCGACCTAAGCACAATTGAGAAACCTATTAAGATCTTGAACAAGATTGACAAGGTATTGAGAAAGAAAGTAATTCCTTCTGTCAAAGTTTTGTGGTCGGGTCAAGCGAAAGAGAGCGACTTGGGAACCCGAAGATGAGATGAGACAAAAGTATCCCGAGTTGTTTGAGCAATGATTAAGGTATGATAAGTTTCGAGGACGAAACTTTTTGAAGGAGGGGAGAATGAAATAGCCAAGAAATTCCTAATTTTATTTTATGAATGAATTGTTGAATTATGCATGATAAATATATGTTGATGGTTAATTTAAATTTTGATGAACTATGTGACATGTGAATGCGTAGAATTATTTAAATATGTTAGAATTAGTTATTTGTTATTTTATAAAATATCAATATGTTTTAGGGTGAAATATACATGTTAGAAATAAATGGAATGTATGTATATGAAAGCCCCTAAGTAGCAGAAAATTTGAGTAAAAATAGAGCCAATAAAACCCCCTTTTTAATGCCTTAAAACAAAGCCATTTAATTAAGTAAAACAAGTTTCATGCATGGCATATTGTGAGTCAAATTTATTTTTTGCTACTATTCTTCATGTGGGGAAACGAGCAATTGTAGTGGTGGCTAGTAGTAGCCAGGAAGTCTACATGGGCAAGTAAGAGCTGGTAAGTCTGCAAATATTGATGATCAAATGGGCTGGTAACCACCCAACCACCAACATGGAGGGCATAAAATCCATGCTACACATGGTTTCCAGTTAATCGTGTCTATTTTGATTACTCATGTGATTGTTGTATACACATAGGATTGTCTTAAATACTTGTATGATTTATGGAAATGTTTTAAAGAAGGGACTTATCTCACTAAGCTAATTTTGCTTATACCCATATAGCTTTTTGTTACAATTTGATTACTTGTGGTTGACACTAAGGAGCCCCTTTTATCAGGTATGAGCCAAAGTTACTAAGAGTTTTTGAAAGAAGTTTGCATATTTAGTTTTTGAGTGTAGACTTCTAAAAAAAATCTCTATAGTAAGCTTTTGATATATTTATGTATGTTTTTAAGTTGTCTTAGAATAGCAAGACTTTAAGTATGGGGGAATTCGCTTAAGAAGTTGCAAGAATTTTGAAATTAATGATTACTACATGATTATCTTTATAAATCCTTGCATGCTTTTATTATCTGCTTAAATATAATACCCCTTTGAGTCTCCTACTATCTTGGAAGCATGTCTTGCACATAATATCAAAGCTTTTTCATGACTAAGGTTGTCATTCATCAGCTTTAATCTTATGTGCGGTAGACTACCATGTTTAGGATACCCTTCGGGGCATGATAATATATCTGATAAAACGGGGGAAGAAGGGTTCTTCCAGGATATTTATAAAGATGAATACCAGATTCCTCTCTGGAATAAATATAGCAACCATAATTGTTAGTGCCCTCCATTGTTGAGTATATTCCTTAAAGATCTTGTCCTTCTTCTTTTTGATGTTACTAAGGTCCCACATGGATAAGGCGACCTCAATATTGAATTGGCATTGGTTGTAAAATGCCTTGGTTAATTTGTCCTAGGTATTAATCTCACTAAGGTCTAGTTGGGCATACCAGGTCAATGCTAGTTCAATGAGGTTACCCTGGAGAGTCTGAATCATTATTTGGTTATACTAGGTGTATTGGCTCATCTCCCTCACATAGAGCCTAATGTGCAGTTTAGGGCACCCTATGCTGTCATACTTCTCGAAAACCAACATTTTGAACTTTTTAGGAAAAGTGCCATCTTGAGCCACACGCTGACTTATGACCATAGCTTGATCAAAACCATCAGCTTTGTCAAATGCCTTTAATTTTTTAGTAAATTGAAGGATAAGCCTTTTTTCCATTTCCTTCCTTTGAGCCTCAACTCTTTCAGTTTATCAGGGTTAGGCTCCGATGTTTGAGGCACATATTATGCTTCTTCTTGCTCAATAGGCTAACCATCGTCTCCCTTTCGAATTTCGGAATGTCCTTCAAATGGTTGTTGGAGGGTTTTCAATAATCCAATGCTTTGAGTGAGAAATTGCATCTGTTCAACCATCTTGAGCACTATTTGCTCAAGAGACTAAATTTTCTACTTAGCAGTGAATTGAAGTAAACGTTGTTGTTGGTGTTGTCAACCATTTTGAATAGATGTATTTAAGGGATTAGTTAAGCTTGCTTAGTGACAATTTCAAAGTGTTGTAAAAATCCATTCTTATTAGCAAATTACCTTTTTTCTTTCTTAAAAAAAAAATTAGCTTTATTTCACAAATTGAAATTTTATTTCGAAAGAGATTTATTGTTTTGTTTTTTTAAAAAATATTTACAAATGGAGAATGATAGACTCGATACTAAGGGAAAGGCATACCTATAACAAACGTGATTCTAATTGAATAGGACCTATAACTATCTAGAAGAGGAATTGATCTAATGGATAATTAGATTATATACAATCTAAGGATACTCAAAAGTTTATTGTACATTTTATACATAAGCATTGGAATATTTAAAAATCTAGAAATTCTTTATTTTTATTAAAAAAAAGAAACAAACAAACTAATGCTATATTACAAGAAAAACTAACCTAAGAAAAGAAATATTTACATATTCTAAGAACAAATAAAAATAAAATGGCTCATTAGAAACAACATGAACTTGTCATTTGTTTTTATTTAATAATATTTTGATTACATCAAAATACTATTATTTATTTCTTTTTTTTTCTTCATAATCACAAGATGTCAAGTTCATTTTGGCTGGGAAGGCTTTTGGGGAGTGGAAAAGATCCCATAGTCAGCTGATATAACATTTCTGCCATTTCATTCATCAGGGACTTCATTTGATCTAGACGGTCCAATAACTTTTGGCTATCTTTTAACAGAGTCGAATTTTCTTTTTAGCTATGCAGCCCTTTCCTTCCCAAGATAAGCCGTCATCTCAGCGAGTGAAGGTGTTGATCGAAGTTCCCTAGGATGTGAACAAGTTTCATCACTTCTTACAAATCCCTTAACATCTTCCTGAAAAGTTCATGAAAAATTATTATGGTTCTTTCACTTTTTTTTTTTTAAATTACAAGACTATTGATGATTATATAGCTTTTCCATATTTCTTTCTTTTTTTATTTTTTATTTTTTATGAAGATATATACTACTTCATAAGAGAGCTATAATATGCACAGGATGTATATGTTACATATTATACAAACGAATCACACGGATGCAGATATGGAGTTTGGCAATTAGTACTAGGGCAATTAAGCAAATCTTTCTTTGAAGTTACAACATATTTGAAAAAAAAAATTAAGTGGAGATATTTACATGGAAAAAATTTCGAAAACTTTTTTCTAAGAAAAATATAACTCTTTTTAAGGTATGCCCCCGCTATAGTTTATTTTCCAACCCATGCTTATAAATGCAATTAGCCAGGTTCTAGAGGTTCCCCAGTTTAGTGGATTATGGATCAATACTAAATCGGAGTAGGATGTCATTTCATGAACTAAGGGACGAAAATGCTATAGACCTCAGATCCTACTAGCAACCTCCCTACCTATGGTCTTAAGATGGCCTGGTTTTAACCATATATAGCACACATTTTCATAAATCCATCCCTTCCTCCCCCCTTGGGCCCGGCGCGAAGATAACATTTGCCTCTATTAGGGCTATTTAAAAATTTCTTTTTTATCTGCATCAATTTAGAGAAAAAGATTAGTACAACTATTTACAAATCAATACTAATAAATAATATACAATAATGAGCATAAAAGGGATAAACTTTAAATTTAAGAATTTCAAGTAGCTAGCCCTCTTAAAAATAAGTGTCTCTAGTGGAGTCAATAAGCTGTTGAGCCTAAAATTTTCATTTCCTACTTTATTTCTTTTAATGCGATTTGTATAAAAAATGTGATTTTTTTAATTTTAAATTTATTATTATTTTTTTAATGTTTTTTCTTTTGAATCATATTTTACAGTTCTTTATATATATATATATTTTTTTTCCTTTTTATTATTTTTTATTTTTAATATTTTTTGAACCATACTTTATGTTTTGTATACGTTTTTTGTTTACCATTTTTCTCTTCTTTTTTTCCTTAATAGTTTTATGATTATTACATATATTATTACTATTAGGAGCAAAAATGGGGTATCTATAGCTACCTCTTGGTGATGAAGTTTCGATTAAAATATTGCCCCAAAGACAGAGAGATGCCTCTTTTTTCCCTCAAAAATACTTACTTAGAATTTAGAACTCCTAGTCCATTAGGGAAACTTCACTGAGATAGCGATGGTCTTGCGATCTCAAACCTTAGATAAAAGAGAGGTAATAACGACTTTCAGTGAAGTTACTATAGTCATGAAAAAACTAACTTCCTTTTATGTACCTACTAAACCACTAGAGTTATTCTAAGATGTGTCTAAAGAAATAAGGGATGACTTTTCTTAGGTTTCCTCTTTAGGTTGTGGGTTTCTCTTCCTTCTTAAAAACTTAGATGGGCTTCAGTTTGCTTCTTAAAGACTTGGATGGACTACAGTCTTTTTTCTTCTTAAAGACTCAGATGGACTTTGGTCTTTTTTCTTCCTAAAGACTTGAATGAACTTCAATCTTTTTTCTCTTAAAGACTTAGAAGGACTTCGGTCTTTTTTCCTAAAAGACTTAGATGGAATTCGATCTCTTTTCTTCTTAAAGACTCGTATGGACTTCCATCTTTTTTCTTTCTAAAGACTTGGATGGATTTCGATCTCTTTTCTTCTTAAAGACTCGAATACACTTTGATCTTTTTTCTTCCTAAAGACTCGGATAGACTTTGGTCTTTTTTCTTCCTAATGACTTCGATGGACTTTGGTCTTTCTTCATCCTAAAGACTTGAATGAAATTCAGTTTTTCTCTTCTTAAAGACTCAGATGGACTTCAATCTTTTTTCATCTTAAGGACTCGAATGGACTTCGGTTTTTTTGTTCTTAAAGACTCGGATGGATTTCATTATTTTTTTTTTACTAAAGACTTAGATGGACTTCAGTCCTTTTCCATTCTAAAGACTTGATGGACTTCGGTCTTTTCTCTTTCTAAAGACTTAGATGACTTTGGTCATTTTCCTTTCTAAAACTCGGATGGACTTTGGTTTTTTCCTTTCTAAAGACTCAGATAGACTTCGGTCTTTTTTCTTTTAAAGACTCAGATGAACTTCGGTCTTTTTCCTTGCTAAAGACTTGGATGAACTTTGGTCGTTTTCCTTCTAAAACCTATCAATTTCCATGAGAAACAATCAGTTCCATCAAAACACCATTAAGTGTTAAATCAAGCTTAGAGTGTTGGGGTTTTGAATTCAAAATTTTCTTTGATTACTCTTCATAGAGATTAAATTGGTGCAAATTAAGGCTACAGTGGGATTCAGAGAGGTAAAAGCTTTAGCTAGTAGCTTCCCTTCATCTTGAAGCCTCCGATCGGTAACAACCAACAACCATCATCGATCGTAGCTTGTAGGTGCTCGAACCAACCACTTCCCACTATTTTCAAGCCAAACCTATCACCCCATAGGTATCCTAAACGTAACAGCCCGCTACATACTAAATAAGACTCTCGAATTCCCTATTCGAGCCCTTCGGGAGTCTTATATAGATGTAAAGCGTTCTTTACGACAATAGAATACTCAACCAATGGAGTTAAGTAGTTTAATGTGGCATTCATTAGCCATAGATAATAAACCAAAACGCATAATTATACTTTACAAAATCTAAGGGCATTCCCCGCAAAATAATATCAAGTCCATTACAGTCATCCAGAGTCCTTTAGTTTCCAACGGAAGTCTATAAAAAAGAATGAAGTAAACTTCTATGGGAAACTCCTATCTCCGGTACCTGAGCTGTGGCTTGCCTCGGTCTAAGCCAGATAAACTCGTGCTGCAATAAGTAAAAACTATGGGGGCGTAAGCTAACTAGCTTAGTGAGTAAGAACTTCCATATCACAATTAAGTACAATTCATTCAAACAAGTGATTATTCAAGCAAGTGTATGCATCAACAAATGAGTTCAACAAACATATGACCAACCGGAAATCATATGTGGATGGACTTGCGCCCTCCATCCCGGGTTAGCAGATTAACGAATCCTGCGGTACGACGTTTAAGCTCACGGTCAACTGAACAATAATTCGTTTTATGGATCACGATTAACCAACATATTCGTTTTATGGATCACGAAAAACCAACTAATGCTAATGCTCCATCCCCATCGTGATATGAATGAATCCAATTACAATTGAAGTCGAATATACATTAGTTTAATTCTTTTAGGTGACCAACAAGTATTCGCAGACATTCAATATAAGATACTAGCTAATCAGTCAATAGCTTAACACCCCGTTTCGATATTTCTTAAGTTCCATTTCGCACATCAACAGCAGACAAATATATAATTCCCATACACCCCATCATACATATCCATTTTATCTTTGCCTACACCACTAGTGCCACTACATTACAATCATAATCATTAATTGAGAGTGGAAGTAGAACTCACTCGGCCATTGGACGCCAGTCCTTTTAGTAGTAATAGTCGGGAGGTAGGGTGTCGTCTTGCTCGAGATCACCTACCAAGTAAGAATAATCCTAATGAGATTCTCATCATGTAACTAATCCAAACTATGCATCTAGACTAGATGAATTCGGAATTCTCGCTATTTGCAGAAGCTCCGACTTAAAACGGCCATAACTTGGTCATTTTAACTCGGAATTTCGCAAATTTTATATCGATCTCTATCTATTTCAAAAGATCTATCTATTTCTAATATTAATTTCAAGTTTTGAAAACATTAAGGTCACGGAACAGTAGGATCAGATCTGTTCCGTAAACCCTCCATTTCCAAAAATTTGCTTTGCTATTGATGAGAAATGTTCCTAGTTGATGATTCATGTATAAATGGTATATGAATGAATTCCTAACATGAATATCATGTAATGAACTCCATAAGTGCATGGTTTTGATGATCTTTGATGATGGACTCTTATGAATTCCTAGTTATCAAGAATTTCCTTAATGGCCCCTTATAAAAAGTTATTATCACCAACTTTACATCCCCTAATGTTTTTATGATTTTATTCTTAAAATTTACTTATCACCTAATTAAAAATGAGTTCCCAACATCCATATTAGTCATGACTTCATTCATGCATAAAAACCCACATTTTTCATTGAGTAAATATGTTTTTGAATAAGCTACTCATAAAAATCCGAATTTTGTAATTTTCTTTTCTTGCATTTTACTTGAGAAAACTTGTTTAATGTATCAAAAATTGGGGCTCCAATATATCTATTATCTAAAGACTTCATTTAGCTCATAAAACATGCCATCTAAGCTTAGATACTAAGTGTTTATGTGGGCATCACCCAAAAATACGAATTTGACTATACATCCATATATCAATATTTCTTCATTCTAGCTTTACTACTTGTTTCACATTTTTATCATGCCTAAACTCATCTAAACTTATGAAAATCATTCCTTTAAGATACCTATTACACATACCCTTCATTTTTCATGTGAAATATGAGTTTAAAAGGGTTTTGGTGGTTTTTAAAGTAGGGTTCTAATTTCATCCGAATTTCCAACCATTCATATTTGACAAAATCTTTCATTTTTCAATGTTCTTGCCTCCTATATGTGAAGATCTACTATCCAACATATCTATACATATACAAGACTACATTTTTATGATCATCAATGCATAGAAACCAAAATAACTCTATGATCATACATGTAAATGAAGATGTGGATGTCTAAACATTAGATCTACTAAATATAATGCATGAATCATAAATCTCATGGCATGAACATCAATATATATACAAGATCTCTTCTTTACATGCATGAACAAGATGATATTTCAAACAAAACTCTTTCAAATACTAGATCCACTTCTTGTGATGGCTTGAGATTCTTGTAGTAGTGTTTTCATGTCTCTTGCTCATGCTCATTGGGATTAATGGTGGAAAACACACAAATGATCTTGCAATTACAAGATTTGGGATGAACAAGACTTAAAATCAACCTACCAATGGAGTCTTGGAGTAGAAAAGAGGAGAAAATAAGTTGAAAATGTGAGAGTGGGGGAGGGGGAAAGCTCACGGCACAAATGGGAAAAGAAGGAGAGGTTTTCTCTTTTGAAAAAAATGAAACAAGTGAAAAATGAGAGAGAGAATGAACATTTAGTATATATATTAAGTGGATTAGGGTTTTAGTTAAATAAATTGAGTAAAAATAAATTAAATTGAGAGGGAAAACAAAGGGGGGTGGCGCCGGCCACTTTGGCTTGTGTGTGTGTGTGTGTGTGTTTTGAATTTTGATATTTTGTAATGTAGATAATTAAAATGTAATAAATGTAATAATTAATTAAGAGACAAAATTCATTGGAAAAGAAAATTGAAATGAGTAGCCGTAAGGATGTAAGAATAGGGTATGGGTAGTGTGTAGTGTAGGTTGTACTTGTAAATAGTAGACAAGACATCTACTTTACCGGTTGTAGCGAAAACATGGGAAAAACTATAACTGCAATCTTTGTAGCCCGGAAAATTATAAAATTGATATTTTTGGAATCCTTATAAAATTACGGTTCTAATGAATATTCCGGAACATTTTTCTGAGTTTGTGGTCCGGGCATACTTTTTCGTAATTGAGCTCGGGAAGACCCGGAATTGAGAAATTCCCGAATTTAAAACTTTCAAAGGTCTAAAATATACTTTAGAAGGATAATTCATATTCATTTACTTTATAAAAATTTTTTTATTATGAAACCGAAGAAAAGCCGGATTTAGGGTTCCTAAGCTCCTCACTAGACTCAAGCTGAACCGGATTAGGGTTCGCTTCCAATTCCTGGGGTTTCTTAACTACTGAGAATACCGGGGTTTACAAAACCACTACCAGTAGAGTCTTCTTCATCCTCCACTTGATTTGTCCAATGCAATTGTGATCGCCCAAAACCATCGAAGCACTACCAGTAGCTTCCATCGATTGCTTCCCCTGCGCGACCCGAGTTCTAGTCGAATTCGATGTGAAAATCGGACCCAAACGCCTAGATCCAACCCATGTGCTCTAATAGGTAAATCTATCTCACTTTTTTTATTTTCATTTTGTGTATGACCCTATAGGTTACCAAGTTGATTTTTTTTCCTTTTTGAAAAGTAGAATTTTTTATGTGTCAAAAAGACCCTTTTATATTTTATATATATTTATATATTAATATGCCTACACTATATATATTTGGTTTTATTATTTTGATAAAATCATTTTTTATTTCTTCATTTTTTCCTTTTATTTCTTTTTTAATACTTAAATAAAAAGAAAAAAATAAAATAAAAATAAAAACAAAAAAGTGAGGCGAACTAACCAGTTGGAGTGCATGGGTCAAATTTGGGCATTTATGTTGGATTTTTGGGTCGAACATGGGTCAAACTCGAGTCGCGCAAGGGAAGTGATCAATAGAAGCTACTAATGGTGCTCCGAAGGTTCTAGGGGATCACGATTACATCAGACAGATTAAGTGGAGGATGTATAAGGCTTTGATGGTAGTGGTTTGGCTCGAAAATGGTGTGAAGTAGGTGGTTCGAGTTCCTACAAGCATCGGTTGATGGTGGTTATTGGTTGTTACCGATCGAAGGCTTTAAGATGAAGGGAAAAGCTACTAGCTAAAGCTTTCACCTCCCTTGAATCCCGTTGTAGCCTTAATTTGCACTGACTTAATCTCTATAAAGAGTAATCAAAGAAAATTTTGAATTCAAAACCCTAGACACCCTAAGCTTGCTTTGACACTTAATGGTGTTTTTGGATGGAGCTGATTGTTTTTTATGGAAATTGATGAACTAAATAGGGAATTCGACCCTTATTTATACTATTTGGGGTCAAATTAATGAACTTTTGGAAGGAGGATAGATAGGTTCACCTTTTATTTCTAGAAGCTTAATGGTAGTTAGGATAAAAAATTTAAAATTTTGTTTCGCACGTAAAAACATATTTGTTGCAAATTTTAGATCAAAAGTTGAATGACAAATTGATAATTTTAAGACCAGTTTTTTATTTGAACTTGTAGTATCCCATACCTATTTCAAAACCCTTTCATCAATTTGATGTGAATAGGATAAAAAATGAACTTGAAGCGGCTGCTTCACGTAGGAAAAGCATAGAGTCTGGGGAAGGAAGATGATACGTGTGTTGAACACGTGTGCCCCATGCGTGGCAACACTCTAGCACATGTCATGCATGTGCGAAATTGAAAAAAGAAAATGTTGCTCCTCGCATTGATCGAACCTTAGTCTCAAATGTGCAATGCATGTATCTTATCCAACAGGCCTTTTGCCTGTGCATCGGTCATGTGATCACTCAAATAACATTTTTGAGTGACTTGGACCAAGGCTAGGATCAAGGCCAAAAATGTGATTTTTTAAAATTTTTAAAATTTTAATTATTATTATTATTATTATTATTTTAATCTTTTTTCTTTTGAATCATATTTTACACTTTTATATATTTTTTACTTTTTTCCTTTTTCATTATTTTATTTGAATATATTTTTTATATTTTTGGAACCATACCTTATCTTTTGTATACATATTCCATTTACCATTTTTTCTCTTTTGTTTTACTTTATAATTATTATTGTTACATATAGTATTACTATTATTATTATTTAAGGGGCAAAAACAAGTGTCTACAATAATATTACGTTACCAAAATGAATATACATCATGAACCTAAAAGATTGGTGGGTGTCGAATCCAACAAATTAAAAATATTTATATTTAACCTACTCTAAAGATTTGTAGATAGGGTTGAACAGGATCGTCTCCATAGGGAACTAGTAAAAATCTTTTTCTATCAAGATTGAGAAAAGAGAAAAATTGGGGGGGTTTTGAAATCAAACAATTAAATAAATTCTATATCTAAATACGAAAATTCTATATTAGGAAAATATCCAACCGAAGTCTTACCACAATTCAATTCTTGGGATTGATCATTGACTCAAAGATTATTGTTCTTTTATTGAATAGATTGGTTATGACTTTCAACACGCTCTGAAATTCTATCTTTCCTCAATGATTCGATAATCAAGATAAGATCTTTGATTATTTCCCTAATTGATTAGACAACCCTAAATACGCTCTTAGGATTTAATCTATCAATTGCTTTATGAAATGGAGAGATACCAATCCTAATCAACAATCCAAAAGCATGAATCATTTAAACTAGATCATATTTCACCACAACACAAAATCAATCATCTGGTTATAATTAATCGTGTTGTTTCATCACATATATTAGAAAGATCATACAATTACGGATATGATTTCCTAATTGATTGATTATTGTTTGTTAATCATACAACCGGATCCAAAGTTGCAATCAATAAACATACAATAATAACATAATAAGCAGATGAAATATGAATACTCAATTTAAGAACAATATAATAGAACTGTTTTGATCTCACAATCCGTCTTGAATTGAATATGTGGCAATCCTTTGGCTAGATTTGGAATTTAGCCACTCATGATCCTTAGAATTCTCTCTAGGGTATTCTTACAATGTTGTTTCAGAGTATGGAATGAATAAAGTTCATAGAATATCTGAAAGAAACCCTATAATACAAATATATACAAGTTTGGAAGTTATGGAATTCGTAGGGACAAAGGCTGGCTCGGTTTCCAGCAAAGCTGGCGGCTTAGATCATGAATTGACCGGCCTAAATGCTTCATGGCCTTTCATTTACCCAGCCATTACAAGAAGGCTGGTGAAATTCCCTGGATGGCCGACGGCTTTGCCGCCGGCGTTAGCTTCCCTTCGCTCGTCCAGAAGCAGCTACACTGTCGGCCATCATACAATCACTGGCAATCGTGTCTTTGAATGTGCGCGCTCAGAACATGGAAGGCCGGTGGCCTTCAAACATCAGCTGGCAGCCTACATTGGATATGCGCGCTGCTTGTGTATTGAGACAAGGCCTGCTATGAAGTGTTACAAGGCCGGCGGCTTACTTCTTCTCTTAGCTGGCCTACTTTGCTGACTTTTGCCTCTTGATTCTAATTTGCTCCAATCCTGTACTATTTGCTTCTATTGACTTCAAATTCCTAAAAATCATAAAAACACAAATAAGTAATAACTCCAAATAATTTCTATAAAATTAATAACAAATTAATCTAATTTAATCCCATAAATTAGAGTAATTTTGATCTCAACAAATTCCCCCACACTTAAACTCTTGCTTGTCCTCAAGCAAAACCAATATATCCAAATTGAGAAATCTTTTATTGGAGTGTGCTTACTTTCAAAATTCATATTCAAGCATCTCTTTTCTTTATTTTTCTTTCAAGACTTGTGATTTTCAGTGCTTACCGCTCAAACCAAACTGAGGACTTGTAATTAGAGTACTAAAATAAAAATTCAGTAGTTAATCTAAACAAAACAAACTTGAACCACATATTTAACCAAAGATCCTTCTACTCAAGGTAAATACTCAGTCCAGTAGGAAAAATACCCATTTAGACTTCACTGACATCTAACCGACACATACTCTTACCAACACAGAATAAAAGCATGTGATATCAGTTCTTTCCCTAGATTTTTCTTTTTATTTATTATAAGTCTTATTCCGCTTGATTGCTTCAACATTCATTTTTCTTTTTTCTCATTCAATCAATCATTAAGAGCCTTCAGAGATGAATCTCTGGACGGGTTTTAGTCCGTTTCTTTTCAGCTCTTTTCTTCTCTAAATTTTTCTTTTAAAACACTTTTCACTTTTTAGCCTTTCCTCCCTTATCGTTATAGTGAGTTCATTGAGTCGGCACATCCCGGGCTCATCACCCAAGTGACCAGGTTTTGAAGGGACCCCTACGAACTCTTCCTCACTCTAACATTCAAGTTCGGATACTCATAACTCGATTGCTTGAGTTAGAGGAGTATAGGCTATACTTGTTTGTTACATTTTTTTTTTTTGAATGGAACAACACAAACTCAAGACTTTTTTTATCAAAGATCACTAAGAAAAAGACTTCCTTTATCTCTTTTACTAAGTGTTGAAAAATTCTTTAATAAGAACTTATAAAAGTATATATAAGTTAGCTTTCTTCCTAGAAGTAAACCTGTTTATTTTTCACATGAGGACTCGACTTACTCTCAAACTTCCAAATCTAAAGCCAAATACATAGTAAATCTGTTCCTTAAAGATTTCACTACTCAATTTTAACTAAGTACTCAAATCACAACAGTATAGGTGAGTAAAGCACTTTCACAAGTCAATATTTTTTTTTTTTCAACACAAATTCCAGATTTCAATGAAATTTTTGAAAAAATTAGACCTTAAATGCCCTATATTACTTAAGAACAAACATTCAAGAATTTAAAGTGTGGGTACACTTTCATATCCAGATGTCTTGTATATATCATAAATCCAAAAATCAGACATCAATCACAAGATGAAATACTCCAATTCATATTTTATCCCTCCCCCACACTTATAATAAACAGTGTCCTCACTGTTTCTAATCAGCACAAAGTAAGAGAAAAATAAAAAGAAATAGGAATAACGGTACTTCCCCGGTTTCTCTTTTGAAGCTCCTTTGAAGTTCTTTGTCCTTTAAAGCTCATGAGAGATTTTCTTCTTCAATTCAAGATCTAAGACCTACAAAACCAAACAAATAAAAGAAAACAAAACACACAAAAACAAAAGCATTAGTAACAAAAACCATGGGTTGCCTCCCATGAAGCGCTTCTTTATAGTCCTTAGCTGGACTATTCCAACTCATTTTCTTATGGAGGCTCAAAGATATAGGATTCCCAATTCTCAAACATAGGATATCCTTCAGTTAAATTCTTCTCATGATTCACCCTAGCGATCTCTCCATCTAATGCCCTCAATAGCTGATCGAAAAATATGTCGCTAGTGTCTTTTTTATGCACATTCTCCTTTAGATTCATCTTATCATCTCCAATTTTCTTCTCCAAATCTTGTCCAGCATCAACTAATTTATCTCCAAGTCCATCCACTTTTGATTCATCAACTAGGCTCTCTTCTTCCACTTCCACAACCTGATTGTCATTCTTAGAGATAGCAAAAATATTAGAAATATTTGAATTAATTTTCTTTTCACTATCTACTGAGAATCTAATGATCTCCCCATCAAATTCCATAGTCATAACCCCTTCATTAACATCAATTTTGGTTTTAGATGTTTTCATAAATGGTCTCCCAAGCAAAAGTGTAGGTGATTTTGAATACATCTCCTCACCCATATCAATTACATAAAAGTCAGCGGGAAACACTAATCCATTGACTTGTACCAAAACATCTTCCAAAATACCTGATGGATATATATTAGATCTATCTGCAAGTTGCAAGATTACTCTTGTTTCTTTCAAAGATCCAATATTCAACTTCTCATATATAGATAAGGGCATGATATTAACTGAAGCTCCTAGGTCACACATACAATTTTCAATCTTAACTTGACCTATTGTACAAGGAATAGAAAACGTACCAGGGTCCTTGCACTTTGGTGGTAGCTTCTTCTGAAGAACAGCAGAAATATTCTCACCCATATAAACCATCTCATTTCCTCTAAGGTTCTTCTTGTTTGTGCAAAGATCTTTCAGAAACTTAGCATATCGAGGTATTTTCTTAATCACATCCAATAAAGGAATATTCACCTCGACTTTCCTAAAAGTCTCCAAAATTTCCTTCTCTTCATCCAATTTCTTGGATTGATTCAACCTAGAAGGGAATGGGGGTATAGGCTTGTAGATCTGTGGTGAAGAATTTTCCACTTGTTTTTCTTCAATGTGGGGGTTCTTTTTATTAGATTTTTCTTTGGAGATGGTCTCATTTACCTTCCTACTTGATTCTTGCAATTCCTTTCCGATCTTAAGGTAACTGCACTCACATTTTCTCTTGGATTGTTTACAGTTTAGAAGGTAACTTACCTTGTTGTTCAAACTTACCTTTGGAAGTGGCAAGTTGACTCATTTGTTTCTCCAAATTCTGGATGCTTTGCTTAGTCTCGTATTGAAATTGCTTTGTCTCATCCTGAAATTGCTTAGTGTTAATTGCAAGAGACTTAACAATATCTTCAAGTGATGTACCTGAACTTGAAGACGAAGACTGTTGTGGTGGTGGTTGTTGTGGCCTTGGTTGATATTGCTGAAAGTTTGTGGCCTTGGTTGGTAACTGAAATTTGGATGATCCCTCCATCCAGGATTGTATGTAGTGGCATAGGGATCATATTTGCTTTGAGGTGGTTGTGGTTGTCCTGGAAATACTCCAATCGCATTTGCATGCGCATATGAATCTTCTTGTAATGTTGGACACATGTCTGTGGGATGGTTGGAAGCACATATACCACAAGCTTTCGCTTGTTGATGGTTTCCAAGAGCAATTTGCTGTACTAGAGAAGTCAGGTTAGATAATTGATTTTCTAGATGAGAAACACTTACCTCATTGACTCTTCTTGTTGAAGGATCGTGACGGAAGCCAAATTGCTGTGAGTTTGCAGCCATGAGTGATATCAAATCCCTAGCCTGAGCAGGGGTTTTGTCTACAATCGCTCCTCCGCTCGCTGCATCCATCATTTTCCTTTCTATTGGCAGCAGACCTTCATAGAAATATTGGATCAAAAGCTGTTCTGAAATACCATGTTGTGGACAACTGGCAACCAATTGCTTGAATCGCTCCCAATATTCGTGAAGATTTTTGTGTCCCTTTGTCTTATCCCACTAATTTCGTCTAATATTTGCAGCTCTTGTTGCAGGGAAAATTTGTCCAGAAAAGCTTTAACCATATCAGTCCAAGTAGCAATGGATCCAGGAGGTAGATAAAATAACCAATCCTTTGCCTTGTCTTTCAATGAGAATGGGAAAGCTCTTAACTTGATTTGATCTTCAGGAATCCCTTGAGGTCTCATGCTGGAACAGACAATGTGGAATTCCTTCAAGTGTTTATGAGGATCCTCATTTTCCAGACCATGAAAACTTGGCAACAGATGAATAAGACCTGATTTTAACTCAAAATCTACATTCAATTCAGGGTATTGAATGCATAAGCGGTTGTTGAGTCACATCCGGTTCAGCCAATGTCTAAAGTTCTCTCTGATTTGCCATCTCTTCTCTTCTTGATCTTGTTCAATTTTAAACTTTCAGTTTCCTGTTTTTCAGACTCACTAGATGATTCGGTTAATTCCAAAGCTTGAGTCAATCCAGGAGATGAAGATGATGTTGTAACGTCTTGAGCACGCAGTTTTGCTTGTTTGCGCAGTTTCCTCTCTGTCTTCTCAATTTCTGTATCAAACTCTAAACTTCCAGTATGAGAAGATCGAGTCATAAACAAAAATAAAAATAAAAAGAAATAGAAATAGATCTTTGACACCAGTTCCCCGGCAACGCGCCAAAATTTGGTGGGTGTCGAATCCAAAAATAAAAATATTTATATTTAACCTACTCTAAAGATTTGTAGATAGGGTTGAGCAGGATCGTCTCCAGGGAACTAGTAAAAATCTTTTTCTATCAAGATTGAGAAAAGAGAAAAATTGGGGGGTTTTGAAATCAAACAATTAAATAAATTCTATATCTAAATACGAAAATTCTATATTAGGAAAATATCCAACCAAAGTCTTACCACAATTCAATTCTTGGGATTGATCATTGACTCAAAGATTATTGTTCTTTTATTGAATAGATTGGTTATGACTTTCAACACGCTCTGAAAATTCTATCTTTCCAATGATTCGATAATCAAGATAAGATCTTTGATTATTTCCCTAATTGATTAGACAACCCTAAATACGCTCTTAGGATTTAATCTATCAATTGCTTATGAAATGGAGAGACTACCAATCCTAATCAACAATCCAAAAGCATGAATCATTTAAACTAGATCATATTTCACCACAACACAAAATCAATCATCTGGTTATAATTAATCGTGTTGTTTCATCACATATATTAGAAAGATCATACAATTACGGATATGATTTCCTAATTGATTGATTATTGTTTGTTAATCATACAACCGGATCCAAAGTTGCAATCAATAAACATACAATAATAACATAATAAGCAGATGAAATATGAATACTCAATTTAAGAACAATATAATAGAACCGTTTTGATCTCACAATCCGTCTTGAATTGAATATGTGCAATCCTTTGGCTAGATTTGGAATTTAGCCACTCATGATCCTTAGAATTCTCTCTAGGGTATTCTTACAATGTTGTTTCAGAATGGAATGAATAAAGTTCATAGAATATCTGAAAGAAACCCTATAATACAAATATATACAAGTTTGGAAGTTATGGAATTCGTAGGGACAAAGGCTGGCTCGGTTTCCAGCAAAGCTGGCGGCTTAGATCATGAATTGACCGGCTTAAATGCTTCATGGCCTTTCATTTACCCAGCCGTTACAAGAAGGCTGGCAAAATTCCCAAAGCCGCCGGCGTTGGCTTCCCTTCGCTCGTCCAGAAGCAACTACACTATCGGCCATCATACAATCACCGGCAGCCGTGTCTTTGAATGTGCGCGCTCAGCACATGGAAGGCCGGCGGCCTTCAAACATCAGCGGGCAGCCTACATTGGATATGCGCGCTGCTTGTGTATTGAGACAAGGTCGGCTATGAAGTGTTACAAGGCCGGCGGCTTACTTCTTCTCCTGGCCGGTCTACTTTGCTGAATTTTGCCTCTTGATTCTAATTTGCTCCAATCTTGTACTATTTGCTTCTATTGACTTCAAATTCCTAAAATCATATAAAACACAAATAAGTACTAATTCCAAATAATTTCTATAAAATTAATAACAAATTAATCTAATTTAATCCCATAAAATTAGAGTAATTTTCATCTCAACAAAGATACTTTTAAAATAGAATCAAGTTAATATCACTTAATATCCATCAAATAATAAATATCATAATGAAACCATAATAACATATATGATATATAATCAATCATCATAAGAAACTATATATCTGTATAAGTAAAATATTATTATTTTTTTTTATTAAGATTTGGTTCAGTTTTACAAATTGATTTGGTTTGTTTTTCCAAACCAACCATAAATTTACAAGCTGATTTGAAATAAAAGTTTTCTAATCAAATTATTTAAAAAAAATCATATTTTTCAAACTGGTTTGATTGATTTCTTTTATTCATCCGTAATACCATGTCATCAATTTCACCCTAATAATTAGGTTTTTAATTTTTCATTTTTTTTTTGTCTTTTTCATTTACAGCCAAACAGATCATCTACAAGCTGGAACTCATTGATTCATGGACCCATGAATTTCTTTTATCGAGGTCTCAAATCAATGGAAATGATTCATGCCAAGTGTCCCACGTGTACGAGTGAATCTTAACCATAAGGAAAGACACAACATATGATGCCAAAACTTTCCAAGCGACCATTCCCAGTTCTTCCTGCTAAACTGAACCTTCGTAACTTGAAAGGCCGCTCATTTGAGTATTTATTTATTTATTTTAGTTATCCTATTTATTATCCAAGCTGTCCCTTCTTTTATTTTTCTTTATACTTAAAATTCACATATGCAGATATTTATTTGGTAGCCATTAGTTCATATAAACCTTGAGCCTGGAAAGCGAACAGAGAGAGGAAGGTAACACGAGAAATATTTTATGGTTGTATATTAAGGTATTGAGAAATGAGGTACTTGTGCTGTAGATATGACTCGACTGACCGGGTTACTAGTTTTGAGCAAATTAATTAAAAAAAAATGTTATATATGATATCTAAATTTTAAATAATCATATCTATAACTTTTTGAAATTTATAGTGAAAACAGCTAGTTGTAAAATAAGTAAAAGTTATATAGTTAATTATAAAATTTGACAAAATTATATTAGTTAATTATAAAAATTAACAAAGTTTAGGTGATATATTAATAATTTTATTTGCAAATGTAAGGTTCATCCTAATGTAGAATGTAATTTGGTTGAGCAAAGATATCGTCAATGACTCGGGTCTTGAAAAATAATGTAGAAAATAAAATTAGATTTATCAACTCTTGTCAATGAAATTTTAAAAGAAAAGAAAGATAAATAAGTAAATAAAGGAATAATCATTATAGTAGCAACTAGACATGGGCACGGGTTTCGAACTGAAACTGGAACTAGAACTGAAACAACTGATTTTAGCTTTGGAAAATAGAGAATTAGCAGTTCTCAGTTCAGTTCTAGGACAGGGGAAAGTCCAGATTGCAATTCTTTTTTTTTTTAAAGAAAGAAGATTAAGGAAAATATTATGCCATGAATGTTCAAATATATATCATTTCTTTGCAGTTTTCAATTACTACCACTCATGCATGATCAAACTTTTTCCCCTGAACCTAGAAAAATATTTGCTCAACACAACATTTCAAATTTATCTTTCGAGCTTCTACTTTTGTAGACTATGTAACAAGATCCATCTCCCCTCACCAATCAAAAGGACATAATGTCCTTAAATTCTTTGGTGAAATGGTGCGGCTAGCATCATGCTTTTTTTTTTTTTTTCCTCAAATTTGAATCCTTTTCAAATTCTATGAGTCTTGTCTTCCCTTCCTTCCCTCCTCCCCCACCCCCAACAAAGAATTGGGATGGAACCACTAGTTCCACTAGTTCTTAGCCATGGAACTAGTTAAGGATTGATTGTTACATCCCCAGTTCTACCGGTTCTTGGCCATAGAATCAGCTATGAACCGATGATTCCACCTTCAGTTCTTATTTTGGAATCGAACCATACTCATGTCTAGTAGTGAGTACAATTGAGAGGTTATATACACAAATTGCAGATGCATTAGCTAAGTCTACATGCATGTTCAATGAAACTTATTTATTTATTTATTTTTTACATGGAAATGAGGAGCAAATCCTAGGAAACAAAAAATAAAGAGCTTAGCAATAGACTTTCCTCAAGAAAGACACTCCATAGATCTTCACTAACGATACTACGTACGTCTGCAATGAACCTTATTTTGATTGCTCATAAGGAACATAAAGATTTTCTATTTTACACACACACACACACATATATGATTCGAACTATGTCCTAAAAATATATAAATGTATATAAAATATCTTCCAAATTGTTTATATTATACATGCCATCGTTTAGAAGATAAATATATATGTACATATATTTAATCCAAATTATGGATATGCAAAGACTTCTCTACGATTTAGATGGCTTATGTGTAACTAATAAAACACTTGTTGAATATAGACATGGTCACAATTCGATTCTTAACTAGAAATTGAATTGGAACTACCATCAACAATTCAAGAACCGAAATTAGACCATCTATCCGATTCCAAAATAAAAAAGAAAAGATTTTATTTATTCATTCTTGCATTATAATTAATATTTACTCAACACTAAATGAAATGGTTTTTGCTCTAGCAACGAGATAATGGCATCCTTTTTAAAGGTTGCTTCCTCTTTTTTTTCAATAGTGAAAAGAGAAAGTCATGCACATATCTATATATATACACACACACACATGCATATTGTATTTATTTAGCAAAGAATTACAAGGGGATGCTTGAAGCAATATGATCTATATATTGCTTCAAGCATATGTAGATCATCTCATAGTAATCTCAACGCTTGAAATTACAATTATTTTTTTTTCTCTTCCTCATTTCCAATGTAAATGTAAAAAAATCAATAAATAAAATGAAGGAAAAAAAAACTTAGATGGTTCCCTGGTTCTAAAATTGGACCGGAATTGGACCCTCTGATTATGTTTTTGGTTTTGGTTCTCTAATGTTTAATACCATAATCGACAATTCTAGTTTGCTCCGATTCTGAATCGGTGCTAATGTCTGGTTGAGTGCATTTATAATTATTCCTAGCATTAGAAAAAAAAAATTAATTTCATACCTATTATGCTACATGGCATATATTATGCAAACTATATTGTTATATTATTGTTGTTGCCATCATCCCACTCTTGAGGTTATATAAAAGGGTAAGCTACACCAAAAGTTCATAATATTTGGGGATACGTTTATTTAATATTATAATATTTAGAGATGTGGGTCAATCGAGGTCTCTGTTGGCATGTGTTCATAGAAGAAATAATTAATTGAAACACAAAAGATCCGATATGTATCAATGAACACCTCAATTGATCCACTTCTTTAAATGTTGTGACATTTTTTAACCACTTAAAACATTATGATTTCACAGTATGATTGATCATTATATAAAAAGATTATTTAAGAGTGTAGGAAGTTTATTTTGATGTTTATTTACAACTAGTATAGTATTACCATTATATTATCTTACATTTTATGATATGATACATAAGATTAGAAGCATTAAACAAGAGATTTATGCCTTCACATAGGGAAAGGGCTTCATGTAGGTGTATTATCATATTGAAGTGATTGAATATTTACTATGGAGGAAGAATGTTGCATTTTTTCAGTTTGACCGGCTAAATTAAGTGGCAAAAGTTTCTTTATTAATATAGAAAAAATAATAAAAAAATGTTATGTTTTGGTCCTTAGTTCAAGAAGCTTATTTTACTTTTCTTGCTTTAAATTGGTATAGAAATTGTTGTATAAAGATACATCTATATTATCATATGAAAAATCATCATTGCATTTAGGAGTGAAGTTTTCTCAAAACTCCACTCTAGGTGAATACATAACAATCAGCTTAAGAGAAAACGAGATGAACTAAGTTTAGAGAGAAGGATAAAAGTAGAGTGTAATGTATTGCAAAAGAGTTTGTTACAAGAGTAGTTATACTTGAATAGAGAATAGAAACTAACTTCTATATTTGTACATAAACATGTGAGCAGAAAATGTACACATGAGGAAAATAAATAATGCTAATATACTAGAGCCAAAGAAAAGCCTAACTTTGAACAAGACAACAAAAGCTAAGATTTAGAGATGATTTAGTAAAAAAAATATGCAAGTTGTACCCAAGAAGGAACAAAAACAGGATGCAAAAAACCATGAGAAACTTGGTCACGAGCAAAGTGAGCATCAATGGCTAAGTGTTTAGTTCTCCCATGAAAGTAAGGATGCTTAGAAAGAAACTTGGCAGACTTATTATCACAAGAAAGAACAATAGGAAGCTACAAGGGAACATCCAAAACATGTAAGATGTAAGAAAGCCATAACAACTCCTTAATGACAAAGCATATACTGCGATACTCAGCTTCAGTTGAAGAGGTAGCAATAGTAGGTTGCTTTTTGACTTTTAAGGAAATCAAAGAATCACCTGAATGAATACAATAACCAGAGATGGATTTATGATCAAGAACACAGATCCCTTAATCAAAATTAGAAAAACCATGTAATGAAAGAGAACTTGAGGAAGAAAAGAAAAGACCACGGTCAACAGACCCTTTAACATAACATAGAAGATGAAAAAGGCCATGTAGATGAACCTCAGATGGTTTAGCCAAAAATTGACTAAGAAGATGAATAGAGAAAGAGAGATTAGGTTTAGTCATGGAGAGAAATAAAAGTTTGCCAACCATTTAACGAAACAAAGAAGGATCAAATAAAGAAGGACCCGTATCAGTATAAGGAGAGATACCTGATGGAAAAGGAACACGAGCAGGCTTAGCAATAGTTAAGCCAACATGAGTAAACATGTCTAAAACAAATTTATGCTGATTTAAAAGAATGTCTTGAGACATGCGACAAATTTCCAAACCTAAGAAGTAATAAACAAGACCCAATTCCTTCATTGTAAAAGCATCATGTAGTTGGTGTTTTAAAACAACAATACCGGTAGCATCATTAGCAGTAATAATCATATCGTCAACATATAAAAGGATACAAGAAACCGTAGGAGGGGATGAGTGAAAAGGGAAAGATCATGAGTACATTAGATAAATTCTTGATGAAGAAGAAAATGAGAAATTTCTAAATTCCACTAGCGTGAAGCTTGCTTTAAGTCCATAAAGAACTTCAAGGCTTACAAATTTGACTAGATTTAGCTTTGGAATAACTTGAAGGAGGCAACATGTAAATATCTTCATCAAAGGAACCATGCAAAAAAGCATTATTAACATCAACTTGGTGAAGTTCCCAACCACGAACTGCAGCAACAACAAAAAGCAACCTAATCGTTCCAATATTAGCAACAAGGGAATAGGTACAAAGATAATCCTCTCCATATTTCTAAGTAGACTTAGCAACTAGATGAGCCTTGTAACATTCTATAGTGCCATCAGCATGATATTTAGTTTTGTAAACCCAACAATAACCAATAGATTTCTTTCCAGGTGGTAACGATGTTAATTCCCATGTGTTATTTGCTTTTAGAGCCTGCAATTTTAGATTCGTGGCTTGAATTCAAGGTTCATGTTGAGAAACTTCAACAAAAGAATTTGGTTCTTTAGTTATCAACACATTAGCAAATCGAAGTGACATAATCAATAAGATAAAAAGCAAAGGTATGATAAGAAGCAAGGGTATTTAAATGAAGAAGAAGAAGAAGAACATGGAGGAGAACTAGTGACATATTTGTGGAATGTATGAACAAAATCATGAAGCCAAGTAGGATGTCGTTTAGTCCTAACAAAGAGTTGAGGAATAACAAAGGTTTCTTGAGCACCATCAGAGGAAGGAATGCACTATGATTCAATAACATTGTTAGAAGAAGAAATAGAAGGCAAAGCATGAGTTGGAGAAGAAGGTGTATCTAAAGAAGAAGAATATGAAATATTTGTGGAAAAATGTACAAAAGGTAAACAAGGAAAAGTAGGAGTACACTCATCAAGTACTTGTTGAAAAGGAAAAACATCCTCAATAAAATGCACATCACAGCTGACAAAAATATTCTTGGTCTTCAAATAAAACATCTTATAACCATTTTGTCCTTCCACATAACCTAAAAATACACATCTAACACCTTCAGGATCAAATATATCAATAGAATGATTCAAAACAGGAACATAATATAAGTAACCAAAAACCTGAAGCATAATATAATTTGGAGGAGACCTATAGAGAACTTTAAAAGGAGTTTTCCAATTAATATAGGCTAAAAGCATTCTATTAATCAAATATATTGCAACCAAAACACGATCACCTTAAGAATGTTTAGGTAAGCCTGCATGTAATCTAAAAGCTCATGAAGTGTCAAGTAACTGACAATGTTTCATCTCAACTACACCATTTTGTTGAGATGTATATGGTAATACATTGATGCAAAATACCAAAATCAACAAACAATCTTTGATACATCTTAGATAAAAACTCCCCTCCATTATCACTAAGCAAGAACTTTAGGTAAACATAGAAATGATTCTTGACATAGGCAAGGAAATCGACCAAAATATAATAAACTTGAGACTTAAATTGTAACAAATATGTCCAAGCATCTCTTGAGTAATCATCCACTATTGTCAAGAAATATGATTTACCATTCCTTGTAGATGTATGATAAGGTCCCCAAAGATCGACATGTGCTAACTCAAACAAATCACTTGACCTAGTATCACTTCTTGGAAAAGGTAGTCTATGTATTTTAGCTAATTGACAAGTATCACAATGAAACTTATTGAAATCGAAGTGTTTACAACTAGGCAAATGTTGAAGTTTAGACAAAGAACTATGACCAAACGAGCATGAAATAAATGAAGAGACAAGAAGCATGAGCAAGAGCAATGCATATACTAATTTTCAGTCCTGGAATGAACAAGAATGTTGGTTAATGATACGTTGTATAGGAAAATCCTTTAACAACTTAGGAACAAAAAGAAACTTGTGTTTAAAACTAGGGACATAAAGAACATTGCGTAAGATAAGATGCTCAGACAGAATAATTGTACCAATTTCATGTACTAGTTTAAAAGTTCCATAAGGCAAATTAACAACAATTGGTTGAGGTAGAAAGTGAGCATTACAAAATAAAGAATAGAAAGGAGACGTAAGATCACTTGCACCTATGTCAATAATCCAACGTCCAAATTCATTTTTTGAATAAACCAAATGCTGTCATGCATGAACTTGAGTCCAAGCACACCTAGCCTCACCATGTGTAATTCTTAAGCATTGCATGGAAGGCTATCCATAAAAACATCATTTATGTTGACTCGTTTTATTCAATCATACCATAAAACAACTAAATTGACTTATGAAATCAATTCCATTATAAAAATGGTTGGGGTATAAAATTATTCCTAATTTTAGGCTTTGAAGTTTTGACATTTAAACATCTTAAACTTTTCAATTCTCTTTTTTTTTTTTCAAATTCGTTTTATAAATGATATAGTCAGTCAAATTTATATTAAATGTAATCATACCAATAAAATATTTAATATAGTAACTTTTATCATTATTTCAAAAAATATGACAGTATAAATTTTTTAAGTTTTATAAATTTGAAAGTAGTGCTAAAGTTGACAATGTTGTGACATGATTCAGCAATGTGTGTCATAGCAAGTGCAAATCCTAATTCAAAGTGTATATATTTATGGAAATAACATCCTTATAAAGATTGTTAAGATACTCATGTAATGTTTTATGTTTGGTATAATTATTATCGTTTAATTTAAAATAAATTAATTTATAGATTAATGATTACTAGAAGGCAAAAAATGGACATAATTTTTATAATGAAATGCTATCAACGAAACTACCAAAATTCTAAACAATTGGATTCAATAATGAACAAATAAAAAAAGGACCTGCAAAACAATATACGGTCAAAAGACACCTGGGTTATTCGGTGCCAATGCTCAAGTTAATTTTAATAGTTAGATAATCGATTAGATGATCCCGTTGATGAAACCAATATTTTGAATTGCGTACTATTATTAGGTGATGAACTTATATTTGTATGTTGATATAATATAAAGCAAGATAAATAAGCGTACAAATTGGAAATCCAGCAATAATACAAACTTGGAAAGAACATTATTATTATATTTTGACAACTTTTCAAAGATTGTAAAAACGCGATTTTGATCGTCGACCCCGTTTGCTCTTGGACTAGCCTTGAAAATGCAAAAATCCAATTCTTTAAAAAGCCTTTAAAATTATGAAACTGCAACTACTTAATATATATATTTTCCATTTTGCAGAAAAACATTTGCAATTTCTTTGCCCCATCAAACCTCAAAAAGTAAAATTTGATTCAATCAAAACGTTAATAACCTTATCATCGAGGCAAATAACTGATTTTCAAACAGTGACTATTAGGTAGAACAGACAAGGCTTAGAAAGCAACATTTGATTAAAAGTAAACTTCATAACTGATTTTCCCAGTTTGTATGCCAATTGAGTATAAACCAATTAGGCTATAACGAAACCACCTGCGTGTCTCATGGCATATCTCAAGTACTTCACTCTCATCCTTGTTTTGGATGTCATCGTAATCCTAGATGGCATTGCTTGCTCAAGCCAAATTCTCGAAAGCTCAACATATCGTAAGCGACTGTATATATTTGGAGACTCTGTATTCGATGCGGGAAACCAGCAATATCTCCCACACAACCCCGACTATATTGCAGCAATGCACTACCCATATGGTTTTGCTTACTTCACAAACGCTACGGGACGATACAGCGACGGTCGCATTGTACCCGACTTTTTATGTAATTCATTAAGATAATAATGTACTTCTTATACAAAGCATTTGATATAATTTATATACATGGATGTCATATACTGTTATATATCTTTCATGTTTCGTAATTAATTGTTTAATTTGCATAATTTTAATTGAAATAATTCAACCCTATCGTTTGTCAGTGATTTATGTTGATATGTGTGTTTCTAAATGGTAGTAGATCTCTGTTTGATTCTAAATGGCAGTAGATCGCTGTTTGATTAAGGATAAATTTTGGCAGCAGAGTTTGCAAATCTGGGTTTGATTCCCCCTTCAATGGAGCCAGGAGCAGATTTTAGTCATGGAGCCAACTTTGCTTCTGCTGCAGCACAAGTTCTGGACGCAGGTGCCGGTACGGTGAGCAATCAACTATCTCCCTTAGGAAGTTCGTCTATTAATCTTTGCTTTCTTGTTCCAGCAAAGTGTGTTCGCTAATTATAATAAAAAAGACATTGCATTATTATCCCTAGTATTATAGGCTTCCTTGGTAGTTGGTCCAGTAGACATGTGCCAAAAAAATAATTATTTTATTTTATTTTATTTTTTAGTGCTAGTTGTTTACATTACCAACAACACTAACCCTTATCTTTAGACCGCTATTGAAAATATATGAAATATACCCATAATTAGACAAGTTCACATATAAAGTCAATAGTAACTGACATAATCAAATAAAGTTTCACTTTGTATATGATGTTCTATCGAATTCTCAGGAAACACTTAATCTTGGGGACCAGTTGAATAATTTCACTGAAATGGTTACAAATATGAAGATAGAAATTGGTGATGCTGAATCCAAAAAAATACTCAGGGAAGCTGTTTATCTTTTTAGCATTGGAGGCGTCGACTATATAACATTTTATGAGAGTTATTACGATAATGGAACCCTGCCAACTCTAATCGAGCAAGAAGCATTTGTGGAGGCAGTCGTTGGCAACTTCACAACAAGACTACTTGTGAGTTAGTTATTTTAGAATCTTTCATGGTAAATATAAATATAAAATTATGTCCAACTTATTTTGAGTTTGTTTGGATTGTCTAATTTTCATTCATATTTTTTTATATTTGATCTGTTTAATATGAGTAAAAATATCTGTTTTTTCATCTATATTTTATTATTTTCTTTCTTTAGTTTAGATAGTTGTTAATTACTCATTAGCTAACTAGTTAGTTAAAGAACTTAGCAGAGTGTAAATAGCCTTTAGTCTTCCTTGTAACTAACTTGAGGAATTCTTCCAAAAGCTGCCTAATGTGATTAAACTTCAATATGGTTTTCTTTCTCCATCTTCATGTTGTTCTTTGTGTTCTTGATTGCTGAGAAGATAGCTTCAACATGCACACATATTTTCACATAGTATCAGAGCAATGTATAACTAATCCTCTATTCTTGTCATTGTTTGATAGTTTGGGACTGTCTATCGGAAATGTGGTTTTTAATGGAAACAATTTCCTTAGTTGGAGTAGATCCATTCAAATGGGATTAAGTGTTAAATTGAAATCAAGGTTTGTTGACGAAAGTATAATGAAATCTGAAGAGAATTCATCTGATTTAGTTAGATGGTCAAGGTATGATAATGTGGTATGATGTTGAATATATAACTCGATGTCATCGGGATTATCTCGAAATTTCTTATACTTTAGGTTAGCATTTGAATTGTGGTCCGAAGTGTCTAAGCAATATGGTGTAGCTATTGGCTCACTCATCTTTCAATTGCAATGGGAGATATGTAATTTGACATAACATGATTAATGTGTATATGTTTACTATAACAAACTCAATAGGTGTTAAGATGAGTTGGCTAAATTGTATATATATCCTTCTTGTGTTTGCAAAAGAATGGAGTATTGCAATTGTGGATTAAAAGAAAATATTATAGCTTTTGATTCTAAAAGTAGATTGATGATATTTTTAATGTATTTATATGATATGTATGAAAGAGTATGTAATCAAATTTTTTCGATGGATCCTTTACCTAATGTGAGTAAAGAATTCTGTCTAGTTCAACAAATTGAAAAGCAAAAACAAGTCACTTCTTGAATTCATCAAACTTTGTTTCAAATAAGGTAGAAAATGTGAAGTAGATTGGAAACAAACACGAATTAAAGGGAAATAGTTTTGTAAGCATCATCAATGTAAAGGACATTCTATCATGAATTGTTTTTAAATCATTAGATATCCGAATCGGTACAAAGAGAAGAAATTTGTTAAAGAAAATAATGATTTTCATATGAATATAAACATGGCATCAAACATAGGGTTTCAATCAAGTTCACAGCTGGAAACTCCTTTTGATCAGCTGATGTTGATGCATCTGAATCTACTAGAGCTAATGCTTTGTGCATGAATAGACAATTTCTTAATTCTTTATGTTAGGAATGATGAAGTATAAAGGATTTTCGGATGGAGTGTCCTTGTTATGTTAGTAGACATCCAAATAACAATGATAAATTTGATGCACGAGGAATCAAGTGTGTATTTTTGGGTTATGTACTAGGTCAAAAGCAATATAAAGTTTTTTTTTTTTCTTGAACAAAAAAAGTTGCTAAAAGTTGAGATGTGGTTTTTTTAATGAACATATCTTCCCTTTTGAAGATATGGCTGGTGTTGTTGATTTAGTTAATTCAAATAATGTGTACTTGGTGTAGATAATTCTGTTCTTTCTATTCCCTAAGATCTTGTTCTATATGATGACCCTACTATTCATGTTATTGATGATACATTGTTCCTATTAAACTCATCTTCTCCTTCTCATGTTTCTATTCTTATTAATGATATTCCATTCTGTCAAGTTTAGTTCCTTTGCATCGATCCTTTGGAATTCCTAGAACTCCTTAATGGTAACAAGACTTTGTTCATAATGTGCATTCTAATATGTCTTTGGCTAATTCTTCAAATGATATTGCATTACATCCCTCTTATCCTTTGTTTGACTTATCACATTTTTCACATTTACCCCATGATAATGTTGCTTCCCTTGCAAATGTTTTAAGTAGCCAAGAACCAAGTACCTACTCTCAAGCTATTACACAAAAGCAATGGATAGATGCTATGCTAAAGGAGTTAGATGCAATAGAATCTAATGATACTTGGGAGTTGACTCAACTTCCTTTAGATAAAAAGGCAATAGGGCGTAAATGGGTGTATAAAATTAAACATAGGCCAAATTGGACTATTAAAAGATACAAGGCGCATCTTGTGGCAAAGGGTTTTACAAAAAAAGGTGGTGAGAACCATCATGAAACCTTTTTCTCTTGTAGCTAAATTGAGTACAGTTCATATTGTTTTAAGTATAGCTATTGCTTATAAGTGGCTATATATCAAATTGATATAAATAATGCCATTTTGCATGGTTATCTTGATGAAGAAATTTATATATTACCACCTAAAGGATATCTTAAAGCTAAATCCAATCAAGTTTGCAGGCTTAAAAGGTCCATATATGGCCTTAAACAAGTACCTCATCAATGGCACTTGAAAATTTTGAATTTTCTGGTTGCTACTGGTTATCAACAGTGCCCACATGATCATTCCCTATTTGTTTATGATATTAATGGACAATTGACTATTATCATCTTATATATTAATGATATGATTATTTCTTGTTCTAATGAAGTTGATATTTAGTCCATTAAATCCAAACTTCATCATGCATTCATGATAAAAGATCTTGGATTAGCTCGGTTCTTCCTTGCTTTTGTGTTGTGTTAGATTGATCAAGGGCTGTTGTTAAATCAAAGTAAGTTTATATGGGATGTGTTACAAGATACAAGACTTACTCGTGCTAAGCCTTGCTTCTTCCTTTACTACAGGTCTTAAATCTTCTTTTCCTTTGTCCCCTAAGGGAGAGATTTTCTTATATGACTTTTTATAAGAAATTGGTAGGACAGTCATTATACATTACACTAACACGTCCTGGCATTTGCTATGATGTTTACTTCTTAGTTAGTTTCTGTTATCCTTTCGTCAGCATCATTTATATTTGTCAATTCACCTTCTTCATTAATTAAAGGGAACAACTTCTTTAGGACTTTTTTATACTTTTGCCAGTTCATTGAAGTTGCAAGGTTATTTGGATTCTAATTGGGGTAGTTCATATGATAAAAAAATAGTTTCTACTTCAACAACTAAAGCCGAGTATAGGAGCATGGCAATGGCTATTAAAGAACTCTCGTGGACTTCATGCATTCTAAGGGCTTTACATGTTCCTTTGGAGTTGTTGGTTTCTCTTTTTGTTGATAACAAATTTGCCTTGTTTATTGCGTCGAATCCCTATTTGCATGGTCGAATAAAGCATATTGATATTGGTATTCATTTTGTTCATGATCATTCGATTTGTTCTTTTGAAGCTGATGTTTATGCCTTTTATTGTTCAACTAGCTAACATTTTTACCAAAGCTCTTAGACAAAAGTCTATTCAATTCATTTGTTCCAAGTTGTATCTTAAGGAAGATCTAGCTTGAGGGAGGATGCCAAGACTACAACTTTACTTATAGTTTATAGTTTATTTATTATTTTACTATTTTCTCTCTTTAGTTTAGACAGCTGTCAATTACTCATTAGCTAAGTAGTTGGTTAAAGAACTTAACAGAGTATCAATTACTCTTGTATACTTCTTGTTGTATGGTCCGTTTATTACTGAAATTCATTTTTTATATAGGCTTTCCCTTCAACATTCGAAATTTTATAAGCTTGGAAATAGTCATTGATTCGTAAATCTTCTTCTTGTTGCACAATAGTGTGTATAGTTATATCATTTTTGTCACTTGATCACTTTCAACTCTTATAACTTGGTTTTCTTAAAATATTAGCATATTTTATTATTTATTTTTGAGATAAAAATAGTAAATGTTTTACATAATTGAATAAAAATAAATTAAAAAAAAATAATGGAGACAGATATATCTTTCTAAAGTAAAGTGCGTAAATAACAAAAAAAAAACCAAAAATAGGAAAAATAAAAAATTGTCACCGTTTCTTATCTAATTTATATTACCTTTAACTATTATTAACTTTTATTCCATAAATCATTTTCGGTAAGATTTAGTTGATCTGGGTTTACAAAAACTATATCTATAAATCACTAATGGGCTTTTGTTTAACTTTTTGTATAGGAAATTTATTCAAAAGGAGGAAGGAAATTTGCATTCCAAAATGTGGGTCCTATGGGCTGTTTACCTATGATGCAATCATTGTTCCCTGGACTTGGTGGTCTATGCGTTGAATTACTCCTCGAGTTACCCAAAATGCACAATTTTCTGTTGTCAAAGTCCCTTTATGGAATGGCACAAAATTTAAGCGACTTCAAATATGCCATCTTTGACTATTACAACGATCTATTGAACAGAATCACAAACCCCAATGCTTACGGTATGTTATCTCTAATTAGATTTCCTGTGTTTGACTATTTTTTTGGGGCAAAACATATACTTAGGTCTCACCATTAGTAAAATAGGACTTCCATCACCTCTGCTAAATTTATCGTCCATCTTTAATTGGTATTAAATTTTGATCTGTCTGTAGTAAGTAATCTAATATAAACATAAAACTTTGATAAAGTCGATGAAATCCTTTGTTCATATGAGTTGAAAAACATCATGGACTCAAATAGAAGAAAATAAAAGTAGAAATGCAGAAATATATTCACGACCAAATGTAAATTTTATTCTTTTATATTTTGGTAAACTAAATACAATTAGTGCGAAATAAACCTTGTCATGGCAATCTTACGGCCAAAACACATCATGTAAAATTATCTAAAATATTGAACATAAACAGATGCAGTTTATTGGAATATCTAATTTCCTTTTATAAATATATGCTACTATGTTACTATAGATATATCTATGGATAATCCATTCTCGTATGGCAATACAGATAGCTTTTGTTTTGTCTTCATATACGCCATCCACAAATATCTAATGATGTGCTACTAATACTCTTAGTCTTTAGAGTTTCATGTTTCGAATGGATTCACTCATTTAGTAAAAAGTTGGAAAATAAATTGACAACATAATTAACTATAAAGTTATTTAAAAAAAAATGTTTTTCAAATTAGTAGATGCTTTTCTAGATGCTTATAATGAAAGAACTTGCATTGGAGGCTCTCCCATTGAAATTACTATAGCTCTCTTGAACTTATAGTCTCGAGAATCTGGAGTATTTGTCTTAAATTACGTGAGATTCGAGTTTTGGAATATCAATACACAAAAAATATAGCAAAAGCGAAGTCAGACACAAAACAAGGTAATTGTGTACAGAATATTGAATACCAATTTGACACTTGATAGAAGCCATAGTGATCGACAACTAATAGATTGTGACATATCTTATGCTTTCCACTTCAAAGTAGTAGATGACTTGATAATGAATTCACCTATTTCTATTATGCATGTTCCATTTGTTTTGCTTGATTACTGTAATGGTGTTGTGCTGGATGGATACCATAAGTATGGAAGACATTAATGTTATATTGGGAACTGGGAAGGACATGATAAATTATAGGGATTGTTGCATTAGCGTTCTACCTCCAATCATTCCAGGAGAATTTCGTATTTCTAAGATTGTGATGATAGATGGTGAAAGTCCTTATGTGAGTTTGTGTAGGTATTTTGGGAAGTTGATTTTTATGATTTTCCATGTATACTATCTAGAACGACTATAGTAGACAGCTTGTGTCAAAAAGTGTGTAAGATTGGCTTATGGGATAATGCAGCAAGCCGTAATGTAGAGATAAAACATCAATTATTGGATTTTGGCTTTACATTCATCATTCAGTGCTAGAGAAGGCATTACTGACCATTTTAGTCACAAGACGATGTATTCCTACGAATACTTACCAATCCTACATTAATGATTATTATGCTTGATATTGCACATGGCACATGGCGAGACTTTCAAGAGTTAGTATCTAATCCATTAGTGATGAGTTGTAATGAACTTCTAGAAGATCAATGCATTTAGACTTTCACCACTGCCATGACACTTACAGAAGCACATACTAGGTCGTATCAAGTATTCTCAAGGTATGATCTATACTTTGTGTTGATAGCACATGGACTTTCAAATGAGTCTATTTTTAACATTTGCTATTTAATTGATGAAGGAATCTAAGGTATATTGTTGATGCCGGAACTTTGTGCTATAAGGAATTTCGTGAGTATATATGACATAGTAATTCTTGGTTGGTAGGAGCAGTGTGGAACACTAAGGAAGTATGATGTTGCTTTGTAGTGGTTTTGTAGAGCGGGTAAAGGTGTATGAGTGGTTTGCTCGTGAGTTAAGTACTACTACAAAATTTATTGACTCTTGCTACATCTGGAAATTCTTCTATCTCACATTCTTCATTATTAGCTATTAATATTGGGATGTTCAAATTAGTATTCAAAGCCACAACTCCATTGATGGTTTGATGTGTGGACTTACTTCTCTATTCAAGACATCTATTGTTGAACTATACATTGAAAATTTAATGTTAGTTAGGAGATATGGTTTTTGACGCAGCGAGTTAGCGTGGATAAAACGAGAATACTCGACGAATGTATCTCAACTCACAAAATAATGTGAAATCTAGAGGAAATCCCCTCAAAGTGTATTTTCAATGATGATAATAAGTTGTTTTCAAATACAACCCTAGCACGACTATTTATAGTCTTGAAATAAAACCGAAAAGTAAATGCTAATTAAACGCTATTTATTAGCATTAATGCTAATAAATGCTATTTAAAATAAACAACTCAAAATACGAAATAAAACCGAAAAATAAATGCTAATAAATGCTCTTTAATGCTAATAAATGCTCTTTCCGGATGTCTTCTTAGCTTCCAATCTCTCCAAGTAGGACATGGCCACCTCATCTACATCATTCTCTCCCACCTCCAAAGAACTCGACCCCGAGTTCTCATCGGGATACAAAGGAACATCATCGGGAAAGAAATGATATATATCAGCGACATTGAACGTCTTTGAAATGCCCATGCTATTTGGTAAACCAACAACGTAAGCATTATCATTGATGACCTTCACAATCTGATAGGGCCCATATTTCTTAGGTTGAAGCTTGCTATATTTGCCAACGGGAAAACGCTCCTTCCGCAAGAACACCATCACTTGATCTCCAACAGCAAAGATCTTCTTCCGTCGATGTTTGTCGGCGGTTTCCTTATATTTGGCATTAGATTGCTCAATCTTCTTCCGGACCTCAGCCGTCACGGAATGCCAGTGCTCCGCCATGTTCTTTGCTGAAATACTAACGTCATGACCCTTGGGAAGTCGGATTAAGTCCAAGGCATGTCGAGGTGTCTTGGTATAAACCACAGCAAATGGAGACTTGCCTGTCGTTCTATGAACCGCATTGTTGTAAGCAAACTCAGCTTGAGCCAATGCAACATCCCACTGCTTCGGCTTCTCCCACAAATACTCGAATCAGGTTACCAAGCGTCCTATTGGTAGCTTCAGTTTGCCCATCCGTCTGAGGGTGAGCTGTACTACTATAGTTGAGAGATGAGTCAAACATTTGCCACAAGGTCTTCCAGAAATAACTCAAAAACTTGCTGTCACGATCGGATGTAATGGATTTAGGTACACCATGAAGACGAACCACTTCTCTAAAGAAGAGCTTGGCAATGGCTTGGGCATCAGCTACCTTCCTGCAAGGAATAAAATGTGCCATTTTGGAAAACCTGTCAACAACAACAAAAACTGAGTCATTACCCCGCTGGGTGCGAGGTAATCCAAGGATGAAATCCATGGATAAATCTTCCCATATGTTATCGGGAACTGGCAATGGCATGTAGAGACCAGTATTTTGAGATTGGCCCTTTGAAGTTTGGCACACATAACATCGTTGTACCAATCTACTCACATCTCTGCGCAAATGAGGCCAATAGAACCTCTCACCAACTGCTAACAAAGTCTTATCTCGTCCCAAATGACCAGCCAAACCTCCTCCATGTAGATCGCGAATCAACTTCTCCCTCAATGAGGACTCGGGAACACAAAGTTGATTCCCACGCATCAAGTAACCTTCATGGATGTGAAAATCTCCACTAGGCTGCCCCTGCACACACATGCCCCAAATCTCCTTGAAATCTACATCATCCTCATAAAGTTCCTTCACATGCTCAAATCCTACTACTTCAGCGCTCAACGTCATAAGTAGATGAGCTCTTCTACTCAATGCATCCGCCACTTTATTTTGAATACCTGATTTGTGCTTTAGTCGAAATGGAAACTTTTGGAGGAATTGGATCCATCTAGCATGCATGTCCTTACTAATGCGGGTCTGACCATGTAAGTGTTTCAGGGCATCACAATCTGAATACAAAACAAACTCCCGACCTACCAAGTAGTGTTCCCAAGTTCTCAATGCTCTCACAATAGCATAGAACTCTTTATCATAAGTAGACCAATTTCTTCTGGATTCACTAAACTTCTCACTGAAAAAGGCAACCGGCCTCTTTTCCTGAGATAGAACAGCCCCAACTCCAACCCCACTCGCATCACAATCGACCTCAAATAGCCTATCAAAATCCGGTAATGCTAAAACAGGTGCACTACACAACTTCTCTTTCAAGAGCGTAAAACTACCCTCAACTTCCTCACTCCACTGAAACCTTCCCTTTTTCAAACATTCGGTTAAGGGGGCTGCTACCGTGCTAAAATGCCGAATAAACCGCCTATAAAAGCTTGCTAACCCCAGAAAACTTCGCAACTCAGTGACTGATTTTGGAATTGGCCATTCCCTTATCGCTCTTATCTTCTCATCATCGACCTGAATACCGTTACCACTAACAACAAAACCTAGGAACAGCAACTTTCTAGTCATGAATAAACACTTCTTCTTATTCGCATATAGTTTACTACTTTGCAAAACCGTCAATACCTCTCTCAGATGCATAACATGTTCCTCCTCAGACTTACTATACACCAAGATATCGTCAAAATAGACCACAACAAAGCGACCAATGAATGGTTTCAATACCTGGTTCATGACGCGCATGAAGGTGCTCGGTGCGTTGCTTAGACCAAAGGGCATGACCATCCACTCATAAAGGCCCTCCTTGGTTTTGAAAGCTGTCTTCCACTCATCCCCTGGTCGGATCCTGATCTGGTGATATCCGCTTCGCAAATCAATCTTTGAGAAGATCACCGCTCCACTCAACCTGTCAAGCATGTCCTCCAAGCGAGGAATAGGAAATTTGTACCCAATAGTAATTTTGTTGATCGCCCTGCTGTCCACACACATTCTCCAGCTCCCATCTTTCTTTGGCGTCAACAATGCTGGCACCGCGCAAGGGCTCATGCTCTCTTTTATGAATCCCTTCTGAAGTAACTCCTGCACCTTCCCTTGCAATATCTCACTCTCTTTCGGGCTCATCCTGTAATGAGGTAAATTTGGTAAACTAGCACCAGGGATCAAATCAATATGGTGCTGAATGTCTCTCATGGGAGGCAAACCATCTGGTAGATCATCTGGTAATACTCCCCTAAACTCCTCTAACAACTCTTTCACACTTTCAGGCACCTCTTCAACCCTCTTCTCCTCATCAATCGCCCAAACCTCCTTCACAATTAAAGCATGCACTACTTTGAACTCCTTTATTGCATCCTCCATCTCCTTCTCAGTTTGAGTAATGGTAAGGAACGAACGCCCCTTTTCAGTAGAAGCTTTAGGGCGGTCCTTTTGTTTTAATGGGAGAAGGGTAAATCGTACCCTATCTTTCTCTAATTTGTACACATTTTCTCGACCATCATGTAAAGCGTTAACATCATACTGCCATGGCCTACCAAACAACAAGTGGCAAGCATCCATATCGACTACATCGCAGTATACTTCGTCTCTATACTTACCGATGGAAAAGGGCACCTTGCATCTCTCTTTCACTTCTATCTTCTCAGCCGCTTTGATCCAAATAGTATAGGGATTCGGGTGTTTTTCTATAGGTAATTCCAAAGCTTTGACGGCTGCTCGCCCTATAATGTTTTCGCAACTCCCACTATCAATAATGAGATCAAATACACGCCCGTCAATCGTACATCGGGTACGAAACAATTGATGTCGCTGATTCTCCTCCTCCTTCTTAGGTGTCAACATTAGCTTTCGAACCACAAGAGCCTGCTCCTCTTCCTCATACTCTCCATATTCTTCACCTTCATCCGGTTCACAACAAATTTCATCCTCCTCATCTCTTTCTACCATGTTTATGCCTCTTCTATTAGGACATTCATTGGATCGATGTCCCGGCTGGTTACATCTATAACATTTCCCTAATGTTGGTTTAGCATAGGGATTATATTGCTTCTTCTCTTCCTTCGACTCCACCTTCTTACCCATTATCTTCTCTTCTTTCCTCTCAACAGCACCGCTTTGTACCTCTTGGACACCCTTGGCTTTTTCCCCATAACTCCTACTAGAACTCTCTCCTCCATAACGCCTGGTGTTATCAAAATGGTTTCCATCAAAACGGTTATTCTTCTCTTGTAACATCAGCTCCGCTTTGATGGCCATGTTCTTAGCTTCATTCAAATTGCGCAACACATGGACACCAATCTTATCACGGATCAGAGGCTTCAAACCTTCCAAGTATCTGGCAACTTGCTGGCCCTCACTTTCTCTTAAATCGTTCCTCTCTGCCAATCGCATAAAATCTGCAGTGTAATCATGAACTGACCTCTGGCCCTGGCAAACATCCGGTATTGTTGGAACAAAATTTGCTCATAGCCAGGGAGTAGGAAGTCCCGCTACAAGATCTGCTTCATCCGGTACCACGTCCTCACCGGCTGCTTCCCTTCGCGATATCTCCTACTCTGCAACCTCTCCCACCAGGCAGAAGCGCCCCCCTTCAAACGACAAGCCACCAGCTTCACCCTTTCCCTTCTGGATCTCCATATACTCAAAGAACCGATCATTTCAGCGAGCCAATCAATAAAATCTTCAATGTTAAATTCCCATTAAAACTGGGAATGTCCACTTCAATTTAAAATTGCTCTCCATAACCAAAACCATAATCATAACCTTTATTCCGACCTCCATAACCACCCCTCCGACGTGGCGGTTCATCTTCTGGCAAAACATCATCTTCTTTTCCGAATCATCATCGGCATCTGAATCCTCCTATTTGTAGCCACAGGTTTGCCACGAGGGTCGCCGCGTGCATCGCCTGCTCTTGGTCGTTCCACATTAACATTCCTGTTTCTGTTGGCATTGGTCCCATCGCGTCGAAACGCTCAACCAGGTCATCAAGGCGCGTTCGAAACGCCGGAATCTCTGATCCATGTCACTCAGCGCCACTCTTTGATCCTGTAATTCGTTCGCAGAGCTTCCAAATCCCCCACAACGTTTGGGATTCTTGACTGCCTACCTAAACTGTCGTCGCTGACATCTCTATAGGAATCTTTCCGCTCTGATACCAACTGACGCAGCGAGTTAGTGTAGATAAAACGAGAACACTCGACGAATGTATCTCAACTCACAAAATTATGTGAAATCTAGAGGAAATCCCCCCAAAGTGTATTTTCAATGATGATAATAAGTTGTTTTCAAATACAACCCTAGCACACTATTATAGTCTTGAAATAAAACGAAAAGTAATGCTAATTAAACGCTATTTATTAGCATTAATGCTAATAAATGCTATTTAAAATAAACAACTCAAATACGAAATAAAACCGAAAAATAAATGCTAATAAATGCTCTTTAATGCTAATAAATGCTCTTTCCGGATGTCTTCTAGCTTCCAATCTCTCCAAGTAGGACATAGCCACCTCATCTACATCAGTTTTGTTGATTTGTATGGTGGAAATTTTGTATCTAAATAAAAGGTGTTTGACATTGGTTAGATTGGATATGTGGTGACTAAAGTGACTTCAATATTATATGCGAAACTCCTAGGTTTTATTATGTCTCTATTCTTAGAAGATTAATTGAAATTAACTTGAGTGATAGAGACAAGTAAAAAAATTTCTAGATTACATGTAGATGTTGAAGTTCATGCCTGTTGACACAGCTTATGGATCAAAGATTTTCTACTTAAATGATTTGGGGATAAATCATCAACAACCCTAGCAAGATGATGGGGACTGAATCACATGATCTATCACTAGGATGTTTATGAAGTGTTCAAAGACAAAGATAAAGATTTGCTCAAGTATTAGGAATGAATTTCAAGGGTTTTTTAATGTTGTTGAAAGTATACGAGTGGTAGCACAAGTCATGTTAAAAGCTATTCTAAGAATAGAAATGAATACGTAGAGGAAATAAGAATCTATGTGCAACATTGGAATACATGCCCTTGTTTAAGACTATGTCAAAAGCAAATTTGCAAGTTTTCACAAGTTTCTAAAGCATAAGACCTAAGTTGTGTTAGAAACTATGTAGATCCATGATACACAATCTAACTTTTGTTTAGAGGTTCTACTGAACAAAAATTGTTCATTTTCTTTTTGGGTAAATCATATTAAAAGGTATTAATATTTAGAACTAAGTTTATTTTAAGGTATCAACGATTTATGTAGTTAAAAAAGTATCAATGATTTAAATGTTTAAAAAGGGTATCAATATTTTAAGTGGTTAAAATATATACTAATATTTGAAAAAGTAAGTCTAATAAGATATCAATAATTGATCATTAATGGAAAATTAAAGAGATTTAATTGAAAACTAATTTAAATGTTGGTACCCCAGATGAAAATTTTGAAACATTGATATCTCATTTAATACACTTAGCGAAATATTTATCCATTTTCTGGAACTACCAAAAACATTAATACCTTATATGAACTTATCTCAAATGTTGACACATTCTCGTGTAATTTATCCTTTTGTTTTATTTCGTTAAGTTATTTTATTTGTGTTTTAATTATGGGCATTTTAGTAATCTTATTAGTTTTCAAGACTTGTGTGAATAGTCTTGTTTTATCATTGATTGATAGTTTTGAACTTTTATTTCTTTTATCAATCATGATTCTTTGATTGTAGTGACTACAAAGATAAGTGAGTTTTTTGAGTCATATTAATTTTCTTGAATTATAGGGATCTTCATTTCATGGTTCTATCACCTTAAAACCTATCTTCTTGAGAGATTGGATTCCTAATTAATTATTAAAAGCTATTATGGTACCCTAGTGATGATCCTCATAGGCATATCATATTCATTTGTATTTTATTATTACAGGTTATTCAATTTGTGTCCTAATATTGTTCTCTTAGACACTCCATAATTTGCTATCAAAGTGTTTTAGGCATATTACCTTTTAAATTTGTTTACCATATGATTGAATATGGTTTTAGATATGATAAAAAAGGAAAGAAAAAAAAGGTGTTAGACCAAGCATAAATGATTGTAGATTTCAAAAATTTGTAGTTTGCATAATGAAGAGATGGCCACTAAGTATTTTGAAGCTTTATGGTTATTTTAATTTCAAGTTATGGTAGGTGCAAATGTGAGGGATCATGGTATGGTCAAAGCTAAAGAAGGATTTAAATTGGTAGTTAGAACTCATGAGGGAAGATGAGCGGCTAGAACATGATAAACCAACCTTGGGAATAGTGATCTATTTAAATACAAGAACTAACAAACTGTGGAAGGTACTAGGTTTTAACTAAGGCTTTGAATGACACTAATAATGAATATAACTATGAATATAACTGAAGCGTTATTGACCTTGGCTACACTAAAGATCAGATGATGTGACGATATAAATAATTCCCAACGGTTTCTTCACCATAAATCTTAAAATTCGTTAAGAACAGGTTTAAAGAGAAATTCTGAATCAAGAAAAGTGTAATTTCATCCAATTGATGAATGAATAAAAAAAACCCTTCTATACTCATAATTAAAAGTCAAAAAATTAGTTAATAAAATAAAACACGACAAGGAAAATAACAATAAAATAACATAGCATAGCATGTACATGGGCAAGATACATGGACTGTACTACCCGTGTGTTTCTCATGCTCATGCGAGAAAGTTAAGTGGTACACACCGGTACTTCCTAGCAGGTTCCTTAACAAATTCACACGACAATACAGCGAAAAGGGACTTTTAAATTTAAATAAGGAGCTTAAACATGTGTATCAGCTCTTGTAAAAACCATAAGAGTTAGTTGAATTTTTCAATTGTTGTTCTATTTAAATGTGTCTCTAACATCTAAATCTTGCAAAGCTCGAATAAACATCTGACCATAGGTGGACAAATCTTCCTAATATACTGGGGCTAATATCTTGCTTCTTTATCCTAAAGTAAATCAAAGTTCGAATTTTTAATTTGATAATTATATAGCCTCAACACATATTCTCTTGGTACTGCTATTATCATGATAATAATCTTCAAAAATTGACTTTAAATTAGTGATAATATAAAAAATTATGTGAAAAACTGCATTGTTATCGTAGCCTCTTCCATATCCCTTTGAAAATAGCAACATATCTTGCTTATACTTTAACTTCGTGTTTGAAACATTAAATAACTTGAAACTTGAGCAAGACTGTTCCTTCATCAAGACCTATCATCAATACTTCATTTTTTATAAAATCTAAAATTTGAAAACTTCAATAGAATCATAATCTGCAGCAAGTTTCTTATATCTATAAAATAAAAAAACTGAAAATTATTTAGGTATGACTACAAATTCATCTCCTAAACTTTAAGAGTAGTGTAAATTTGACCCCACCCAATATTGAAAGTATGGCTTTGAACTTTTAAACTTTCAAAAATTAGCATCATAAGGATAGTTAACTATTTTAGGAGGGGAATGGAGAAAGGTGAATCTGCATATAGATGAAAAATTTAGAGTGAATTAGCACACTTTTCATTTGTTTTTGGAAAATGTGACTTGTATGGGTCAAAAATCATATTTTTGGAGTTTGAGTTGGGGAGGGGGGGATCAATCCCCACCCTTTGGAATTCACCCAATTATTTCATTCAACTCTAGTGGATATTTAAAACCAATTTTGCATATCATTTTAAATTCTTTATCCAAATGCATTCAACAATAGAGTTAGGCCTTTGATATTACAAAATGAACTAAACTGGCATGATTCTGACACAATCTAAGCTTGTTTGGTTCTTCTTGATGCACACTCTGAGTAATAGTCTAAGTACTTTGATTTCTTGAAAATTTCCAATATTTGCTCTGAGTAACACTTCTAGTTACCTATTGCTTAATTGCACTTCCAAACAATCCTTTGTGTAATGCTTGAATATACTTTCATCTCTTTAAAAACTTCAATGAACTTCATCTGAATTGTGCTAAACTTTATTTAATATATCTACAAACTTGATTAATAATCTTTAGCTCCTTTTATTATCGTTAAAACCATTAATGAGACAACCCAACAGTCTCAAAGTATAGTGATTCATACCTCGAGTGCATAGTGATTGTAATTATAAATATCAATCACACCTATTCACTAGGGATGGGAGTGATGTGAAAATTTAAAATTCTCAAAAATGCATTTTGTGTGCACCTTTTTCTAAACCATGTTTCCTTTGTCAGTAGATGACTCAAGCAGTATATTTAAGGATCTTATACCCATGTCGTCTGTAGGTACTCGGACAATCAAAGACCTTCTAAGATTGACTAAACATTAACCTACCCTCAAAAAAGACACATCACACCCAAATGCCAACATCACATGTTTATCTTACTGGACCATGTTATAGTTTAGTATTAGTAGAAATGCACATAATATATATATGATTTTATGGATTAATCTCTAATAAAGCATTATTCATACACCAATACTCTATGATCTCTATTTTAGTTTGAATTATCAATTTCGATCTAAGGCTACCCAATGTTACTATTCAATAAAATCATCATTCACCACTACTTTCCATCTCCTCAACACCACTACTTCTTAACTTCCAATAGTCTTCCAAAACATGATTCAATTATATAATGCATGGACTTATCAATGTGAATTACAAGCAAATGACAGAAAGATTTTTTTTTGTTTGGGATATTGGTGATTCCATATAAAAATAGATGTTAGGGAACCATTTCAGAACCCCCAGTGATTGATCAACATTTTTTTTTTTTTTTTGTTCTGTCATACTCTCATATAACATTCTTCTGGTAAGATGAAGTCTTTTTGTTTGCATTTTTCATAGACATATCAAAGCAACAAGAATAGTTAGGTAGATTAGTAGAATCCTAGATGTAATAATATAAAAGAAAGATTGTAGTACATAAAAGTTGGCATAAGCGACCTATCTATTTATCGTATTCAGTGATATTACACCGGTCTCATATTGCAATAGAATGGAATGGATTTGTAGTAGAAAGAACTTTTATTGGAAAAATAGTTCAATATATATAAGTTATGGTAAAAAGACTAGTCACGTGATATTTATGCTAATGCTTTCCGTGTTTAATGTCCCATTTATTAAATGATACGAATGCACACATAACCACATTTCTATTATGTATATATATATATATATGTATTGTATATATTAGTTGCTTTTTCTTTCTTATGAATTTCAATGATTAAACTCTGTGTTTTTCTTAATAACAAAAACAATATAACTATATCCATATTAGTTTTATATCGTTAAGATTAGTTGCTTATTCTTTCAAAAAGATATTCTTGTTGATTGATCAGGTTTAGTGAGTGGAAGAATTGGTTGCTGCGGTTATGTCGATGAGCCATATCGTAGCGATGGTTGTGGTAAAGAAAACTTTACAGTGTGCCCATATCCAAGTGCTTATTTGTTCTTTGATGGTGCCCACACTGCCCAGCATACCAATCTTCCTTTAGCCAAACTAATTTGGAACGCATCAGAACCGGTAATTGGGCCTTACAATGTTAGACAACTATTTGAAGAAGAGTCAGCAAAGGAGAAAGATAAATACATTATAATGTGTGTAGAATACCAAACTTTATTCTCTATCTTTTAATTTATGAGATGTGCTACAAGAATGCACATGAAACATATTAAATTTTTTTTCCCAATAATTTTTTCATATAGCGTAGACTATATGTTGAGATTGTCAAAGCACAAATTTTACATCCTTCTCATAAATTTACTGAACAAAAGTGTGTCCCTTAAAATTTATATAGTATTTGCCAATAAGATGTAGTTGTATTGCTAGACCTTTCTCATTCAATTGTGTTCACTTTTTCTGACGTATTGATTCTTATATTTCTAAATGTAATAAATTAGTCTAATATGATATTATGATTTTATCATAAAGGAATAAATTATAGATGTCCTCAATAAAATTCCATTAAGCACTTTATCTAAACAAATAAGACCAATCATGATCACGTTTTTTCTATAAGTGCTTTTAAAACTCTTTTAATCTCTTTTTAAATTCCTTTAAATACACAGATATTTACCGGCCAATGTATCGGTAGGTGTGCAATAATAAATTTCGTTGAATACCGAGTCGTGTCCACATGGAGTGAGGACTTGCTATCAACTGTATAAGTTTTAATTGTAGCTAGGCAAATCAAGATTGTTTTTTTTTTTTTTTGGATTTTCTTTTATAGAACTAAACTACAAAGAAATTTAAAATGTCCAACACTTGTAATTGAATTAGGTTAAGAGCCAACAGATCAAAACAAATATTGAATGAATGCTATGACCAAAAATACACTTGTAGATCCAACTTGTTAATGCATTTAGTTTTTCAATCACTTCAGCACCAGGTAACAACTTCGTTTTCCAAAGAAAGTAATTATCCTAAATTAACCAATCAATGTTCCCTATTCCTGAAAAAGTGATTAATTGACTAATCTGTATAATTTCTTAAATCCTAATTGAATTGAAAATCCATATTCCTATAAGATCTGTAATCCAAATTAGATATTCACAAAGTCGATTAGAAAAGAATTTTCTAATTACAATCCTAACATATCATGAATTCCATAATCAATCCAAAATACATGATCAATGAAATAGCATTAACAAATCGAATATAGACAATGATTCAATCAATAGCAGTGATCATCAATCAAATAAGTCAAATCAACAAATCAAAACACTAATTAAGATCAAAAGAAACAAGTATCAAACATCATCCAATAATTGAATATAAGAAAAGAATGAAATCACCTTAATAAGAAAATCCCATTATTGATTTCAAGTTCAAATGACGTTTTCCACTTGAATCTTGATGCGGAATCCTTATTCAAATAAAAAACAAAAGCTTTCTAGTCTCTAATGCTCCAATTTAGATCCAAGAGCAAAGAAAAATCTCATAATTTTCGTGCCTAAGGTTCCTTTTTACCAAAATGATCCAACAAGAGAAATTAGATACAAAAAGTAAAGAAATTCCATCAGTTACAATGTATGCTGGAGATTTCATATTGTACACTGACTGCCTACATTTAAATCTAGCTGGCGTTTAATGTAAAAAATGATTCCGATAGTAGTTATGGATATATGTCGGCTTTAATGCTAGCGACGTTGAAATTCCAGTAGTCGATGTTCATTGGAAACAAATTATTTTTGAACTGAGATGGCTACCAGTGTTGGGAGCGGTGTAAGTCTATGCTGGGATGTATGCCGGTGGTGTAAATCTTCTAGTAGTCGGCGTTTGAGTTTTTAAATTTGTGCTTTTACAAAGCTAGCTTAACACCGATGGTATAAATCCTCAGATGGCCAACGTAGAGGTACAGGATTAAAGGCTAATGTTGTGCTGTTTAATGGCTGACTGTGTGGGTTCAATTTTTGCCGGTGTTGATTCTTATTCGATGAAAGATGGCAGCTTAATTTGCAATAATGGCCGACCTTGCATCGTTTTATCTTCAAATTTGCATAACTCTTCTCTAATATGGTTAAATTTGTTGTATAAGTCCTCAATAACCTGAAATATCAAATTAAGCACACTTAAGTATCATTTCCTTGTGATTTCTATAAAATCTATAATAGTTAAACATGATTTGTTCAATGAAAATTGAGTAAAATATGACTTTATCAAATCATTTTCTCACACTTCACATATAACCCATATGAGAAAACATGGAAGATTACTGAATAATTTGAGCTTCTTTGATTTACAAAATACAACCTATGTAGGTCTCTTAAGGTATCTTTGCCCATACTCTTTTGTGAAGACTCTAAAGCATGAGTAAATGCATATTATCTTCGCATATAATAATGCAAACATGAGAGGCAAGTCTCGTACTAAATTGTCATATGAGGCGAGACTCACCTCATTAGCCTAATCAACTGCATCATTCACCTCATATCTCTTGTCTACATATTTATAAATAAGGGAGGTAAGTCTCACCTAATGTCTACTATCGATGAGTGGGTGACCTTGTCTTATGGGGTACCCACCCAAACTTTGCTTGACTGGGTAGATTCTAGGTTAGTATTAAGAGTTAATGAATAGGTTTTAGGATACAAATTTTTTGAAACCTACTTCCACATGGCAAGGTATGAGTATGAGCTCTCTATAACCTGTATTATACTAAATATGGGGTACAGATTCCTAGGTACCCTATACCCACCTTATAAAAATTAGATAAAACAAAATTAAGTTATTAATAATACAATAGTATTATTTATTTTTACTATTTTTTTGTTAACAAAAATATTATTTAAGGTAGCGATACTTCTTTGATGTCTTGACTAATTTGTTTTTAATGATGCTACATTCCCTTAATTTCTGTTAAGGACTTAACCTAAAAAATATTTTATGTATTATCTAATAATAATTAAACTAAAATATAAATCTTTTAATGAATTTTTGGTAAATACATTTATTCTTTTATTGTTTTTGTTATTTTCCCTTTTTTTTCTTTTAATTAAAGAAAAATATAGGCTTTAACTTTCATATATAAATAAAATTTCCATATTATAGAACTTGTGACATTAATAATTATCTTTTAAATTACTTTCCATTAGCAATTGGTTGTAAATATATGAAAATAAGGTAATTATACATATCATATGAAATTATATATACTACTATAAACTTGAAACTTAAGATAGGAAAAAAAATCAAAGGTTTCATAAAAACAAAAAGAAAATTACATGTTCTAAAGGTACTTTGTACCTTGTAGGCTTTATAGGATATAGGTCATGTATAGGATATAAGGTATAGAGTGAGTAGGAGGTATTATCAGGTAGGGTTCGAGTAGAAGAATTAATATCATGTACCTTACAAGGTAAGGTATGGGTAAGATTTCATATCTTACCTACCCTGTACCTGCTCACTCCTATATGTCTTTATTTTTTTTTTACTAGTGAGCTTTGATAATTGATAAATGATTTTGTTATCCTTTTAGTGTTATGTGGTCTATTCCTAATGAAGTTTTGATTTGCCATGTATGAGCAGAAGTTGCAACAATTGTAATTATCTATGTAATATACAAAAATAAAAATGAAAATATAATGAATTATGAATCATGAGATGATATAGGATGAGTTTAAGGTCAAAATAAGTAAATTGTAAAGGTTTAAGTTTGGTTGTAGAACAAATGTTGAAGTTCGAATTTCTGCAATTTTTGACAGATTGTACGCCGCTTCCTGGAGAATCTACGCCGCCAGCCTAGAGACGATGTAGAAGGAAACAGTAGCATTTTTTTTAACGTTGGATGGAACGTCGTCGGTGTACACTAGGGTTTCTCTCAGTGCCGGCTGGGAACGCCGTCGGCGTAGGGCATGGATTTGTCGGCGTATGCAATAGGATCGAAGTTCTGAGAATTCAAAGCCCCAATGAATGCCACCAGCATTCGTATAAATTTTGCCAGCATAGGGTATACGCTGGCAAGATTTAAACTTACGCCGCCAGCGTAGGGCCAGCATATGACCAACTTTATATAAGTACGAGATGCAAAAAACAGTTTCGACAGATTTTTCTTTTATCATTTTCTCCTTCGTATAAGAGAGTTTTGGAGTGTTCTTGGATATCTAGGCTTGGAGAATCATCCGGAGGGTGTTTTAATCCAAAGTAAGTGATTTTAACCTTCTCTCATGGATTAAATACGAATTTGTAAAAGTGTTTCTTAGGGTTTTTATGGATTTTTCATGAATTTTTGGAGAAAAACCCTAGCTTTGTGTGGAATCCGAAATTTTGAGAAAGAATTCGGGTTTGGTGATCCGAGCAAGTAAGTAAAGTCTTTTAAATGTAAAGATTCAATAAAGGTTCATTCTTGATATGAATGTGATTGTTCTTGTTATGAATATCAGGGTTTTGGAGGATTATCGAGTTTCGTAGATTGTTGTGGAAGATTGATTGGGTTAGACGGTGCAACTTGGTGATTTTCTTTGTCAGGATAGGATTTCAAAAGTTATAGTACATTAAGAATTGTTTATATCATGTTCTTATTTTTTTATATATATATATATATATGTTGTTGACAGGAATTTGGAGATTTAGGTTTGTTGTTGTATTGTTAATATTAATTGAAGTATTGTGGAGATTCGAGAGATTAGGTTGTGGTTGAGTATTGTCGATAAAGGATTTTTAGGAGATACAGATTGGTATTTCCTGAAACTGAGAAAGGTACGACCAATCTTTGCTTGTTGTTTTTGCCTGTAAGTTTAGTATTGATTGAATGCTTGTAGGAGCAGAATTTCTTAATAAACTAAATCTTTATTCGGTTTAATAATTGTATGTTTTGGTTGTGCTTGGCTTTAACCGGTAGAGACCTGGCAGACAGTGATACTGGTGAGGTACCCTGATGATCTTGGTGTGAGGTTATCCCTAGTGGACTCGTGCCTTAATATGATTCCAGTAGAATTAGGTGTTTTGGATTCAAGGTGTTTGGGGAGTACCCACTCATCCATATATGTATATGATTATTATTTTCAAAGAGTTGTATGATTTTCAATGGGGTCTGAGTAACTCCAAGTTCAGGATTAGAGTATACCTAATACTGGACTGTGTTGTTTTGTTGGCTTAAGAAAGATAATAATATAACTATTTGCATTAGTTTAAGTTGCATGAATTACCTATCTATTGTATGTGCATATACATTTGTTTTTGGATTGGAGTTATCGTACTAGGTGTCGCTGCTCATTCTTTTAAATTTCAGGTACAGGTGAAGAAGATATGGTATATGATCTTTTCGGATATGACTTATTCTTTGATAGTGAGGATGTCGATAGTGGACTTGACTACCCAGCCAAGAGTTAGGCTTCTTATATTAAATTTCTAAGAAAAGGCATGTTTTGATAATTTGGATTTATAGTTAGATGCTTTTGTTGGTTTTACATGAAAAGATTTTAATGTAAATAGTATTAAGTTTATGTTGAATTTGTTGACAATGAAGTCAAACTGGATTTTATGCTTGAATAAGGAGTTTATGTTTTATGGAGTATGAGTTTTAGTTTTAACAGGCTTCGTATCCTATGAGATACCCTATGAGCATTTACTGGTGATGATTGTTTTAATGTGGATATTAAAGCCTTTGCGTGCCCTATATAAGAGGGGATACGTGGCGGGTTGTAATGCCTTATTTTAGTGCATTACTGCTTATTTGGTATCAGAGCTATAGGTTTTGAATCATATAGATTTAAGTTTTGATTCCATAGGACGGTGAGATGTGACGAGTGGGGTAGAATAATAGGTTTGTTGTTTAGTTAAGTTTGATGTTGTCTTATAGATTTAAGTTTTGATCTTGAGTTTGATACCTTTATTCTAATCTTGTGGTGTTATTTTGTATTAGAATGCCTCCAAGAAGAAGAATTCCTGAGGAGAATGAGAATTTGGGGCAGCTGGAGGATGAGCAGCAAGCTCAGAATCAGGACTTGCCACCACCTCCGCCAATTGGACAGCAGGTTTCAATTGATGCTGCACAGCTTATGCAAGTTGTGAATGCCTTGTTAGGAGTGGTTGGACAACAACAACAAGATATGAGAAGGGACATGCAGATGGTCCAAGAAAATGCTGAAGCTTGGGGACAGGAGACACAAAAGGCTAAATGGAAATGGAGGGAATGGAGCTAGGCATGCAGATGTGCTTGGTTTGAATAAATTCGTGGACCTTGTGTATAAGTTTGAACCAGTACCTTGAACCAGTACTAGGTAAACCTCTTGAAGCACAGTTGTGGATGGAAGAGGTTGAGAAGACATTTGCTGCTCTGGATATTCCAGAGAATAAGAAAGTTGAATATGCCTCCTATTTGCTGACTGGGAGAGCCAATAACTGGTGGTTGAGCACCAAAAGACACATGACTGGTATAATTACATGCAAATGTTTCAACAGGCCTTCTATAGAAAATTCTTTCCTGATAGTGTTAAGCAGAGAAAGCTTCAAGAGTATTACACTCTACAGCAAGGAAAGATGACAGTAGAAGAATATGAGGCGAAATTGCATAGTTTAATGAGATTTCTATTTGACGCTCTGAAAGAGAGTGAAGAGGCCAAGGTTAGCAGATTCATCACTGGACTAGAGCCTGAGATACAGTATCAGGTGAATTTGATGGATTTAGACAACTATTCAGCGGTGGTGGACAAAGTGAAGACAATGGAGTAGGGCTTGAGCAGGATTAGAAGCCGTGAGCCACAGAGGTATCACGCCCCATAGGGTATCTTATACGTAACAGTCCACCACATGCCATACAAAATTCCCGAATTACCACCTTAGTCCTTCGGGGGTCTCATATAGATGTAAGGCGTACCTTTACGACAATAGAATAGAAGTCCAAATGGAGATAAAAGCTTAACTTGGCATACGTTAGCAGTAGGATATAACTCATGAAGCATAATTAAACATTACATTTACTAAGGGGCATTCCCCCACAAAAGAATATTTAATGGCCTTGTACAGTCATCCAAAGTCTTAAAAGTTTCCTATGGAAGTCTAAACAGAATTTCAACTTCTAGGGGAAACTCCTAGCTCCTGTACCTGCATAGTCGGGTCACATTACCTAAGCCATAAATTTGGTAGCTGCAAAAGGAAGAAACTGTAGGGACGTAAGCTAACTAGCTTAGTGAGTGAAATCTTCCACAATAACATTTATGTCACATCTATTCAAACAAGTGATTAAACAAGCAAGTGAATGCACCAAACACATGAGAACAACATACATATGATTATCCAGAAATCATATGTGGATGGACTTGCGCCCTCCATCCCAGGTTAGCAGATTAACGAATACTGCGGTACTAACTTTATGCTATTTATGGTTCACGGGTAACCTACAATTATTTCGTTTCTGGTTCATGATTAACCAAACAATAAATCTCGTTTATGGATCACGATTAACCGAACAATTAATCTCGTTTATGGATCATGATTAAACAAACAATGCTAATGCTCCTTCCCATTATGATAAATTTGGCATTAGTCCCAATAGTTGATTAAGTCATTTTATTCAGGCGATCAAACAATTTCTCAAACAATACATCATAACTAACTACACAACTAGAATTTATCACCCGGTTTCGATATTCTTATTTTGAGTTCTCATATCATCATCAACATATAATTTCCCATTATTCCCCATCATACATATTCAATTCACTTGGTCTATATTCTAGTGCACTAATTTATCAAGCACATACAATAAATGAATTGGGAAAAGAAACTCACTCAGCCAAGGGTTCACCGGTCTCTTAATAGTAATAGTCCGGAGGTAAGGATTCAACATCTTCGGGTTCGCCTAATCACAAAAGAAATACCCTAATAAGTATTCTACCATCTAGGAACACTAAAAACTCTAAGACAACTTAGTGAAATCGAAATTCGCGTCATTTCCAAAGTTCCGAATTAAAATGGCCATAACTTAGTCGTTTTAACTTGGAATTTCACAAATTTTATATCGATTTCTATCTACTTCGAAAGAGCTTTCTAAATATGAAGTTTAAATCAAGTTTTGAAAACATTTAAGTTTCGAAAATGAAGGATCAGTTCTGTCCAGCGGTTATGTTGATTCCGAAAATCCGATTTTCATGAATGCTCTTGAGATTCCTAAGTGAAAAATGAAGATAAAATGCCATGGTAATGAATTTATCTATCATGAATGTCATGATATGAACTCTTAGGTGCCTAAGTTCTTATAAATTTTTAGATTTAAAGAATTTAAATAACCTTTATCTTAGGACACTATTTCATGCCATTGTTTAATAAATAAATTTGCTACACTTGGTCACACTTACTTATTCTAAGGATTTTCCTTAGGAAAACTCTACTTTCTTTAAAGAAATTTTGACCCTTACATTAGCTATATCCTAAGGCCTTTATTTCTTTAATTAAATCTTCATTTGTAAACTTTTAAGTGAGTCTTATACTAGGGTGGTTCCAAAAATCCGAATTTAGCAAAATTTATTTTTAAGTTGATTCTCTTAAGAAAAATGCATTTTATACTTAGAACTTTAGGTATTTATTTTACCTATACCCTAAGGACTCCATTTATTCAAGAAAATACCATTTTTGAAGTTGGAAAACTAGTGTTTTCTAACCATCTATTCATTATTACGAATTTTGCTTACAAGACTTTCAACTCAAAACTTCTATTAGACTTCATCTCTTGTTTTAAATATTTCCTTTGGTAAAAACTCATTTAAACTCATGAAAAATATCCTCAAACATCATCTATCACCTATAGGCTTCATTTTTCTTGTAAAATACATGTTTTGAAGTTGATAAAAGGGTTTTTGGACTAAGTTTCCTATGTCATCCGAATTTACCCTATTCCATTCCTTGAAAAGTGTTTTCCTTTTTGGTTTCATTAACTCATCTACCTATAGTTCTATATACTAGCAAGTTTATTTACTCAAGACAAAAGTATTGATGACCATTAATGCACAAAAACTCAAAATATAGATGAGATCTTAAATGCCTACATGAATATGAATGGTAACATGATAGATCTACTATCTTAAATGCTTAAATAGGTTTTGAAAACATAAAAGCTACATTTTTATGAAAGATCTTTTGTTCAAAACACTTTTAGATTGATGATCATGAAGCTCATGGCATGAAAGCTTGTTTAAATGTAAGATCTACTTTGTGATGGTTTGGTATTCTTATATTGATATTTCCTTATCCCTAATGGAAATATCCAAGAATATCCTTGCCATTACAAGGATCTAAAGATAAAGAAGCAAAGTTCATTCACTTAAGAGTAAATAGAAAACAAATGGAAAGAAAAAAAAAAGTTGTGTGTGTGTGTGTGGGAGCCATATGGCTCACGGCAAGGAGGAGTGTGAGAGGGAGAGAAAAGAAAGTGTTTTCACCTTTTGGAAGTTTTGAAATGAGAAGAATGAAGAGAGAGAGAGAAAATGTGGTTTATATATAAAATGAAATTAGGTTAAATGAGATAAAATAAATAAAAAAAATTGTACAATGGGGGCAAAATTGGGGGATCACGCCGGCATTATTTATGGAGGGGAGATTTGATTTTCTATTTAATTTGTTTTGATAGATTTGTACATTAATGTCATAATTGTAATAATTCTTTAGAGACAAATAATCTTGGAAAAGAAAATGAAATTGAGTGGTTGTAAGGATGTAAGAGTAGGGTATACTTGTGAGTAGTAGTAGGTTATACTTGTGAATAGTAATAATAGTAATCAAGACAACTTAATTACCGATAGTAAGAAAATAAGAATAAGAAGGCTATAACTGTATTTTTCATAAACCGAAAAATTATGAAATTTATATTTTTGAAATCCTTATTTAATTTCGATTCAAATGAATATTCATGAGTAAATTTTTGAAATTCAAGTTCCGGGGCATGTTTTTCTGTAATGGGTCTCGGAAAGCCCGAATTGAAATTTTCTCAAAATCTGATCTTTTCTTGGTTTGAAATATAATCAAGAACTATATTCAAAATTAAATTTTCTTATAAAAGTTTCTTAATTGGAAACCGAGGAAAAGCCGGATTTAGGGTTCCTAATTCTCACTCCAGTCTTAAGCTATACCGATTTAGGGTTTTGGTTTCCGGTTCTCGAGTTATCTTGGTTACTTAGAAAAACCGGGGTTTACAACCTACCCACCTTAAAAAGAGTTTCGTCCTCAAAACTAACTGACATACCTTGTTCCTCAAACAACTTGGGGTATTTCCTTCGAATTTCCTCCTCAGCTTCCCAAGTTGCTTCCTCAAAAGAGTGGTTTCTCCATAATATTTTGACATATCGGATCTCTTTATTCCGAAGCTTCTGAGTTATCTTATCCAAGATCTTTATGGGATGCTCTTCATATGTGAGATTCTCCTTTAGCCAAATGGGTTCCAATTCCAATATCCGTTCAGGGTTAGGCACATACTTTCTTAGCACCAACACGTGGAACACATTATGTACTCCTGACAAGTTTGGCGGTAAGGCTAGCCGATAGACTAAATCTCCCACTCTTTCCAAAATCTCAAAGGGTCCAATATACCTTGGGCTTAATTTCCCTTGAGTCCGCATCCTCTTTATGCTCTTGATCGAGTTTATCTTCAGATAGACATGATCGCCCACTCGGAATTCAAGTTCTCTTCTTTTCAGATCAGCCCAACTCTTCTGTCTGTCCTGAGCTTCTTTCATCTTCTGTTGAATGACCCGGACCTTATCAGCTGCTTCCTGAACCAATTCTGGCCCAATAGCAAGCTTTTCCACATCATCCCAAAACAGAGGGAACCTACAACGCCGTCCCTATAAGGCTTCATAGGGTGGCATCTGAATGGTTAAGTGGAAGCTATTATTATAGGAAAACTCAATTAGAGGTATGTGATTGTCCCAACTTCCTTTAAATTCCAAAATGCATGCTCTTAACATATCCTCTAAGGTCTGAATGGTTCGCTCAGACTGTCCATCTGTCTGAAATGCAACTTAATGCCTAGGCTCTTTTGTAAGCTTGTCCAGAACTTTGATACGAACCTTGGATCTCGACCTGAAACGATCCCCATTGGTATACCATGAAATCATACAATCTCTCTGATGTAGATCTTAGCCAACTTATCCAGCGAATAGGTCATATTGATTGGTAAGAAGTGTGCTGACTTTGTCAAGCTATCCACTATTACCCAGACTGCATCACATCCCGTGGAGGTTTTCGGGAATCCACATACAAAGTCCATTGAGATCTGATCCAATTTCCATTCGGGGATAGGTAGGGGCTTTAATAACCCTCTCGGTCGTTGATGTTCCACTTTAACTTGTTGACACACGGCACACTTCATAACATAATCCGCCACATCCCTCTTCATACCGTTCCACCAATAGTGGCTTTTTAAGTCTTGATACATCTTGGTACCTCCCGGATGCACGGTGTAACCGGAGTTGTGAGCTTCACTCATGATTTCCTTTCTCAGTTCTTCGTCTTCTAGCACACACAATCTCCCCTTCATCCTGACCACTTCTTCATCATCTAGAGTAAAGTCAATATACTTTCCTTTGTATACTTCTTCCTTGATCTTCTTTATTACTTCATCATATCTTTGAGCTTCCTTGATCCTGTCGATCAAGGTGGGTTCCATGACCAAATTTGCGATTTCCATTTCAGTACCTTGCCCTACAAACTCAATTCTTAACTTTTCAAATTCTCTTATCAGTTCTTTTTGTTCTATGATTAGAGCTGCTACTTCCCCGTAACTTTTTTGGCTTAAGGCATCGGCAACGGTGTTTACTTTTCCCGGGCAGTAATTGATTCCCAAATCATAGTCCTTTATAAGTTCCAACCATCATCTCTGCCTCATGTTCAACTCTTTTTGTGTGAATAAATACTTGAGGCTCTTATCATCCATGTACACCTCACATCTTTGTCCATACAAGTAGTGTCTCTAAAGCTTCAGGGCAAAAACCACAGCTGCCAACTCCAAATCGTGTGTAGGATAATTCTGCTCATGAGGCCTTAATTGTCTGGAGGCATAAGCAATGACTTTTCCATCTTGCATCAACACACATCCAAGGCCATTCCTGGAGGCGTCACTATGCACTGTGTAAGGTTTTTCGGGGTCAGGCAATACCAGAATCGGAGCTGACACCAAGTGTCGTTTCAATTCTTGGAAACTTTGCTCCTTTTTATCTGTCCACACAAATTTCTCATTCCTTTGTGTCAGTTAAGTCAAAGGTTTGGTGATTTTAGAGAAATCCTTCACAAATTTGCGATAGTAATCGGCCAAACCTAGGAAGCTTCTCACTTCAGTCACGGTTTCGAGTTGTTTCCATTCCACCACAACCTCAATCTTTTCAGGGTCTACTGATATTCCTTCTCCCGTCACCACATGCCCAAGAAAAGATATCCTATCCAACCAAAAATCACACTTGGATAGCTTGGCGTACAACTTATTCTCTCTTAAGGTTTGTAACGCCATCCGTAGATGCTCCTCATGTTGTTCCTTGGTTTTTGAATAGATCAGAATATCATCTATGAACACAATCACACACTTATCCAATAGTGGTTTGTAGACTCGGTTCATGAGGTCCATAAATGCAGTAGGTGCATTGGTTAGCCCAAACGGCATTACTAGAAACTTATAGTGCCCGTACCGCGTACAAAAGGCTATCTTGGGTACATCTTCGGGCTTTATTCTCAACTGGTGGTAACCTGAGCGCAAATCAATACACGAGAACACACTCGCCCCTTGAAGCTGGTCGAAGAGGTCATCAATCCTTGGAAGAGGGTATCAATTCTTGATTGTGACTTTATTCAATTCCCGATAATCGATACATAACCTCATAAACCCGTCTTTCTTCTTTACAAACAACACCGGTGCGCCCCATGGCGACACGCTAGGTCTTATAAACCCTTGATCCAAAAGCTCTTGCAATTGGGTTTTCAACTCTTTTAATTCTGCCGGGGCCATCCGGTATGGTGCCTTCGATATCGGTTCTGTACTCGGTGCTAGAGGGATTTTAAAGTTGATCTCTCTTTTTGGTGGCAACCCGAGTAGTACTTCGGGAAATACATCTTCAAACTCATTTACCATGGGTATGTCTTTCTTTTCACTCTTCTCCTCTCAACCTAAGCATCTTCTATTGGCACAATTTCCTCATCTTCCATCATTAGCTCAAAAGAGCTTAACTCGAAATCCCTTCGTACCGTGGTTTCCCCGAGGAAGTTTACTCTCTTCTTCTTGTGGTCGTCAAAACTTATCATTTTTCGTTGACAATCCACGATGGCTTTAACCTTACTTAGCTAATTCATTCCGAGAATAACTTCATACTTACTCATCTCCAAAACTATCAAGTCGCTTGTTGAGTCATGTCCATGGATTTCTAGTAAGCAATCCCTTATTATTTCCCGAGTCGACACGACACTACCTGTGGGTGTCTTAATCCTTAAGCTAGTGATTGTCATGGCTATGGGTAATCCAAGCTGCTTAGCCAAGCTGGTAGTGATAAAGGAGTGGGTTGCTCCCGTGTCAAACAACACATAGGCTTCACTCTTATTCACCCTTATGCATCCTGTTATCATAAACATTTATCACTACTTGATCCTAAGTACCAAAACAACTATCTATTCCTAGGTTTCCGAATCTCAGCTTTTCCTCTTTCACAGTTTTAACTCTTTTTAAATCTTGTTAAGAAAACAAAGAACTTTTATCTTAAAAGAAATTTGTTACTGACTTGTCACCAAGCCGCCATCTACATCATCGCCTTGGTCTAGGGCGGCCAACTCCACACCTTCCTCCTCATCCTCTTCAATCATCCATTGGCCTTCGAAGTTATATAACCGCATCCCGTGCATGGATGGAGCTGCACGGCTTCCACCTTACTACCAGATCGTAGGGTGTTATCATTACTCGGATTTCCATAAGGCCGGGTAGCCACACTTTTCCTTTGGGAGCACTCGGAGGCTACGTGCCCTTTTTCTTTGCAAAGGAAATAGGTTATCGTCATCTTCTTCGGGCAAGCATAGACTAGATGGCCTGCCTCGCCACAGAAGAAGCACTTGCCCTTCAGCTGTGGGCACTATCTTGGATAGTGGCTTCCCTTACACTTCCAACAAGTAACGTTGGACCGGGTTTGGTTGGACTTCCTACCGTTGTTGTCCTTAATCCCATAGTAAGGTTTATATCTCTTTCCTTTATGGCCTGAGCCGAAGGCGTCAAATTGCCTTTTTCCGAACGCTCTCTTGTCCAACTCAAAATGTTTCCTCTTCTTAGCCCCTTCAATCAATCGGGCTTTCTCAATTACTTCCCAGTAAGTTTGCAAACACGACTCCTCCAACTTCACCCTTAGGTCTTCATCAAGACCTTCCAAAAATACTTGTTTTTATAGTTCCTCGCTGTTTTTGTAAGATTCAGGAGCATATTGCAGCAGGTGATTAAATTCCGTCTTATACTGCTCAATTGTTCTGCCCCTCTTCTTAACATGCAAGAAATCTGCACTATATCTTACTCGGAGGCTAGCAGGAAAATAGTTCTCCAGGAACTCCCTGTGAAAGGTCTCCCAACTGATAGGGGGTGCCAAACCTCTCCTTTTCGATTCCTACCATACTCTGGCATTATATCTCAGCATGTAGGTGTTATATTCCAGTCGAAGATATGGTGGAATCTCATAAGCTGCGAAAGAGCGCTCCACTTGCGCTAACCAATCCTCCACTTCGTCGGGCTTTCCAAACGCCCCTTCGAAGTAGCAGTTGCTTTTGATAAAGTCAGGGAGAGAACTACTTTGATATCCTCTATGTGGCGGAGGGAGTGGGTGGCGAGCATTGTAAGATTGCTCTTCAGGGGGCAAGGGAATTTCTGCTTGCATTCCCCTATATGGCGGGGGTGGTGGAGGTGGTGGCAAAGGTATTGAATCCCTCATACTTGGTTCGGGATTCTGTGGTTGCTTTTGATTCTGGTTTGAATGAATGCAGTAAGCAGGTTTATCAGTTGTCCAATTGCATTCATCATGGCTGCTTGAGGATTGAGCTAAGCAGCCTCAGGTTGGTTGACTTGGGGATGATCTTGCTGGTTTACACTACTAGCTTCATTTGGGAGTGGTTCTTGCTCCCTATTACGGTTTGTTCGGTTTCGGCTGTTACATAATGTCTTAGTGAGTTTTATTTCCTCCTTTAAGTTTCGCGATTATAAAAAAAAAAAAATTGATTATGGAGTTCGTAAAATTTTAGGAATAATTAAAGGAACTATAGAATTCACAAAAGATTCAAGAAGAACCAAAATTTCAAATTGTCCACACAAAAGGCTTTAGAGCAAAAGAAATCGTAACAAGCAAAGGAATTCTAAATCAAGTGATGATATGAATGGAAAGATGTTTATGCAATTAAGTGAAATGAATGTAGTCTACTACTAATGCAAAAGTATAGTGCTTGCGAAACTTCTTTCTTGGAATCAAACATAATACTTCATTGATTTGATGTGCCATACAAGAGTTGTTTTACAACTAAGCTTACAAAATTTGGCAGCATAAATCTAACCTTCCGATATTAGCCGATAACTTCAATCTAACAACATAGAAAAGAAAAGAAAAAGAAAGACAACATACTAACAATGAAGAGAACCTAAGGCAAATTGGCATCCCGCATTGCTTACTAATAAAAAAGTACTATTGGACTCTATGGGACACTCGACTCTACTCCTCCATGGCTCACTCAGAGACGTCTGGTGTGGGGCTAGGGAGTCGTCCTTGGCTAGAAGAGCTTCCATCATCCCTTCGGATGAACTGGCTTAGATAAGCCCTCACAGTTAACCTCCTCCTCCTAATGGGTTGGGCTAAGGGCTCCCGTTCCTCTTCTTCCTCTTCTTCTTCTTCCCTCATCTCCTGATCTCTCACTTGATCTCTTCTTCCTCCCTCATTAACTCCATCATTAAATCCGTTCCTATTGCTAACTTCTATCCCCAATTCTCTTCCAACTTCATCCCATAATCTGCTCACTCTATCCCGAGCTTCCCTCATCATCTCCTCATCTCTATCTATCCTCTCCAATGGTTCCTGAATCACCAGCTTGGGGGCTATGGCATCAACCTCGAGGGGACGCTCACCTACCGGGTAGATATCCTTCCAAATGGTAGGGTCGAACTCTAGTTCCATTCTTCCACTATCAGGTATGTCTAGATCCTTATCAAAATCCCATACAATTTGTTCTGGTAACTGGTTGGGATGTTCTGGAGCTATGGCTGGAGGGGTAGGGGTTCTAGGTATTCTTCTTCTTGCCAATTTGGGTCCTCCTCAGGATCCTCCTCCTCCTCGGAATCCTCCTCTTCATTATCCTCTTCCTCATTATTTTCTTCGTTCACATCTTCCCCTTCAACAGGTGGGGCATCTATCAAATGCACTCCTTCGTCTCTTGCTTGTGGGGCTAGTACTCCCCCTAAAATTGGTATAATGTCAAGATATCTGGCTTACCATACTATGTGATTTCTGGCGTCAGCAAAGTTCCACTCCCTATGGTCAAAGAGATCATCATGGGTATGTACATAAAGGGGTCCAATACCATTCCACATCCTAAAGTATGGATGGGTGGGATTCCCTTCGTTCTTCAAGATGAAAGTGGCTTCTCTTAGCGTTGGTTCATTAGCATACTCCGCCATTACCCTTTCCAGGGTATGGATGGTTTCCATCATAGTCCATCTTCTCCTTCTAATTGGATTATACCTAAGTTGATCTATCACCGATGCCCATCTCGTATATCCTAAACCCTCTTTCCACAAGTTATACATTTCCTTTAAGGTTCTAGGTCGTTGCGCTAGTGCAAAATCTTCACACAGCACCCTTAATCTCAACTGATATTCCACCATGGTTTCATTGATGCTTTTAGTGAAATTTCTAGCCCTTTTGCGTATTTCACCCAAGGAAACCTACATCAACAAAAACTACTAATTAGCCTAGCTTTAACTCCAAATTAACCTAGTTGCTTAATTCTAGGTTCAGTTTTAAACTCTATTGTCATGCTTAATAACCTAGTGCTCTGATATCAACTTAAACTGTCACGCCCCATAGGGTACCCTATACGTAACAGTCTGCCACATGCCATACAAGATTCCCGAATTACCGCCTTAGTCCTTCGGGGGTCTCATATAGATGTAAGGCGTACCTTTACGATAATAGAATACAAGTCCAAATGGAGATAAATGCTTAACTTGGCATACATTAACAGTAGGATATAACTCATGAAGCATAATTAAACATTACATTTACTAAGGGGCATTCCCCCGCAAAAAAATATTTAACGGCCTTATACAGTCATCCAATTTCTTAAAAGTTTCCTATGGAAGTCTAAACAGAATTTCAACTTCTAGGGAAAACTCCTAGCTCATGTACTTGCACTGTCGGGTTACGCTGCCTAAGCCATAAATTTGGTAGCTGCAAAAGGAAGAGCACTATTCAAAGAGGTGCCCGCTGTTGCAACACAAGTGCTACTTTTGTGGAGACCCCAGCCACAAGATAGGTGATTGCCCAAAGAAGGCTTCTACTGTTTGCTTCGTTTGCAAGCAAACCGAGCACTTCGCCAATGAATGCCCACAAAGAAAGAATGCCCCCGCTAGACCATTTAGGTCAGTGGGAGGAGTGGCCCCGGCAGAGAACGGAAACGGAGGAAGCAACCCAAGCTGATCTAGAGCAGCTGTCCACGGAATGAGGATATACAACCTGGAAGGACAGTAGGTATGCGAGGAGTCTGATGACGAAGGAGCAGAGCTCGCCGCTGTAGATGAAGATTATGGCTCAGATTTTGGATTGGTGGCAGGTCAGAATCGAAACCCTTTTCTTTGATGTAATTTGTTAAGTTTCCTACGTTCAATACCTACGGTACAAGTATAAAGTTTTAATACCCGCGATTAGCTTAAGTATATCAGTCTCGTAACTAGTATAAAAATTCGAGTGCATGACGCATACTCATAGCTAGTCAACCCGCTTATGCTTTGTTCGATACGGGAGCTACCCATTCCTTTATCACCGTTAGCCTGGCCAAGCGAATTGGGTTACCCATAGATACTATTGCTACTGGTTTTCGAGTGAAAACCCCCACCGGAAGCATAGTAACGACAAAGGAAATGCTTAAAGGATGTCCCATGGAGATACAAGGAAATCACTCTAAGTGTGACCTAATAATCTTGGAGATGAGCAAATACAAAGTCATCTTGGGTATGAGTTGGTTGACATTTGTCAAAGCCTTAGTGGATTGTAAACAAAAGGAAGTGAGGTTTAAAGACCAAAGTGGATGTGAAGTAGTGTTTAGAGGAGAGTCCACGGTGAAGTTGAACTCATTCAAGTTGGTGGATGAGGATGAAATCAACCTTAGTAACCTGGATGAAGAAGAAGAGGAAAAGCCTGAGCTTGGATCCATACCCGTAGTAAAAGAGTTCCCAGACGTACTTCCGGACAAATTGCTTAGATTACCACCAAAGAGAGAGATCAATTTCGAGATTGATCTATTAGTCAATACGGAGCCGATATCAAAGGCACCCTATCGAATGGCACCAGTAGAGCTGAAGGAGTTAAAGACTTAGCTACAAGACTTGTTAGATCAAGGTTTTATCCGACCAAGTGTGTCACCTTAGGGAGCACTAGTGTTGTTCGTAAAGAAGAAGGATAGTTCCATGCGTTTATGCATCGACTACCGAGAGCTTAATAAGGTTACCATCAAGAACAAGTATCCACTCCTAAGGATAGATGACCTCTTCGATCAGCTTCAAGGAGCAAGTGTCTTTTCAAGGATCGATCTACGGTCAGGATACCACCAGTTGAGGATTAAACCTGAGGATGTACCGAAGACAGCTTTCAGAACTCGCTATGGACATTACGAGTTTCTAGTGATGCCTTTTGGATTAACCAACGCACCAGCAACTTTCATGGATCTCATGAATCGAATATATAAACCCATGTTGGATAAGTGCGTGATAGTCTTCATCGACGATATTCTGATCTACTCAAAGATGCAAGAGCAACATGAGGAACACTTAAGGATGGCATTATAGACCTTGCATGAGCATAAGTTGTACGCTAAGCTGTCTAAGTGTGACTTTTGGCTGGATAGGATATTGATGTGCTAAATTAGTATTGAATTTTTAAAGCATCTTATCCATCAAGCGTACTAGGCCTTATCTTGTAATATAGCATGAGTCAAGTGTCGATCCCACAAAGATCTATTAACTACTAGACAGTTATCAACTAATACTAATATCTAGGCAATTGATCTTTTAGATTAAGATTAAACTAAATTATCTAACTAAGTATCTATTATGAATGCAGTGAGCTTTTGAAGAGAGTGATATGTTAGAAAAATGTGGGAAGGAGCAGAATCTACTTTAAACTATTGCCAATCAACTTGAATTCATGTTATAATGATAATTAGATTCATGGATATTCATAAGAAATTGTAAAGATTTAAAAACAAAGTTAAAAACCTTTTAAACCACAAAAGTAATCCAATAGCTTCCGCTAAATAAATTATTCGTGGAATCAAAATTACAATTATAAACCTTTTGACTCTATAATTGACTAATACTTTATATTAATATCCCATAATTCCTTAGTGAAAAATCAATATAAAATATTGCATTAGTATTCATGGATAATTTCTAAATTAGATTAAACTCTGCCGCTTCCACAATTGTAATTTCATCTCAATTTATGAATTCATATGAACCCTAATTTCCCTTCCGAGTTATCAGAATTCTTATACACCAAAGATATGATGAATAATCAGAACTCAATATGAATATTTCATGATTCTAACTATTTTATAACATGGTTTCAAAGATCATTTTAGCATGTTTAAAGCTTCATCAACTTCCCACAAAAAGAATTTAGCTACTCATGGATGATGATTCAAAAATGAGATAAGAAATTGCAAATGATTTCATTATGATCAAAATATTCAGATATATGAATTGCATAAAAAGAAAAGATCAGATATCACTAATTCAAAATATCTAAGCTTCACTGGCAATTTCTTGGAAAACTTCAATATCCTTTCAAAAATCTCTATAAAATGCTAATTCTAATCTATGTATTGTAGTGTATTTCAGAGCTACTTGGATGATTCTGAAAGTGAGGAGAAGACCCCCTATTTATAGGAAAAATCTCGTAACAACTCATTAAAGAAAAATGGCAGTTTCATTTAAAGCCGACAGTTATGGATCCTACGCCGATGGCTTACAAGCGGCGTATCTTCAATTTCTCCCTTGCACAGGCAGTGCACTGGCAACTTTCAACGTCAGTTACACATGTAGGCTGCTTCTACGCCGGCGGCTTAGATGTAGATCTAGCCGGCGTATGTGATCAGAAATGAAGCGTTGGGCCGATTTATAATGAAAGCCATCCAAAAGCCGGCGGCTTTGACACCGGCATAGACACTCCAACAAATTTGTCTCTTCAATTTCTTCCAAGCCTTTGTTATCTTCATGTCTCTTCAGATCTGTGACCTACACTGCCCCAACGCGGTGGCTTAGATTATAACTCCTTCAAAGATGGTGATGCTTCAATTCTGGGCTGCTGGCCTTCCTGTACGCTGGCCTGTTGAACTTCTACGCCGGCGGCTTTGAGGCAGCGTAAAGTTGATTGAGTTAAAGGCTGGCAAAGCTGGCAGTATTGGCAGCAGCGTTGGATATAGGCTGTCTTAACGCCGGCGGCTTTAAGATATGAATTGCCGGTATATCCTTCAATTTTTCCATATTTCTCTTCAAAGTTTCTTGTTTTGATTTCTTAGTCCAAATTAGTCCTGAAACATGAATTTTAATCAAAACAAATATCCATTCTAGCTCTTATGAATATCAACAAGTTGTATAAAATATGATCTTATCAGATATCCTTCTTAGGACATGTCGTATCAGGAGAAGGAATGTCGGTAGATCCTGAGAAGATTAAGGCAGTATAATGGAGTGGAAACAGCCTAAAACAGTTACTGAAGTGAGGAGTTTTCTCGGTTTGGCTGGATATTATAGGAAGTTTGTTAAGAATTTTTCAACCATCGCCAAACCCCTCACTCAGTTAACCCAAAAGGAGGAGAAGTTCATCTGGACAGACAAGAGGGAGCAAAGTTTCCAGGAGCTAAAGAAAAGACTTGTCTCTGCCCCAATTTAATTCTACCGACCCCGAGAAGTCTATACAGTGCATAGTGATGCGTCAAGGAATGGACTCGGATGTGTGTTGATGCAAGACGGAAAGGTAATCGCTTATGCATCCCGACAGCTCCGACCCCATGAACAAAACTATCCTACCATGATCTGGAGTTAGCCGCCGTTGTGTTTGCATTAAAGTTGTGGAGGCATTACTTGTATGGACAAAGGTGGAGATCTACACCGACATAAGAGCCTCAAGTATCTTTTTACACAAAAGGAGCTGAATATGCGGCAACGGAGATGGTTAGAGCTCATCAAGGATTACGACCTTGGAATCAACTACTGTCCAGGGAGAGTAAATGCAGTTGCAGATGCCCTGAGTAGGAAAATTATGGGGAAGTAGCTCTTTGCTCACTGATAAGAAAGTTGATAAAAGAATTTGAAAGAATGAGCATTGAATTCATAGGGCAAAGCGTGGAAGTGGAGGTTGCCAACCTTGTCATGGAACCCACCTTAGTAGAAAGAATCAAGGAGGCCCAGCGATATGACGAGGCAATTTTAAAATTAAGAAAGAAGTGCAGGAAGGAAGGTACATGATTTTTCCATAGATGAGGATGAAGTGGTGAGGATGAAAGGCAGGTTATGTGTTCCGGATGATGAGGACATAAGAAAGGAAATCATGGAAGAAGCACATCACTCCGGATACACCATGCATCCAGGAGGAACGAAGATGTACCAAGATCTGAAGAGCCACTATTGGTGGAACGGCATGAAGAGAGACGTAGCAGACTATGTGTTGAAATGTCCCACATGCCAACAAGTAAAAGTGGAGCACCAAAGACCTGGTGGACTTCTGAAACCCCTGCCAATACCCGAGTGGAAATGGGAAAATCACATGGATTTTGTGTGTGGATTGCCAAGGACGTCGGCTGGATATGATGCGATTTGGGTCATCGTGGATCGATTGACGAAGACGGCCCATTTTCTTCCAATGAACATGACGTACTCTATGGACAAGTTGGCAAGAATGTACATAAGAGAAATAGTACGCTTGCATGGAGTACCCGCTGGAATAGTCTCCGACCGAGACCCAAGGTTTGTATCCAAATTTTGGTGGTTTTTGCAGAAGTGTATGGGAACTACGCTACCTTTTAGTACTGCTTATCACCCACAGACGGATGGTCAATCGGAGAGGACAATACAAACGTTGGAAGATATGCTGCGAGCCTGCGTAATAGAGTTTAAAGGTAGTTGGGACGCATACCTACCTTTGGTAGAATTTGCCTACAATAATAGCTATCATTCCACAATCCAAATGCCACCCTATGAAGCATTGTATGGAAGAAGATGTCAATCACCTTTGTTTTGGGACGATATAGAAAAGTTGAGCATTGGTCCTGACTTGGTGCAAGATGCGGCTGACAAAGTGCGGGTTATCCAAAGAAAAATGAAAGAAGCTCAAGATAGGCAAAAGAGCTGGGCAGATATGAAGAGACGTATACTTGAATTCGAAGATGGAGACCATGTGTACTTAAAGGTAAATCCCATCAAGAGTATTCACCGAGTTAGAGCCCAAGGAAAGCTAAGCCCATGCTACATTGGACCCTTTGAAGTTTTGCAAAAAGTGGGAAATCTTGCTTATCGTCTGGCACTCCCTCCCAACCTATCTAGAATCCATAACGTATTTCATGCATCAGTTTGACGGAAACATGTGCCGGACCCTACCAGGATTACAGAGCTAGAGCCTGTTTCGCTGAAAGAAAATCTCACATATGAGGAGCATCCAGTTCAAATCTTGGATCACAAGGTGCAGAAGCTCCGGAATAAGGAGATCAAGTATGTGAAGGTTTTATGGAGATACCACTCACACGAGGAAGCAACCTGAGAGGCAAAAAGCGACATACGCCAAAAGCACCCGAGTCTGTTCAAGGAATCAGGTATGAATTTCAAGTTTTGAGGACAAAAATTTCTTTAAGGGGGGTAGGTTGTAAATTCCCGAATTTTTGGATCCAAATTTAAAAGCTTAAACCCTAATAGGAAGTCAACCGGATTCTTAAGCCAACCAAAACCCTAGTTTACCGTAACCGCTTAAGTCCGGCATTGTCGTTTTCTCAAGCCCTAGAAAACGAAGTTGGAAAAGTTAGCTATTATAGTTCGTAATAGCTATAGGTTATATAAAAATATCAGATTGAAGGAATTCGAGTGTCCTTTGAGCCCGATCGGACATAGTTTTGGAAAAACATGTCCGAAAGTCCGGAATAGGAAAAATATTTTGAGTATACCATTAGACTCGTAAAAATATGAGATTTCTAAAACTATCAGTTTCGTAATTTTTCGGTAGCTAAAAAATCATATATCGCTTTATACTCGTATTTTCTTACTACTGGCATTAAATTGTCATGTCTATTTTTACATTACACTATTTTCTACTATTCTACACTATTCATCTATCTCTACTTTTTCTTACAACCTATTCTTACAAACCATACACCTATTTCTTACACATTTTCATTTCCAATACAACTTCACATCTTTCATTTCTTACTTTTAATTAACAAAATAACAAAAAAATAAAAATTCTCCCCTTCCCCATGCAAGGAGTAGCGCCAGCCCCCTCTCCCATCTCTTCCAATTTGTTTTATTTTTACTTATTTAATTAACACAAATTATCTCCCACATTTTCCTATAAATACCCCCTCATACCTTCACTTCTTTCACACCACTTCTTCTCTAAAGTTACTATACCAAAATCTCTCTCAAACTCTCTCAAAAATCCTCTCCAAGAAGTCTTACAAGAAAGCTCTCTTTAGTTTCTTCTTTAGGTAAACTTTCTTCAAGAAAATCCTCCAAGCTTTCTTTATGTTCATCTATTTAGTATGAACTTAATGTGTGTTTTCTAAAACCATGAAGGTTAAGAAAGCAACAATAGGTTCATACTTTGTTTTTGTTCGTCATCACGAATTCCTTTATGTTCCTTATGTTTCCTTTATGTTTATTACTATCTAATATATCTATATAGCTATATATACTATTTAGAGCATATATGCTCATTGTCTTGCAATTTATTTATCTTTCATGCAATTTATTTACTTCATTGCAATTTATTTATTTCAAGTTGATTTTAAGACTAGTCATTCTAGTCTTAGACTTGTCCTCATCAAGTCAAAACAATTCTTTTCCTTTTTCGGGACTAGTCTTTTCTTAGTCCCGGGGTACCTTGATGAAGCTAGGGTCCCAATACTTGATTTATTTCTTTTAAGTTATTATGTTCTTTTCATATTTTCATAGCTTATGATTCATATTCATGCATGAACATAATGGATTTGTTTCAACAAAATAAATGAAGGAAATGTTTTCTTAAAATAAAAAGTTTTTCTCTAGAAATAAAAATATGGAGTTAATGTTTAGAGGAACTTATGAGAGATTTTTTTTACAAACATACAAAAGACTTACGAAGTAAACAAGAGTTTTACAATAACTTCATCTTTTTCTAAGTAGAACCCCTTTCCATTAAAATAAAATAATCCCAAGAAACCAAGGAACTAAAATATTATTGTGAGAAAATTGTCATAACTTTTACAAAATTGTTGGAATCTAAGTTTAAAAAAATAAAACTACTCCTTAGGAATTTAAAGTAATTACAAGAAATTAAATTTAGAAAAAGAATATTCATCACAAATAACTCAAGGTCTTTCAAAAGTAAAATGAATATTCCAATAAAATCTCAAGTTCAAAGTCTTTTAAAAACCTTACTTTCCATAAGTTGAGACAACTTCATTTACTTCATACATTGGTTATGAGTCATTACATATATACCTTTCAAAAAGTTTACAAAATACTTGGAATATTTATCTTTTCAAATGAGCTTTGTTTACAAGAAGGAAAACAAGTCTTTGTAAATTCGTAGCAAATCTGGTCGTTGTCTTTTCGGAACCCAAATGACCTAGTTTTATGAAAATAAGCTTAGAAATGCGTGGATCTTTTCGAGTAGCTAGAAAACGATATATTATACGCGAAATTCCAAGTTAAAATGAGCAAATTATGGCCATTTTAAGTTGGAATTTTCCTTTATACGATTTTTACCGTGATTTTAAAAGAAATTTAGAAACTTCAAAAAAATAGAAGTTTTATAAAAGACTCATTTTGGGTATTTCATCTTGTCTAGGTGACAAGGGACCCGAGACCATCTATCCAGAGGATTATTTCGATTAGACCTACCGATTATGGAGTGAGTTAATTCTTTCCTAAGTTACATTTCCTTATTTGTGCTTGTAACTAGTGGTACTAGAAATTTAGGAAAAGATGAATGAACTAATGTTATGAAATAATTGTTGAATGAAAATTAAGTATATCGAAAGACGATATGTTAAATAAAAGTGTGACTCTTGTATTGATATGATGAAATTATGGTTGATCACTCTTAACATGAATTCAACTTATATGGTTAAATGTTTAATTGAAATTTATTCATGCATATCATACTTATGAGTCACATTTATTTCACTACTATTCTTCATGTGGGGAAACGAGGAAGTAGTAGTGGTGGCTAGTAGGAGCTGGCAAGTCTGCATGGGCCAATAGGAGCCAGGAAGTCTACAGGGCAAGCAGGAGCCGGCAAATCTGCAATTATTGATGGTCGTATGGGCCTATAACCACCCAACCCTTGTCATGGAGGGCGTTAAATCCATGCTACACTTGATTTCCGGTTAATCTTGTGTATTTGGTTGATCATGTGATTGTTGCATTTCATATGCGTGAATTAAATGACTTGGTTGTCGTATGGAAATGTTATATAGTTAGGAATTATCTCACTAAGCTAGATTTGCTTATACCTTTATAGTTTTCTATTACAGTATGATTATCTATGGTTGGCCCCGAGGAGCCCAGTGTGCCAGGTATGAGCTTACGCTACTAAGAGTTTTTGGAGGAAGTTTATGTATTTTTAGTTTTGAACATAGACTTCTAGGAAAAATCTCTATAGTAGACAGTTATGTTTATTTGTTATTAGTATAGTTGATCAATGACTTTAAGGCGGGGGAATGCCCTAAGATGATGTACGAACTTATTATTGAATGAAGATCTTATGTTTATCCATTTAAGTTTATGCTTGCTTTTGCTATCTATTTAAATGTAATACCCCTATGAGTCTCCTACTATCTTGGAAGCACGCCTTGCATATGATATCGAAGCTCCTGCATGACTACGGATTGTCATTCATTAGCTTTAATATTATATGCGGTGGACTGCCACATTTAGGATATCCTCTGGGGCGTGACAGAAATACTCGTTGTGGTTATTTCTTTTGATTAGGAGACTTAGGAGACGGACTAGACCTTCCTAAAGACTATTACGATTAAGTGGATTTCCGCGCCATGGCAAAGTGAGTTCACAATCTTTAAGTTTAATGCTTGTGCTTGTGCTTGTAATATTAGTGGCATTAGAATTAGGGCAAGATAAAATTGATTGTATGAATATGATTTCTATATAGATGAATGAATAATAAGAATATTGGAATGAGCTTGTTGTAATTATTTAAATGATTTAGTATAGAATTGAATTGTCTACAATATCTATGATCACCCATAAATTGTTAAATTATTATGCCATGATCTTATAATTAAATTGACATGCATACCATATATGGAGTCACATTGCATAGGTTATTATACCTTTGTGGGAAGAAGGGATAATAGATGAGCAATGAGAGGCCTGTAAACTCAAATGTTAGCGTAATAGCCGGAAATTTAAATGTTAGCGTATGGGCTAGAATTAAAAATGTGTGTGGGTGGGCACCTGTATCAACCACAATAAAAGTGAGAAATTTAAATGTTGGTCGTATGGGCTTGAAACACCTAAGCCCGAATGGAGGGCTTAAATCCATTCAGCATAAGACTTCCGGATTGGTCTTATGTATTATATGCTCACGTGTTTATGTATTCATATGGTTGTTAATAGCTTGTTTGTTATATATACTGTTGAGCATTAAATTTTGGAAGTGGAACTCACTAAGCTCGTAAGCTTATACCCTAATAGTTTCTTGTTGCAGTATGAATATTTATGGCAATCTCCTAGAAGCCACTTTCCTTAAGTACAGCTTTTGGACTAAGGAACTTTTTTTTTTCCTAAGAAATCAGGACCTAGATGTAGGCATAGACTTCTAGTTGAATCTCCTAAATTGATATATATATAATGGTTGTTGTAAGAGACTTTTGCGAACCTAAGGACTTAATATTTTGACGGAGGTATGCACCTTAGATCATGTAATAGATTAAATCTAGATATAATTGTTATGATTTACATTATTGTTGCTATGTATGTCTCCTTAAACTATTTCGAATCAAAGTATGGTTCCCTATATGTTGAACGTGAGCCTTACACCCGGTGTTCAAACTCATGGAGTGACTAAGGTTGTTATACTTGAGTTTAAATATCGAGTATGGCAGACTATCACATTTAGGGTACCCTTTGAGGCGTGACAAATGTAGAGTGTTTATTTGTGGAAATAAATCTCACTAAGCGTGTAGCTTATACCCTCTTAGATATCTTTTACAGTTTTCGTACCTTTGGTTGGAACCAAGAGGTTATTTTACCCAGGTAATGCCTTCAAGCCAAGATTTTATGGATAGAAGTGTAAGTTAGAAGTAGATATGGAATCCCAAAAAGGGAAGTTTTAAAAGTATAAATCGCTTCATGATGGACTCTTTATTATACTTAGTTATCTTTGATAGGAGAATGCCCCTTCATGTTGTAAAGACTCTCTATAAGAATTGATGAACCTTAGTTGTATTGTAATGATTTACTTTCTTAATTGCTTTTATGCGTAACTACTTAAACGGCATGATCCAAAGTTTGGTCCACTACGATCGTGAAAGCATTGCCTTATACCCGATATCGAGACTTTTGTAATAACTAAGGTTGTCATACTTAAGTCTTAATATTGAGTGTAGTAGACTATCGCGTTTAGGGTACCTTTGGGGTGTGACAAATAGAGTTGCAAGTTTAAGTAAAACTTCCAACAAATACTCATTTTGGGTATTTCCTTTGTATAGGTGATGTGGAGTCTGAGCTACCTTACCTAGAGGATTACTTCGACTAAGAAGCTTCTGCTACTATGGTCAAGTGAATTTAAATTCTCGTATTTTGTACTTATATATTTGCTTATAGTTTAACAGCACTAGACTTTAAGAAAAGATAAAACATGATAGCACATGTGCTTTACTTATATGATTGAAATTATGATAAGTATATCAAGGCGGGAATTGTTAACTAATCTTTGTATGATTTAGTATAGGAATGATTTATCTGCAAATTCTATGATCACTTTTAAAATGTCTAAATATTATGCCATGATGACTTAAATAAAAATGATTCATGCATGACACGTAGTGAGTCACATTGCATTCACTAATGTACCCTTGGTGGGACAAGGGCATAGTAATGAGGTTGAGGACTCGAAAATATATTCTATGACTTTGATCGGTCATAATTAAATGGTGAGTGGGAGTCCGTAATTAAACGGTGATTGGGTACCCGAATTAACTACAATTTAGCAGTTAGTAAGAATCTGTATAAAAACTACAAAAACATCATTTGCGAACTATGGCCTTGTTGCCTGGAACACCTAACCACCAAATGGATGGGTAAATCCATTCAAACATATGATTCTCGGAAAATTGTATGTATTGCTTGCTCGTGTGATTGATTGCATTAAATAACTTGTTTGAATATTAGTTGTTGAGTACTTGTGAAATTAATTTTCACTAAGCAAGAAGCTTATCCTCTTATAGATACCTTTTGCAGCACTCCTATCTATGGTTGAAGCCCCGAGGTCACTTCTCTCAGGTACTACCTTTTTGGCCTAAGGAGATTTTGGAAGAAGTCAAAGACTAAATATAGGCTTAGACTTCTAAGTAAATCTCCATATAATTATTTTGAATAGACTTTGATAGATTATATCATTTGAGTGGGGAATGCCCTTTTAATATTTGTAAGACCTTTATACTTCCGTATTTGAGATACTATGTTATGATTTCCATTCTTAAACTTCTCCATGAATGTCTTTCTTAAATAACTTGTTTCAAAGTTGGTCCTCTATGATCATAAACGTACGCCTTACACCTGGTATTGAAGCTTATGAGATGTCTAAGGATTTCAGACGTAATCTTTAATATTGAGTATGAAGGACTGTCACATTTAGGGTACCCTTTGAGGTGTGATACTTTAAGTTGGTATTAGAGCATGGTTAAGAATTTTAGATCATAGCAATAGAAATGGACTTAAGAAGAAAATTAGTAGAATGGAAATAAGAACGACTTAGATAGTTTTAGCATGCGTAGAATAAGTTTTTTGACTTCCTTTCTTTTGCGAATAGATATCCCTTAGAGAAGCCCGTTTGGAGGCTCAGAAATTCTGAAAAGAGCTAGATGAGACCCTTGTCAACTACCTCCTAAGACTTAGAGTCCTTTGTGAAGAGTTTGCTTTAGCCGAAAGACCCAAATCGTTGAAGGAGATATTTGTTCTATGGAAAAAGGGATTAAAATATACCGAATGGGAAAAGATTGTGGAGACGATAAGATATTGCCCTCTAAGGAAAAAGAAGTGATCACAATAAGTCCATGTTACAGGAGGCGACTTTTGTATTAAGAAGAGAAAGAGCACCTACATTTCCCAATTTCCAAAATTAGAATGAAATTAGGCCACTCTTCATCTATGCACATGATGAACTCAAAGATCACAATGAATGGTGTAAAGTTGATTATGAAGGAGCCTTCTACCGGCATGGCATGTACCAAAATATGCTCAAACCTCTCGGTGATGAAGCACCTCAACTGCCATGACTAACAGGACTTCAGCTTGAAGACGATGAAGTTCTAGTGGATGTTGGATTAGGTGAAGCCAAGGCAGAAGAACCTGAGGAGAAAGTAGAAGAAGTTGAAGAGGAAGAAGATGACCCCAAAGAAGACTGTGAGAAAAATCTGGATGAAGACCCGGAAGAAACAACTATCGAGAATGAGCCCATAATACCTTGGGAAGATCGATGGTGGACTGAAGAGGAAAATGACTTGCATAGAAATATACGACAATATGAGGAGTGACAAGCTTAGCTAGCAGCAATGAATCGAGAGACTACCTTAGCAATGGAGGTTAAAGTATACGACAGTACAATGAACCGAGAGATTACCCCAGTCACAAATGATGAGCCCGATAATGATACCTTGGATCCCCGCTTGTGGATAAATGCTCATGAGAAAAGTGAGTACTCCCTTGGTCGTTAAAGTATATCTCGGGAACCAACCCTACAAATTGCCACTAAAGATGAGTCTCTACTCAACCATATATTGATCCCTAACAACGATGAAGTCAATAATAATACCATACTTGATCTACATATTAAAACAATTTTGATAAGTTAACAATATTAAGACCAAAATAATTATACTACTAATATTATATTTGTCACGATAACTTATCAACTCATAACTATACTATGTGACTTATAAATATATTATAACTAACATCATAATATTAATGATCTATTGTAACAAGCACCATTATAATCTTATAATTAAATCTAACAATTATGGTAATAAAGAATGTATCATTATATCACATAACTTGTAATACAACAAGAGCCTAGGGCTAGTTACCTAAGAAAGCATACAATTATCAGCACGAACTACATATCTAAGAAATCATTCGGTACAACAAATACTGTATCAAGTAATTATAATAGCAGATAAGAAAACACACAAATCAAGAAATATAATAATGTGATATTAATTAAATAATGTAGGTTAAAAACATATTAGAGAATCAATTAGAAGTTTAGTCAAATAAATCAAGCACATCGTGAACCTTAGAATTTGCATCGAAATTGAAATCTTGAATCGTATTAGATCATACCAAAACCTTAGAAACCTTAGAGCAAATTAAATAAATCTTATAACCCTGTAATGTCATATGAATAAAATTAAACTCGGATCCCTAAAATTTCAAAACCTTAAAACGGATTCGAGTTAATTCGAAACCTTAAAAGCCCTAAAGGTAAGTCATTTAACAAAAACTTATTACCATCAAAACAAACCAAAATATGATAACTAAAACGATAAAAAAATATGATAGCTTGATCGATCCAAAAACTCTAGTTAAATGGTTTTATCCGATACGCTAACCGATGCAACTAATATCTAATAATAAAATATAAGAGATAAATTCTTGTAATCATATACCCCTAGAATTTTATGATAATCTTATAGATAAGACCTTAGGATCGAGAATGGAATCAGAACCCTAAAGTCAAATCGGGTCAATCTTAAACCTTAGAAACTCTAGACTTAATCAAACAACTTCTAAAACCATAAAATACTAAATTTAATGTATGTAAAAATATTATGAACTTAAAATACAAACCAAATATATAGTATGAAATGACCTAGATTTCAATTTTATTTAAATTCCACGTGTTTATTTATTTATTTTAAATTGTTGAATTGAATGAGCATGGTTGTGTTGCTAGTAGTCTAAAATGTATTATTTTGTATATATATATAATGAAATTAATATATTTGTTTTATATGTATTAATGTGAGTGTTGTAGACACCCAATTTTTGCCCAATTAATTAAGGCTTAAATTTATAAAGTTAATTAAACAAAATCTTCACTTTTGTTTACTTAAACTCATTTTTCCAAAAGCCTTAATTAAGTAATGAGTTGGCTAAATGATCGAGGCACAGGCCAAATGGCCTGTTGCTTAAACACATTGACCCAAACACACACCCAAGCTCAAGGACCCAGGTTCAAATCCTAGCAAAGGCAAATTTTTGCCTTTTTATCATCTCATTTTTTTTTGCCTTCTCATCTTCCTCAAAGTGACTTTTCACCTTACTTTGCATCAATTTCTAACTGACAAAGCATCATTAATTGTTGAAATTGATGATGCCATTGCAAAGTAGACATGGAATATGAAAGATCAGTGCACAATTCATGTGTAAAAACAACCCAAAAGTCACAAAATTCATGTTGGAAAAATTGAAAAAAAATGCAATTTATGAAGCTTCAATTACACATAAATGAGGATTTGCAAGAATTGATGAAATTGGACGATTCATCTACCCACATTGAAGGATCTGATGAAGAATATGAAAGATCAATCATCAATTCATCGGTTTAAAACGAATTAAACACGAATTATTGGATTAAATTCGTGCAAATGAAGAGGCAAAATCGATTCGTTTCTAAAGCAATACGAAACGTAAAATTGAGCTTGCAATCTATAAATAGAGGATACTAGGATCAAAAGGCACAAGTCAATTTCAACAAACACAATCAGAATCAAGAAATTCGAAAATTTCGAAACTTAGGGTTCTTAGGAAGAAAATTCCAAATTCGAAAATTTTGGATCATTTTTTATCCAATTAGAAGTGATAAATAGGTTTAGGGAGTTGTTTAAATTGATCAAGTGTGCTTAGATTTGATCAATTTGTTCGAATCGAGTTCTGCAAATTTTTTTTTAATTTTCGAATTGAACCGCCGGCGACCACCACCTTGAACCGCCGTCCACGTGGTTCTGGGCTCGAACCACCACCACTAGGAGTCGGGCCGACAAGCTTGTGGAGGTCAACAACCACCAGGGACGGCCGAGGAACGCTCGAAAGGCCGCGACTTCATCTTCTTCGCCCGATCGGGTCAGATCCGACCCGAAAATCCGAAGTCCAACCCGCCCACTGGTCAACGGTCAACGGTCAGCACAGATCAGACAGCCCAGATTCAATCATCCAGATCAGACGGTCCAGATTTGATCAAGCAGATCAGCGGCCCAGATTCAATCATCCGGATCAGACGGTCCAGATTTGATCAAGCAGATTAGCGGCCCAGATTCAATCATCCAGATCAGACGGCTCAAATTTGATCAAGCAAATCAACGCTCCAGATTGGAAGTCAAGAGATCAGATGGTCCAGATCAAGTAAGCGCGACCGATGCTCCATATCTGATTCGAGAACATCCAACGGCCCAGGTCAGTCCGCATTATTTTTATTATTTTTTATTATATAATTAATTTCAGAAAATAGCAAAAAATTCATAAAAATTCATAAAAAAATTCAGAAAAATTCAGAAAAATCCAGAAAAATCAAAATAATTATTTTTTATATAAATTTATTTTTTTTTTATATTTTTGAATATTTTTAATATGTATTTATACATAAATTGCTTTTAGAAATGCGTATTTGATGCATGAAAAATAATTTTAATATATTGTAAAATATTTTGAATATGTTGTGAATTTATATGATGATTATCTAAAATATATATATAAATAATATAATAATAATAATAATAATAATAATAATAATAATAATTGATAAAAATAAAATAAAAATGACAAAATTGGATTTTCCAAAACCAAATTTTTTATTAAAAAAATGATTTTTGGACTTAGAAAATAATGGTTTCATAAAATAAAAAATCAATTGATTAGATCATAGGATCATCAAAAATGATTTTCATAAAAATTCAAAATTTAATGAACTTAAAGTGAGAATAGTTCAAAAATATAAAATTGATCAACAAATTAAGTTCTTTTTTAAAAGAACTATGTTTTGTCTGATCTCGATTAGCGAGTACGTAGGCACCTACGGGGCTACATTAAAAAATGAAAAAATGTTTTTGTTTTTTTAATAATATTGTCAATAAATATTTTGTAAATATAAGATGTTGTGTTGATATTCATATTCTAAAAAAAAAAAAATAGAAAAATGTGACTTATAAATATTTGTTTTGTTTCATTTGAGTTTTTGAGTATGAAAAGGATAAATTATAAGTTTAAAATTCCAAAAGTGGTAACCATTTGGTTTAATAGGTTAGCCCCCGAATCCATGATATCTGGTTTTAAAAGTTTGGTTTTTAAATCAAATTTTCGCAGACTAGTAGCTAAGTTAGGATCAACCGACCCATTGATCCTAGCTTTTATTTTTTCCCGATTTATATCGGGTGGCGACTCTAAATCATTTTCAAAAATTAAAATTTCTCTTAACCCCTAGTCGAGGATTCATGTTAAATGGGTTCGAGTTTAATGTGAATCAGATTAGGAGAAATGAACTAGATAGTGGGAAAATCCAAGCTCGACAAGTGTGTAATAAAATTATTAATTATGTCTTTTATACATTAAGGTGTTAGTTAAGTTAGATTTATAAAATTAATCTTGGTTTTCCATAAGACTAGTTGATAGAGTTTTCTTTAATTAAGTTAGCAATTATGCCCCAAATGAGACTCAAATTCACCCAAATTGCAAATTAAAGTTGCATATGCCTTAGGGGGTAAATTTGGAATATGTTTTATGCATAATTATGCTTAATTGAACTCTCTTTTTGCAGCCCTAATATTGTATACGAATTTTGCTTCTTCTTTCTTTCTTTTCTTCTTCCTCTTTCAATTCCATTTCCAAGCTCAAGTCAAGATCAATATCAAGTTTTAAAAATCAAAGTCCTCCTCAAGACAAAGTATATGTATGTGAGTTGATTTAATTGTGATTATTGTTTTGTTTTCCTTTCTTGTGGTGTTGTATGAGTTTTTGAATGAATGAGTTTAATGTTATCTAAATGATTTGTTCATGTTTGGGATGAGTTAGGAGTGTGTTTTATGAGTATGTGAGGTTGTGCATGTATTGTTGAAGTGATATGAAGTGTTGGGAGGATGTGAAGAGGATTTGTGTAGGAAAATTTAGAATGGATTGAAGTGGAATTTGAAGTGTTTAATTGTGTTGATTTCTTGTGTTGAGTTGCTAAGATTGAGTAGTGTAGGTAGAGGTTAGTATATGAGGTTGAAAATGTAGTTGAGGAAGGTTTTAAAGTGTTTTAGGAGTGAATTTTACAAAGTGGAAAAACAGAGGATTTGAGTTTTTCGTTGAAGCCTGTTTTTAAAACGTACGCCGGCACCTGGAATTCAACGCCGCTGGCGTAGAGCAGCGTTGGATTCAAATCTCTTAACGCCGCTTTGCAACACCGCCGGCTTTTACAATAAAAACTTGCCAGCGTTTGTTCTTTAGAACGTACACTGGCAATTTAAGTTTCTACGCCGCCAGCTTTCGCTAGGAAAGTTAGCCGGCGTTCTTTCATTCATATTGTACGCTGGCCACTGGGAATCAACGCCGCCGGCGTATGTGTCAAAGTTGCCCGCGTATCTGGGTAAGCGTACGGCTTAGACCTCTCTGGACGTTTTGAAAATTTTGGGTTTTGGATTCTACACCGGCTCAAGGCCGCCGACGTAGAATGTAAGGCAGACGGCGTATCCTTGAACACTGCCAGCGTTGGCAATGTTGATTTTCAAAGTATTGAACACCGGCTCAACACTGCCGGCGTTGAGTACCGGCGTATCCGCTGCACTTTTGAAATTTAAAAACTTTTTCTAAAATTTTTCGAAGTTTTTTATTTGAGCAATTAAGTATTTATTAAGCGATTTACGATATAATAGGACCTTTAAATGCTTATTTATGACTTTGTATTCAATTATTTGAATTTCTTTGATTTATTTGTAATATTTAGAGATAATATGAGTATAATTGTGAGAGTAAGATCTATATTTATTAATTATTGATTATTGTGATATTTTTATTTCAGTTAAGGATTCTTCGGTTAGTTCATCACCGAGAGATCCCAGTTATATACTAACGGGTTCAGGTACGCAATAACTTGTTTGATGATTGCTAGGGATAGGCATTCCTAATCTTATTTAAATTGATTTGACTTAATACTTGAATGAATTGGATGTCTATTACGCTGTTTAATCTGGTCTGAGGAGCAGCAAACCTGTCATGATGCAATGACATGTTAGTTAGACGCTTAACCAAGTCATGATGCAATGACTTTACCATGATGCAATGGTATGCTATGATGCAATAGCGATTCTTTTTGGTTAAGTGGGTAGCCGATAGGGGGGAATAGTATCTGAGTAACGTTTGCTTAAACTTAGGGGGAAATACCATGATTTAGTTCAAAGTTTATGGGAACTTGTGAACTAGGCTCATGTTATGGACTGAGTTTAAGTAGAGTCGGGCAACGACTCTTAAACCCTAAATGAAGCTATTATTTTCATGAAATAGATATAGGAGATATAAGAATTCGGACTGCTTATATCAACCCCCTAAGCAGCTGCTTTTACTCAGGATCCCTGAATTCCTAAAGCATGACCGGGGTTTGAATACCCACTTATTGATTTGTGAAAGAAAGTGTAATAAAGATAATCACCGTCTAATGATGCATTACATTGTTTTGATGATCTGTTTTTGCATTGGTTATTGTGTACTGGGCCTCTGGCTCACTTTTGCTGCTTTGCAGGTATTGGAGACGAGTTTTATGATGATTTGGGCTATGGGTCCGATTTCGAGAGATTTCTGGATGAGTGGGAGGAATAGGATCCGATCACCCTGGACCTTTGGAAGGAATTTTTGCTAAGGGGAAAGTTATGTATAGAAGGTTTGTTAGTTAAGCCAATTTTGTAAAGACCTTAAGATCCTTTAGGATTCTTATGTTTAAGAAAACATGTAAATTTTGTAGTGTCTTGTATTGGCACTAAACAATGTTTATGTGATGTAAATATATGTATAGATTGCTTTTGTTAGCAATCTTGTTTTGTTTAAAAGTTCTTTACAAAGAATAGTGGTTTTGATCAAACAATTTTCATAAACTGTTAGTTTTAGGACAACCTTACATATAATGTGAAAACATTATATGTGGTTGGGGACTCGGTACTCTAAGTCTCGGGATTTAAAGGGTCGGGTCTTTACATAGTATATGCCATAAAATGATCAGATTCATCAAAACTTCAATCCTACAAGCCTTTTCGAGATCAGTTATGTAAACCCTTAGATTTTATGCTAAGTAAACGCCTAAAATCCTAGAATCAAAAGTCAATCAGAAACCTTAAAGTCAACAAGTCTATAACAAACCTTAGGAAATCTAGCTCCTGCAATCTCGCGCTCAAAATTCTAAAACAAAAAAATTGAAATAATTGTAGATTATAGTCCATAATAATATAGTAAAGTTTACAAAGATCGTATTCACCAAAATTTAATTCGTTTCAGACTCAAGCAGGATCAGTTTTCAAAATCAGCGTCCCAACATGCAAAATGGTAAAAATATTTTGATGACACCTTTAGACCCGTAATAATTTGAGGATTCATAAAATATCAATTTTAGAATTTTTCGTTTTCTTAAAATATTAGATATAGCCAGTTTACGTATATTTTCTTTACTATTGGTATTAATTTGCTATCTCTACTATTCAAGTTACCATTCTACGTTATTCATTACTATTTCACTATCTTTACTTTTTTTTACTATCTATTCTTACAACCTATACACCTATTTCTTATTATTTTCATTTCAAATACTACTTTATATCTTTCATATCTTACACATTACTTATTTTTTATTATAAAAATACAAAATAAATAAATTTCTCTCTCTCTACAACCCTGCAACCTGCACCTCTCCCTCTCTCATCTATCTATTTTTTTTTTCTTTTTCATTTTATAGAATTACATCTAATTTCTCTCCATATTTATCTATAAATATCCCCTCTCCCTTCATTTCTTTCACACCTCTTATTCACATACCAAAACTCTCTCAAAATCACTTCACAAATTCTTCTCTCCAAATATTCTTTTCCCAACACTCTTTTCTTCCCATACAACTACCAACAGTTCATTTCTTCTTCTTTCATCTACACTTAACTTGAGATAAACTTCTAAACCCTCTTTCTTTTCTTCATGAAACATAACATGAACACTTTGTTATTTTGATTTCTAAAACCCTATGAGCTTTATGCTAGGGATGAAATCATGAAAATGACAACTTAATCATGTTAATGTTCAACACTACGTTTATTTACAATGTTGTTATGTTCTTGTTTTATTATCGCTCCTAATCTAACTCCTATATGTTATTAAGTATAATTATGTATATATATTCCTAGAGCCTATAAGCTCACTAACATATTCTTGCAATTTACTTATTTATTTCATGTAATTTATTAAAACTAGTCATTCTAATCTTAGACTTGTCTTTATCAAGTTAAAACAATTTTTCTTATTTCTTGTTGGACTTATCCATAATTTAAGCCGAGGAGCCTTGAAATAAAGCTAAGACTCTCATGATTTTCTTATTCGTTTTCTTGATTTCTTTTTTAGACTTGCCGATGTCTAAGTCTGGGAAACCTTGATACAAGCTAAGACTCCCCAATACTTGACATTTATTTATGTGCTTATTTAATTTCTATGTCTTTTGAATTTTATATGATTTATTTTTGTTATGTTACTTAGTTACAAGTTCATATTCATGCATGATCATACTATTGTTATCTTAATAAAATAAAGAGAGTTTTTTTTAATAAAGAAAATAAGACTAAGCTCTTTATGAAAATAATTTTTTTCACTTAGGAAAATTTCCATTAAAAATTAGAATTATATTTCAACAAATTTCACTTAAAAAATTTAGACGAGTTCATCATAAATTTTTAGTGTTGTTATTATACAAGACTTCTTCAATATTTAACTAAGTAGTTTCATTACTGTCTTATTTTTCAAACCACTAAAAAAAATAAAATTTATTATTATACCTTAATGTTTATAATTCTTTGTTATGCAAATTTTTCTTGAAAACTTATTTATAAGATTATCACCAACACTTTAATAACACTAAGAACAAGACAAGTTAAAATCAACTTACAAGATAAAGATCTACATAAGAAATAAAATTGGTAGATAACTTAAAATACCAAATTTTTGGAAATAAATTTATCTTTGATATTGATAATAAGAAAACGTTCACTTATAATAGCTTAAAAAAATTTTTTTTTTCGGTTTCTTTTCAACAACTCCAAAAATAAGTTACTTATGAAAATCATTATTGAGACAATATCATTAGAATCATGCATATAATATGATTTTATATAATTAAAAGAATTTTCAACTATATAAATATCTATATGCTTGCTATGGATTTTTTTGATAAGGAAAAGCTTAGAAACTTTTCATTTTGAGGGCTGGGAATTTCATAATAGTTTTGTACCGACCTATCTTGGAACTCGAATGGCTTTACATGATAAAAATAACCTTAAAAATAGATAGATCTTTTGAGTAGGTAGAAAACGATGCATAATATGCGAAATTATGAGTTAAAATGAGCAATTCATAGCCATTTTAAGTTGGAATTTTGCACCATCCGAATTTTGATGAACATAGTAAGCTAGAATTAGCAAGTTAAAGTAGAATTCCCTCGAGATACTCATTTTGGGTATTTATCTTATATTAGGTGACATAGAGGAGGACTTTTCCTATCCCATCGATTACATTGACTAGTGAATTTTTTCGCACCATGGCCGAGTGAGTTTATTTCCTTAAAATTGTATTTATTCTCTTGCTTATAGTATAGTGGCATTAGAATAGGAAAAGATAAAAATCGAAAAGTGCATACACCTTTTATTATTGCTTGAAATTATACTAAGTATATCGAGGCTTGAATTGTCGATAATCATATGGTTGTTATAGTATTATATTGCAGTGTCTGCAAAATTTTATGATCACTAATAAGCTACTTATTTTTATGCTAAAAGAATCTAATCCAATGAACTCATGGATATTACGAATTGAATCACATTGCATTCATTGCTATATCCTTAGTGGGACAAGAGCATAGTAATGAGGTAAGTAGGGCTCGAAAATCTGCATTAATTATAACGGCAAGTAGTACTAAATGAACTACAAAATCTTATTTGCAAACTATGGTCTTTTAGGGCTAAGAACACCTAACCCCAAATAGAGGGTATAAATCCATTCAACATATGATTTCCAATTAATCATGTGTATTGTTTGCTCATATGTTTTGTTGCATTTCATACACTTGTTTAGTTGACTTGTTTGATTATTAGTTGCACGAGTACTTTATATGGAAATATTTCTCACTAAGCAAGTAAGCTTACACCCCCTTAGATACTGTAAACCCTTGAAATTTCGTTAATTTTAAGCTTAATCTTAGAGTTAAAAGTCAACCAGAAATCCTAAAGATTAACAAAAGAATAGTACAAACCCTAGAATTTAGATCCGATATTCCTGTATTCCTTAGCCCTAGAAAACAAAGTTGAAATAATTAGTAATAATAGGTCATAATAATATAAGGAAACATAAAAATATCATATTCGCAAATTTTGAGTGTCCTTCGTACCCAAACAGGATCAATTCTCGAAAAGCATGTCCCGAGCTCGAAATAGTAAAAATATTCCGATAACACCATTAGGACTGATTTAATACAAGGATTTCAAATATCAGTTTTGTAATTTTTCGGTAATAAAAAATAACAGATATTGCAATTATATGCGTATTTTCTTACCATCGGTATTTTACTAGTCACATATGCTTACATTACACTATTTATTACTATTTTACACTATTCATTTATCTCTACTTTTTCTAACACCTACTCTTACACTCTATACATCTATTATCTTTACTTTTTATCTTTGCTATAACTTATATCATATCTAACCTTACATATTATTTTTTAATACACAAAATTACAAAAAAATAAATCTCTCCCTCTCTCTTTCTCTAGTGGCTGGTGCCCCTCCCCTATACTCTATCTTTCTTTTTTTTTTCAATTTTTCTTTATTTAAATCACTCAAAATTCACTCATCCCCCCCCCCCCCCCCCCCCCCCCCCCCCCCCCCCCCCCCCCCCCCCTCCTCTTTCACTTCATTCACACATTTACTGCCTATAAATTCACTACCAAAACTTTTCAAAATTTTCATCTAAAAAATCTCTCCAAACACTCTCCCAAAATTCTCCTAAAATACTCTCAAACCCTCTTCCACATACACAAAACCCCTACACACATATTACTTCAAAATCCTCTTTAGGTAAAATCTTCTTTCCATATTTCTTTCTACCATGTCATGTAACTTTATATGACCATGGTATGAGTTCTCTAAACTTATTGTTATGGAAGCTACACTATGTTCATGTATTGTTCTTGTTCATGAAAATCTATTTCTCTATTTTTATGTTGTTTTATGTTTTGCACATATTATTGTTGATATTATGCTAACTTCTTATATATATTTAACTAAATATAATTATGTATTTATATATAATCTTTAGAGCATATAAACTTATTTTTTATTTATTTACTTTCAAGTTATGCAATTTATTTATTTATTTCATGTTGTTTTAAGACTAGTCTTTAGTCTTAGACTTATCATCATCAAGTCAAAAAAACCTTTTCTTTCTTTACATTATTCTTTTTGGGACTAGTCTATTCTTAATCCCATGATACCTTGATGAAGCTAATGTTCCCAATACTTGATATTTCTATTAACTTGCTTATTACATTACTTACTATGTCTTTATTATGTTTTCATATTTTCATGATTTCATATTCATGATCATGCATGAACATATTGATTTTTGTTTCAACAAGATAAAGAAGGAAATGTCTTCTTAAATAAAAAGATAAAAATTCTTTTCCGAAATAAATTTTTCCATGTAAGAAAAGATTTTTCATAAAGACTTAGGAATTTATCTTATTAAATCTTATCCAAAAATCTAGAGGAGCTTATCATAAGTTTTTAGTAACCATAGAACGTAGAAATTTCTAGATGATACATAAAGTAGATATATCATACATACACTTTACAAAACCATAAAATGGAAAAGTTTTCTTTAAAAATTAAAATTTCAAAATCCTTGTTTAACGAAAGTTTTACTAAACTTTATTAAGAGAGTTTCACCAATACTCTAGAATATGAAGGAATAGACTAGTTTGACAAAACACCAAGAAAGTTTCTTTTATAAGGATAAAATGATCTTAAGGAATAAAATTAGTAAACAACTTAGGAAATCTTTTTAAGTAAATGAGATAAACTTTAGGAAATGTTAAGAAAATGTAAAGTTTGATAGATTTTAACTACTCTCAAATAGTATTTAGAAACTACTCTCCCAATCTCTAGAAATTAAGTTATAAGAAACTTAGAAAGACAAAAATCATTCTTTTGAAATAGAGAGACTAAGGAAATAAAATTAAAAAGGGGAAAATACTCACTTAAAATAATCTAAGAAATTTTTCCAACAAACTAAGTGAAAATTTTCAAAATGTTCCAAATTTCTAGACAACGTCGCTTTTGCAAAAAGATCATGACTGAGATAACTTCATTAAATTCAAGCATATGATATAAGCCAATATATATACAATATAAAGGTTTTTCCAACCATAATAATATCTATGGTTTGGTACAAGTATTTTTAGATAAAGAAAAGTTTACAAAATTAAGTTTTTCAAACAAGAATTTTCGTGGTGAATCTGCAACCTACAGTTTCAGGACCCAAATAGCCTTTTATGATAAGGATAACCTTATAAACGGATAGATCTTTTTGAATAGGTAGAAAATGGTATATTATATGCGAAATTCCGAGTTAAAATAAGCAAGTTATAATCATTTTAAGTTGGAATTTCCACCTATATGAATTTTACCGCAACTAGAAAATAAAGTTGGAAGTTTTTGACTAGAAATTCCATAGAATACTCATTTTGGGTATTTCCTTTGTTTAAGAACCGAGGAAGAGGACGTATACTACCCCGAGGACTATTTCGACTAAGGGAGTATCGTCATGGCCAAGTGAGTCTACTTCCTTTAATTTTCATGCTTATGTTTGTGCTTGTAAATTCAGTTGTCCTAGACTTAAGGAAAGATAAAAATTGAAGATGTATGTATTGATAACATGTTGAAAGAACATTAAGTATATCGATGCACAAAATGCTTGTGATAAATTGTACGTTATTAGCACGTTGAAGTATCTAAAATTGGTTGATCACTTGTAGGCAATTGAAATATAATGGCTAGGCTCTAAATAAAAGTTGATACATGCACTTCTTATGTTAAGTCACATTGCATTCGCTATTATGCAATTGGTGAGACAAGTGTATGATAGTGGTGGTAGGCATAAACGGTACATTATGTATGTGACAAGTAGGAGCCAGTAAAAACTACATAAATTGATGGCTAGTACGAGCTGATAATAACTACATGTTTTTTATGGTGAATAGGAGCTGGTAAGATCTATAAAAATGGTTTTAAAAGGAGAGATGGTCGTAAAGGGTCGGAATACCTAACCCCATATGAAGGGCGTAATTCATTCAACATTGATTCCCGAAAAATCATATGTCTTGTATGCCCATGTGCTTGTTGCATTACATTTACCTGTCTAATAAACTTGGTTGTTATTTTGTTTAAAGTATGATTATTGGGATTATACTCACTAAACCCATAAGCTTACGCCCTATAGATATTTGCATTCACATGAACACCTGTTTTTGTACCCAAGGTCTCCTCTTATCCATGTAAGTTTTCTTTTAGGATCTTTTGAAGGAAATCTACTCGAAGGATTATATTAGAATTCTTTAAAATCTTTTGATGTAGTATTTAAATTATTATAAAGACTGTTAGTTATTTCGATCCTTGGAGTTTAGTGGGGGTATGCCTCTAAGAATCATGTAATAAACCTTTAATTGTTATTATTATGATCCATTTTATTTCTAGATTCTTATATGTTCATTATTACTTACTTAGACCACACTTCCCAAAAGCATCTCCTATTATCGTGTTAGACGCCTTACATGTAATACCGAGACTTGCACATGACTAAGGTAGTCATTCTTAAGTCTTAATATTATATGTGGCGGACTGCCATATTTAGGGTACCCTTCGGGGCATGACAGATACCTTTTGTAGCTTCTCTTTTTATGGCTGAAGCCCTGGGGGTATTTTGGGTCTGTTTGGATGGTCTGTTTTTCATTTGTATCTGTATCTGTATCTGTATCTGTATCTTTTTCAAAATGATATGTGTAAATATGTTTGATTTACATCTATATTTTATCAATATTTGATCTATTTAATCTTTTGATGAGAACTGCCAACTTTTTTAATCTATATTTATTTCTTGATAAATAATTTGTTAGAAAAAAGTTTGAAAAAAGTGTCTGTATTTATCGGAAGAAGCCAAATAAACAGACCCTTTATTCAGGTACCGTCTTTTGGAGTTCAGGAGCTTTTGGAAAGAAGTCATGGCCTAAGAGTAGACTTAGACTTCTAAAGAAAACTCCGGTGTATTTCTTTTGAAAGATAGACTTTGATGAACTAAATATATTTTTGATGGGGGAATGCCCCTTTGATTTCAATAAGACTCCTTATATTGTAATTAAGTTGTAAATGCTGTGATTTCCATTATTAATCACTATTGTGTATATCTCCTTAAATAACTTGTTTCAAAGTATAGCTCTTTATGATCGTGAAAGTACGCCTTACACCCGATATCAAACCTTTTCCATGATAGTGGTTGTCATTCTTAAGCTTAATATTGAGTGTGGTAGGCTACACGTTTAGGATACTCTTTGGGGCATGACAAGTTCCTATGTCTGGACCCTAACATGTAAAAGAGGAAAATATTTCGACAAACAATTTATAGAAAATATATTAAGATATTCATAAATATCTGATATAATTTTACTGACTCAAAATTTCATCAGTTAAAAGAATATGTTTTCGTATCGAACATTGGCACATAGATCGAGATAAAAAAATCGATAAAATTAATGATAAAATAATATTAAATTATCTTTTTAATGTCACATACCAATTTATTGAATTATGAAATCATTAGTTAAACCAAACAACTATCATATCCGATCGTCATCATGTAGATCAAGATATCATCATTGGGCAATAATTAATAATAAAATAATACTAAATTATTTTCTAATACCAAAATTTATTTTATTATATAATAAAATGTCAGTTGGACCTTATTTTACACATATCTTATTTTCTACTAGTAAGAAAATTATCACATTAACTTTATGTCACTTCCACCTTTTCGTCCCTCCCTCCCTCTTTCCTCCTCTCCTTCTTCAAGAAGGAACCCCCTTTTCTTTCTCTATAAATGACCTTCCACTCCTTTATTCTTCATACTTTACATCTCTCCACACTTCCTCAAATATTCTCAAAACTCTCTGCATTTCTCTACAAAAAATTCTCCTCTCCTCACTTTCATTTTCTTAAACCTGATGCCCCCTTTGTGAGCCACTACGCCGCCATCTCTTTACACACACACATCCATACACTTTGATCTCTCTCTTTAAGGTAAATACTCAAAACCTATCTTCATATTATTACTATGTGTGGATATATATAATTTCATGCATTTTAAATGGAGCAAAACTCTCCCCATGATACTTGAAAGCTAGGGATGAAAATGCTAATTTGAAACTTATGAGTTGTTATGTTATTATGGTTATGTTATTATGTTCATATTATTATCTAATCTAACTTCATATATGTATGTATATATTATCTTTAGAGCATATTGCTCACTAATCTAACATTTTATTTTATATTCTTTATTTTATGCAATTTATTTATTTCATATTTTCGAAACTTGTCCCTAATCAAAGTCTTAGACTTGTCCATTTTCAAGTTAAAACAAAAGGGGGACTTGTCCATTTCTAAGTATCGGGGAGCCTTGTCCAAATTCTAAGACTCATTCTTTTTATTTCATCTTGTTACATTTTATTTTACATTATTTTGGTGACTGGATTATTTCGAGTCCTAATGAGCCTTAATCATAAGCTAAGATTCCCATATTTTTATTTCAATTATGCTTATCTTTATATTTTAACATTGTCATCTTTTCATTTTGATTACACCTTGTTAGTAAAATAATTCATGAGTTTAATTTTATATTCATGTACATAAGTGTGCATAGTGATATTGCCATAAAGTTAAAATAAATTCTTGAACTTTATATATATGGAAAATTCTTTATTATGTAAAATATTTTCTAAAACTTATTTTTCAAAATATTAGAAATCCTTTATACAAAAGAAAAATTTGAAAATAAAACCAATTTCCTAATTTTTCAAAAATGTTGTGACCTTAGGACCTAATAGGAAATATGAAACTTTGAATTTTCTTTCTTATAATCAACTCGACAATAGTATTTTCAAATAATAAAAGCAAGAAATAAACCCTATACCCCATTCCTTAAAGTTGCTGAGACATAAAGAGGTAGATTTGAGCAAGTTTCAACTTAAAATTCTTTTACCTTAAACTACCATGTTTTAAGAAATTTATCCATCAAATGAAATTGCTTATAAAACCCATATCAATGCAGTTACTCTCATGGAAATTAAAACAAAGTATAGAACCTTATTTTCGAAGTAAATATGAGTCCTAAGAAATAAAGCTTTACTACAAACTTTCAAAGCTTTTTTCTAATAACCAAAGTTTTCTAAGTATTTCACAAAAACCATTTTCGATGAGATTTTATTTTAAGCAACATCACTAAGATCATGCATGTATTATGAACTATCATTATTTCTATATAATTTCTAAATGTGGAAATATTTTACACTTACCTTAGAGAGTCCAAAAGAAGTAAAATTTTAAAAATAAAAGGGATCAAAGTCTAGAACTTTTGGATGCAATCTATTCCGTGGGATTCTAAGATTTAAATGATCTTAAATGTTAAAAGTGATCTTAGAAATTGATAGAGCATCCGAAATAGGTAGAAAATGACTACCCATATTCAAAAGTCTCACTTAAAATGAGCAAGTTATGATCGTTTTACGTTAGAACTTCCATAACCAAGAAAATGACGTGAATATAATTAATAGAGTTAGAAATTTTAAGAGAATCAATATGAAATACTCATTCCATGTTTTCTTTTTGTTTAAGTGATGAAGAATTTGACGTACCTTTCCCTAAGGATCACTTCAACTAAGGATTGCACTAAGGGCGAATGAGTTTTTCTTTATGATTTTGTTACCTTGTTTATGCTTGTAGAAACAGTAGCACCAGTATGCTAAGAAAAGATAAAAATGGATATGTATGGGGAATCGTGGGTTATTTATGTGATTCTATATTTATGTGTTACAAAAAATGTTAAGCATATCGAAACCTTGAATTGTTTGTTTAATTACTTTGATTACTTATATGTATGATTGTTTGGTGTTTGTTAAGTTATTTGATCGCCCTCTTAATGAACCTTGATAAGGTTTGGCTTAAGAAAAAGAAATATTCGCACATTGCATTCATCAAGTCACATATCATTTTTCACTACTACTCCGTACAAGATCAAAGAGGTGAGTTACCTAGCTCTAGTATAAGGAACTAAGTCATTCGAAAAGACGGTCTCATGGAGGAGCCATGCCAGAATGATCGCTTTGGGTGTGGAGCCCGTAGACTAGTAGTAATAGTTGTTCGGAACCCTAAAAAGTGTGATGGTTGGAAGGACCCCTTGTGTTTTCAAAGCATTCCCTAAGCCTTGATATAGAGGAGGTAAATCCGTTCTATATATGGTTTCTAAATAACCATATACACTTGTGTACTCATGTGTTTGTTGCATGGCATCCATAGCATATGCTTGAAATTAATATAACTTACTTGTTTAGTTTTTATGGTAAAATTGAAAGAAATATCTCACTAAGCTGGATGTAACTTACCCCCCAATAGTTTTTTTTTACAAGAAAGTCATAATGATGGGATTTAGGATAGGATACGAGCACAAAGCGCATCAGTAATCAACATTAGAGTCGATCAAGTTGAAGTTCAATAATCAATTTCAAGGAGTTAAAGGCTCATTGATTGGAGTTCTAATCATGAAAACTTGAATCAAGGAAGCCTATAAAATAGTTCGGGACATGCACAATTAAAGAATTTCAGTTATTGAAGTCATAGAGGAAGTAAGCTACCAGATTAGGATGGAAAATCATCAGCCTTGAAGAATTAGTGATGAGGATCTAATAGCATCAACATTAGAGTTAATCAAGTCCAAGTTTAACAAATAATTTCAAGGAGTTGGAGGCTCATTGATTGGAGTTCCAATCATGAAAACACGAATCAATCAATTTTATAAAATAGTTTGGGACACGAAGGATTAAACAATTTTAGTTATTGAAGTCATGGAGGAAGTAAGCAACCAGCTTAGGATTGAAAATGATTGGCTTTGAAGAATTGTTCTATATACTGGCACTAACAGCTGCCAGCCTTCATGCCAAAGTCACTGGCATAGAGCTTTAAGCCATCGGCCTTTTTGCTTTAGCAAACAATTTCAATTTCGTTTTTTTATTTAGGCCGTCCAATTTGTTATATAGTTGATAGTTGATTAATGAAATTTGAGAGAGTTTTCTCTTTGAGTACTAGAAAGACCTTGTATTAAACTTATCAGGATTTTCCCGTGATGTTCTGTCACGCCCCGGAGTGTACTCTAAATGTAGCATTCCACCGCACATAATATTAAAGCTAATGAATGATAACCTTAGTCACGCAAGAGCTTCGATATTACGTGCAAGGCATGCTTCTAAGATAGTAGGAGACTCACAGGGGTATTATGTTTAAGCAGGTAATAAAAGCATGCAAGAACTTATATAGATAAACATGTAATATTCATTAGAATAAAAATCTCTTACAACTTCTCAGGGGTATTCCCCCATTCTAATAGTCTTGTTCAACTAAGCCATCTTCAAAATATACATAAATATAACATAAGTCTACTATATAGATTTTTCTTAGAAGTCTACATACAAAACTAAATATATATAAACTTCTTCCAAAAACTCCTAGTAGCTTTGGCTCATACCTGACAAAAGGGGCTCTTTGGTGCCAACCACAAGTAATCATACTGTAATAAAAAGCTATAAAGGTATAAGCAATTATAGCTTAGTCAGATAACTCCCATCTACAAAACATTTCCATAAAACACACAAGTATTTAGACAATCATATAAGAATGCATCAATCACATGAGCAAACAAAATACACACGATTAACCAGAAACTATGTGTAGCATGGATTTTATGCCCTCCATGTTGGGGGTTGGGTGGTTACCGGCCCATACAACAATCAATATTTGCAGACTTACTGGCTCCTACTTGCCTTGTAGATTTTTGGCTCCTACTTGCCCATGTAGACTTTCCGGCTCCTACTAGCCCAATACAACTCCTCGTTTCCCCATACGAAGAATGGAAGTGAAAAATAAATGTGACTCACAAATATTATATGCATGAATCATTTTCAATATAGGGTTGCTTCATTATTATCGTTTAAGTTAAAGGTAATCAAAACAATATTCATCATATCATTGCAAGAAAACATAAATTATTCATCAATTTCTCTTTCCATATTCTTAGCTTTTATTCAATCAATCATGAATCAAATCAACACACAACATTTATTCATTTATCTTTTTTCCTTATTTTCTAGTGCTACTACTTATAATCACAAACAAGGAAATGTAACTCGTAAGGGATTAACTCACTCCATGATGATCGCTTATAGTCGAAGTAATCTTCCGGGAAAGCGATATTGGTTCCTTCTTCACCTAAACAAGATGAAATATCCAAAATGTGTCTTTCATAGAACTTCTACTATGAAGATTCTAAATCTATCTTCAATGTGCGGTAAAATCAGATTTGAAGGAAGTTCCAACTTAAAATGGCCATAATTTGCTCATTTTAACTTGGAATTTTGCATATTATATATCGTTTTCTACCTACTCGAAACGATCTATCGATTTCTAAAACTATTTTCAACAAACTAAGTCATTTGAGCTCCGAAATGGTGGTGATCAGATTCACCATGAATTTCATAAAACTTACTTCCTTCTTTTTACAAAAACTCATATCAAAGAGATAGATATTATAATAGTCTGTAAAACCTTTGGAATGTATTTATATATGTATTCATTGACTCATATCAAATGCATGATATTAATGAATTTATCTCAACCATGAATTTTTGGAAAAAGTAAAGTCTTCTAAAGATTTTGGAAAAGTGAAACTTTTGAAAATTTCCTCTTAGCTTGCTAGAAAATATCTCAAGTTATTTTAAATGAGTATTTTTCTTTTCTTTAACTTCCTTTTCTTAGTTTTTTTAAATTTCTAAAGAATGATTTTTATTTTCTAAGCTTAGTTTCTAATAGTTTTTTAAGTAGTAATAATTCTATATTTATATAAATAATTTCCTTATTTCTTAATATCATTATACTTTTATGAAAGGAAATTTCTTGGTGTTTGTCAAACTAGTATTGACGAAAAGTGAAATTTAGTAAAACTTTTGTTTAATCAAGAATTTCTTTTCATTTTATGGCTTTGTAAAGTATATGTATGTATTGTTTAAAAAATTTCTATGTTCTTGAAATTTATAATGAACTCCTCTAGATTTTTAGAAAAGGCTTTGTTAAGATAAATTCCTAAGTTTTCATGAAAAAAAAGAATTACTTCCTTCATAACAACATTTATCTTTATAGAAGAACTTCTATTTTGAGAAAACTTTTCCTCATTTATCTTGTTAAGACAAAATCAATATGTTCACGCATGTTCATGAATATAAAATCATAAAATTATGAAAACATAAGAGAGACATAAAAATTAAAGAAATAAGCTAGTAAAGAAATTTGTCAAGTATTGGAACCTTAGCTTCATCAAGGTATCCCGAGACTAAGAATAGACTAGTCCCAAAAGAAAAAGAAAATTATTTTGACTTGATGAGGACAAGTCTAAGACTAGAAAGACTAGTCTTAAAACAATTTGAAAGTAAATAAATTGCAAAACAAAGGAGCTTATATGCTCTAAAAGATATATATAACTACATAGATATATTTAGTTAAATATATACGAAAACAACATAAAGGAAAAAGTTTCATGAATAAAAACAAAGTATGAACATATTGTTACTTTCTTAACCTTCATGGTTTTAGAAAACACACATTATGCTCATACTAAATAAATGAACATAAAGAAAACTTAAAGAAGTATTACCTATGAAAACTAAACTTGAGAGAACTCTTGGAGAAATTTTGAGAGAGTAATTTTAGTGTATGGAAGGTGTGAAGGAAATGGAAGGAAGAGGGGGTATTTATAGGAAAAAGTGGAAGGAAATTTGTGTTAATTAAATCAATGGAAAATGAAACAATTTGAGGAGAGAGGGGGGTGTGGTCGGCGCTACTTGTGAGAGAGAGAGGGAGAGAAATTTATTTTTTTGTATTTTTGTTAATGAAAAGTAAGATATGAAAGATGTGAAGTTGAATTGGAAATGAAAATTGTAAGAAATAGAGGTATGGTTGTTAGAGTAGGTTATAAGAAAAAGTAGAGATAGATAAATAATATAGAATAGTAATAAATAGTGTAATGTAAAGTAGACATGACAAATAAAGTACCGATAGTAAGAAAATACGCGTATAATTGCGATATCTGATATTTTTAGTTAAAAAAATTATAAAACTGACATTTTCGAAAACATTATATCTTTACGAGTCTAACGGTATATTCAGAGTATTTTTACTATTTCGAGTCTCGAGGCATGCTTTTCGAAAACTGTATCCAATAGGGCTCAAAATGAATCGCGGTTTAACTAATCTGATATTTTTAAGCTTTCTCATGTTATTACGAACTATTCTACATACTAATCTCTTACTTACTTTCTTAGGGTTGCTTACACGGAATTGCCGGACTGAAACGGTTACGTCTAACTAGGGTTTTATTGATTTTAGGATTTCCGATTGACCTTTTAATTAGAGTTTAAGCTTAATTGATCACAAAACTTTGAGGGTTTACATGACCTAGTAATCAGTTTGCCATCATCAATTGTAGCGTCTCCACAATACCAAGGTTCTTACTTTATTATGAGCAACAGGTCGCAATTTTCTCTTGAGTTATGGTGGCCTATATAAAAAATTTCATTTATCAACTATCAACTATAATAAAGCAATGAGCTGTAAACATATGAGATAACTTTTGATGAATACAAATTGAGAGAGTTTTATCTTGAGTTTTGGAAAGAACTTATTATTGAACTTATCAAAATTTTCTCGTAGCATTCACCTTTAACTTATCAATCGGTTTGCCATCACCGATTGTGGCATATTCACTTATATCAAGGTTCTTTCATTGGTATTTCCTAAAGGGTCAAAATCTCCAAATCAAGGTTTTTAGGACTCAACCAACAAGTCACGGTTTCCATCGGTTCTTAGAACAATCTAGGGATTATTTTCCAATTTAGATTACAGGTTTCTTCATAGATTGGTGGGGTTCATTATTATATCATTTGATATCATAGCAATATCAAATTCGTATCACATAGAGACAAAAAAATATATTGAATCATATATCATTACTTTCACTCTTTACGGGAATGTGGAAAAAAAAATCACTCTCATTTTTCGCTGATGTAAAGTACGCACTTAATTTAGGATTTTTCTTATTGTTTTATTATTTATTTTTTTATTCTTACACACTTAGACGACTGTATAAGCCATGTGCACAATTGCACTAAACGACACAGCAAACGATTTTCTTACGATCATAAGTTTCACGTTGTATTTCTTTTTCTTTTTCTGTTTTCTGATTGGGTGTTTTAAAACACATACACACACCCATATATATATATATAATAGTTTATTCAATTGTTTTCACAACTAAAAGTCAGATATTATGGGGAAGGCAACAATTAATCTCACGAGATGACTGCACGCTCAAACGAACCGTCAAATTTTTTGGGAGATCTCTGAGCTATCCAAAACCTTATAAATCTAAGGATTAAAGTAATTCATAGGTCAAATGAAGTAAACCTAGGTGCATTAAAGAAACCACGTATTAAAATCTCATGGCTTATCTTAAGTGCTTCATTTTCATCTTTGTTATAAATCTTATCCTCCTCAATGGCATTAGCTGCTCATATCAATATCTCAAAACTTCAACAGATCGGAAGCGACTGTATATATTTGGGGATTCCCTTTTCGATGCCGGAAATCAACAATACCTTCCAAATGGCACGGATTATGTTGCTTCAATTCACTATCCATATGGTTTTACGTACTTTACTAATTCCACCGGAAGATACTGCGACGGTCGCATTGTACCAGATTTCATATGTAATACCTTACTGTTTTATCATATGTCTTCTTATAAAGTATTTGCATAATAACACACATGTATCTTTATATGGTGGAGTTTTGTTGTTTTTCTACGCAAGCAATTCAGCCCTGTATAATTTTATAAGGATCCATAAGGATATATGATTTTTGGCAGCGGAGTATGCAAATCTGGGTTTGATCCCGCCTTCCATGCAGCCGGGAGCAGATTTTATTAATGGAGCCAACTTTGCTACAGCTGAAGCATGTGCTCTTGACATTGGTAGCGACATTGTAAGTAATTATTTTCCTCCGAACTTTGTCTAATCTTGGATTTGTTGGTGCATCAAATTAAGTAGAGCTGTTGGACATACTAAAGTGGGGTAGACATTGTGGGTCAAAGTAGGCTGGCCTACATGTGACTTTTAGGTTAAAGTGGTGCAGGGAAGATTGCCCATATTATCCTACTTATATAGCTTTTAAAAAAATGATATGTCCGTAGTGATTGATATTAGCTTTTTTTTTTTTTTCGTTGGTGGCATGCAATAAGAATGAGATGCAACTTAATGAGTTATTATAGGGTATCCGATCTGTAAAAGAGTAGAGTAATACATCCATAGTGATTGGTATTGTTTTCTTTGTTGGTGGTATGGAATAGAAATAGCGATACAACTTGGTAAGTTATTATAAGATACATGAACTGAAAAAAGAGTTAGGTTTTTGAAAATTTTTTAAGACCACATGGGTTTAAGGTGGATTGCAAGTCATAGTTATGACTCGATGGAAAACCCAACCCATCAAAATATAAAAAAAATTAAAATAAAAATTACAAGATCAAAAGAGAAACCTAGAGTATCATAATCCTTCTTCACTCTCTCTTAACTTATTTAATCGTGATAAAATTTTTTAAGCTCAATTCATAATTATGTATTTGTAACTAATATTCATAATGTACAATACATTATATATCACTAGTAGAAATGTTGGTAGAGGAGGTGAAAATTAAGAGGCGAATTTCGCCTCTTAAAGTATCTGAGGCGAATTTCGCCTCATCCTAGTCAGCTAGTGAGGCGAAATTCGCCGCTGACTAGGACGATGAGGCCAAATTCACCTCACTAGCCTAGTCAGCGGCGAATTTCGCCTCACTAGCTGACTAGGATGAGGCGAAATTCGCCTCTTTATTGAAATGAGGCGAAATTCGCCTCATCTTCGCCCTATATATAGCCTCCCCTCCCTTTCTTTCACTCGCACCTCTCACATTCTCTCTCTCGCACATCTCTCCCTCGCACTCCCTCGCTCGCGCACACGCACACAACACACACCGGCCCACACACACACACACACACACACACACACACACGCACACTCACTCGCCCACACCACACACACTAGCTCACTGACGTGCACACACCACCACCCACCCACAAACACACATACACTCACGCACACACATCAGAAAAAAAAAATATTTTCGATTACGTAAATTTAATTATACGGTAAGTTTTTATTTTTTATTTAATTCTTGTAGTATTTTATTTTATAAAATATATTTTTGATTGATATTTTAATTTTAATGCAGGTATCTGATAATTTGGGTGGATTTGATCGGATATTTATTGTACTACAATTACTACAAGGTTAGTTCAATTTGTTATGAAATTTTTAATTCATTTATTTAAATAGTAGTAGTAATATATTTATGTAGTAATATGTATTTAATTTATAGTTATGTATATTAGTGTGTAGTTGAAAAAATTATAGATTTTTAGGATATGTGATTACATGTTATTATTCAATCTATGTTTATTATGTTTAATATCATGTCACATAGATTAAATATAAATACTGAGATGTTAATATTTTCATGTATATTGATTAATGAATGTTCAATATATAGTTATGTATTTATTGTTAGAAATTGAAAAAACTATGTATACTTAGGATCAAGTATTTATATATTATTCGAAGCTTGTTTTATATGTTTAGATTAATAAGACATAAAATAAGTGTAAGTATTGAAATAATACTACTTTATATGTAGTATTTCCTGTATATTATATGTATACTTATATATTTATTATAAGTAAGGTAAAAATATTATATGTATTTACGATTAGTGATGGCATATAATTGTCTAATATATGTGTATTGTGTTTTCTTTTATGATACATAGTGTAAATACAATTATTTAAATATTATTAATTGTATGTGAAAAAAATCATATATAGTTACAATATAACAATTATATATTAATGTTTAATACATGTGTAATATGTTTAACTTCATAAATGTATGTATGTATGTGTACAGTAGTAAATGCTCCTATTTATATGTTTATGAATTAATTTATGTTAAATTTGTAGTAATGTATTCTTCTTAGAGATTCAATAAAACTATACATATTATCTGTAATTGCATGACACATATAGGGTTAAATAATAAGTAAATAAACATATGGTGTTTCAATATTAGATGCTTGCATAGTTATAGGAGAGTTATCCGATGTGACTTAAATGTGGTAATTAATTAAGTGTCAATTTAGGATGTCTGAACGAAGTTGGCATATGACACGTGATTTGACAACAACGCAATATAGAAATGGGGTTAGAGAGTTTTTAGAAGCTGCTGTAAACCATAAGCGGGCAGATGGACTGATTAGATGCCCTTGTAGAGATTGCCTAATGGTTCATGGCAATCTATTCAGATTATTGAGTATCACCTCCTCAGGAGGGGAATGGCTTGGACCTACTCCCCTTGGATTTATCATGGTGAGGATGTAGATGAATACGAGGTACATGATAATGTTGTTATGGATGAAGGGAGCAATCCACTTGAAGACACGCACTTTGAAGATGAGGCAGATCAAAAACTTTTGGAAGATATTGCTGTTAATATAAGTGATGGCGATGGCGATGATATGACAGCGAAGATGAAAGTAGTGGGTTTAATGGAGATGGGTGGACTGGAATGTTTGAAAAAGCAAAGAGTCCAGTGTATCCGGGATGTACAAAGTTTTCATTATTATCAGCAGTAGTGCAAATGATAAATCTAAAGATTGATGGTAAGCAGTCTGTGAAGTCATTTAACAATTGGCTTGACTTAATAAAAAGTTTGTTACCTGCCGACAATTTGTTACCTACATCATATTACGAAGCACGGAAGTTTTTGAAGCAGTTAGGCATGGATGCAAACATGATTCATGCTTGTAAAAATGATTGTGTTTTGTTTCGAAAAGAATTCAAAAATCTTGATACATGCCCAGTGTGTGGGGAAGGAAGATGGAAGCTTCATAAAAAACAAAAAACAGTACCGGTTAAGGTGTTGCGACATTTCCCATTAGTTCCAAGATTACAAAGGCTTTTATGTGCCGGAAGACGGCTCCAGAGATGAGATGGCACAAGGAAAAGTATATATCGTAGATGGTGTGTTGAGGCATCCGGTGGATTCCGAACAGTGGAAGGATTGGATAACAAATATCCTTTGTTCGCATCGGACCCCCGAAGTGTACGATTAGGACTTGCCACTGATGGGTTTAATCCATATGCAAACATGAGCACGACATACAGTGTGTGGCCAGTTATTATGTTTGTATACAATGTTCCACCATGGAGATGTATGAAGGAGCCATATATGATGATGTCTCTTTTAATACCGGGGCCGAAATCACCAGGTAAAGATATTGATGTGTACTTACAACCATTGATAGATGAGCTACAAGAACTTTGGACAAGTGGGGTCAAAACACTAGATGTGGTCGAAGGACGGGTATTTCGACTGCATGCTGCATTATTATGGACTATTAACGATTTCCCGGCATACGGTGACATTTCAGGTGGACGACGAAGGGTTATAAAGCATGTCCAATATGTAACATTGACTGCACAAGTGGCCATTCAAATAGTAAGTTCCACTATATGGGCCATAGACGGTTCTTGCCTTTGAGACATAGGTGGCGCCATGACAGGGTAAGTTTTGACGGCACCACGGAAACACGGGCACGACCAAGGGATTTCTCTGGTTCAGACATCATCGATCAATTGAGTCGATACGAGCATGTCATTTTAGGGAAATTGCAAGAGCGCCTATGCCGTCGGAGGAATGAAGACGGGACAAATTGGTGTAAGAAGAGTTTGCTATTCCGATTGCCATATTGGAGTGAATTGCACATCGACATAATCTTGACGTGATGCATATCGAAAAGAATATATGCGATAACCTAGTGGGAACTATTTTTGGTCTTAAGGGCAAGTCAAAAGACACAGAGAAGGCGAGACTCACACTCCAAGAAATGGGTATTCGTTCCGAGCTACACCTGCAGCAACGTGGTGGACGCATTTTCAAACCACCAGCTGCATATACACTATCGACTAGGCAAATGAGAGAGGTATGTAATTCAATAAGGGATGTGAAGATGCCTAATGGATATGCTTCAAATATATCATCCTGCTTAGGCGCTGATGAAGTTAGTTTGAGAGGTCTTAAGAGTCACGATTGTCATGTCTTGCTGCAACGTATTCTCCCGGTTGTCATTCGTGGGGTCTTGGATAATCGCATTTACGATGTTGTATGTGATGTATGTCGTTTTTTCAGGGAATTGACTGCTAAAGAACTCCGTGTAAATTTTTGGAGTCTTTGGAAAAAACAATAATCCTAACTCTTTGCAAGTTAGAGATGATATTTCCTCCTGCTTTTTTGATATTATGATACATTTAGCCGTCCACCTTCCAATGAAGCACGCATATGTGGTCCGGTCCAGTACCGGTGGATGTATCCTGTTGAGAGGTACATGGGAGTTCTAAAAGCAGATTTGCGGAATAGGGCAAGACCGGAAGGTTCAATTACGAGTCGTATGTTGTGCGGGAGAGCACTCAATTTTGCTCACTATATTTTGATAACATGGACTCAAGAATAAATAGACCCCACCGACAGTGGGACGAACCGCTGGATGAATGTCCATCATCATCGTTTCGAGTATTCACACAGCCCATACGTTCAATAGGTGCATGCACTATAACAGGCTCGGATGAGAACTCAACAGGATGCATTGGACAGTGTTGAATAATTGCGAGGAAGTGCAACCCTTTATAAGGTATATCATGTCTTTTCATTCATTTATGACTGATAACAAGATATGTTCACCAAGATTGAAGATGGACTTCTAATGAAATATCTTACAGGGAGTTGAGAACGAACTAACTGCACGTGGAGCATGCAATGTGGGAGGAATAGTATGTAAACATTTTGCCGAGTGGTTTAGAAATAAGGTTAAAAACTTGTTGAAGACTTCAATTCCATTAATTCATCGATATCTTGACATGTAACTTTAATTGTTGACATGGTATGTAGATTATGGAGCAAACGGCTGTCCATGGACATCAGATGCCAGAAGATCTTGAAGCGTTAGCTTGGGGCCCTGAAATTCATCGATATAGCTTCAATGCTTGTATCGTGAATGGTATCCGATACAACACAGAAGCCAAGGAGGTTGGCTTAAGATCACAGAATAGCGGTGTATATGTCATCGGTGCAGATGGAGGGCAACAACTTACATTTTACGGCGTTCTCACCGAAGTTATACAACTAAATTATGTGGGGTCGAAGAAAGTGTTTTTATTCAAATGCAGGTGGTTTGATACGGAGAAGGATAAACCAGAAATTATCGACGGAGACCTCATCTCCATCAACACCGCAAGGTCATGGTACGATAACGACCCGTACATCCTTGCCGACCAAGCACAACAAGTATTTTACCTAAAGGACCCAAGCAAGCGATACGGCAATTGGAAGATTGTCCAGAAAGTTGTACACCGTCATATGTTCACACGTGCTCTCTTCCAAACTGAGAGTATAGAAGATGTTGAATCGTTCGAGCCACCTCCAATAGAGGAGGCAATGCAACAGACAGTGCAAAGGCCATGGACAATTCCAATCAATCGCATATTTGTTGATCTAGGAAACCTTACACGCTTACCCGACCCGAGTGCGGGATGCAGTAGCATAGGCGATTACGATTTGGACGAATAGATTGTACGGATACGTTTATTTATTTTATTATCTATCACATGTACTTTGTTTGCGTAATGATCTCCACGAAATGTTTAAGTAACCGGTGTTATTTTTTGAACTTGCAGGATGAGTAGCTCCGATTTCATGGATCAGCTTTTGGACGACTCTGAGGCACATCCGGAGCAGTACACTGGTGGGATTTAGCTTCATTTGTAAATGTTTTATCTGTCATAGCAATATTATATCAATTTTGGACTCATGCGTTTCATTTTCTTATTTTGTTATACAGGAGGATCGTTTACTGCCTTACTTACTGATCGGCAGGTCCGACATCCCGATGACCAGTCGGGTCAGGCGGCTGAGCCACAGCCGGGATGGGTAAATGAGCTGGGGAGGGGAAGAGGTGTTGTACGACCTCCCGGATGATATGCCTGCTCAGGTTGACCCAGATGACCCACAGGCCGCAGCAGTGGAGCAGGAGGAGGCCGCTGTGGCGGCTCAGCATGAGGAGGCAAACATCACGGTGACAGATAGGCGCCGGGGTATGTATAGAGGTTACCGGGCGGAGGAGGAGTATAGGAGGACAGGCCGTAGACCGACTATCACTATGCCTGATGGGTTTATGGGTCTCATATGCTCATCTCCGGGGATGGTTAGGTTGGAGTTCTTACTCCATCACAGAGCTTCGACGAAGTTGTTTGTCCCTGGAGGTCGAGGAAAGGCATGGTCAGCATTTCCCGAGGCTATCGACATGGCATCATCCGCCGTGTAATGGTAAGTTAATTTTAAATGTAAACATATACGAAAAACCAATTTTTGGCTCCTGTACCTTCCTTTAACACTAATTTTTTTGGTTCAAATTTGCAGAACAAGTTCGAACTACCCGAAAATTGGCGGACAATTCATAAATGGTGGGTGGCACTGGACTTTCTTGCAAGCAAGTCATATAGTCAGCTTCGATACAGGCTTAAACGTTATGTCATAGCCAAGGGTGGAGGCGATGCAGCTGCTAGTAAGCCACCACCGGGTTTCGAGCACAGGTTAGATGAATGGAGGGCATTCGTCCACTTCCTGAGACAGATCAAGATTATAAGGTACGCTTCTCCATGTAGTAAATTACATATGCATAAGATATAGTTCATTGTTCACTTCTTCTCGAAACGTGTAGTTGCGATCCACGGTGAATGCGGAGAACAGGAAGAAGCAACTGTCAGTTCATACAGGTGGTACAAAGTCCATGCTCCAGCATGCACTCACAAATGTAGGTATTCCAATTACAATGAATGTGGGTTTATATGCTATGTTCTTGTACTGACTTTTTTTAATAATGTATTACAGGATCTCACGCCAATACAAAACTACCGACATACCCACCTAAGGAGACAGAAAGGGCAGTTAACAGATCGATGGGAGTCGGAGGTCTCCATGCAGAATTATGTTAGTATTTTCGATTCTTATATTTTTTTTTGTAGTAGTTTCATATCCATCTGTTTGTATGATTATATCACCTTGTGCTCATGTTGTTTCAACTAGGAACGAATGGTGGAAAAAAGAAAGCATGAGGATGATATTGCTGCTGCGTCAGGTCAGCGACCTAAGGAGGATAAGGTCATATGGAGGAGGTTTTGGGCCACCGATCTGCCTACCGACGTGGCTTCGGTTACGGCATGCCAATAGATCAACATAGGGTTGATTACTATGAGCAGCCACGTGAGGAGAATTTGGTCCACTCTGAGTATGATAGGACCAGCCAGGAGGCCAAGATTGAGAAGATGCAAGAGAAGATGATTTGCTGATGAACTACGTCCGTCCCCCTACTACATCTTCCTCCGGGCAGTACCCTCCATACCAGCACGCAGCACCACAGATGGGGACTTCCACTTATGGCCCTGATCCTAGTCAGCCTGGCTTTACGCCATTCACACCAGTCCCACCTCCTCCGTATCCTTACCATGGGTTTTATGGGATGCCGAGCCATCCATCCATGTTCACGCATCCTCCACACGATCCGACACAGTCACCAGGCAGCTCCGCACAGCAGAGAGGACCACATCCTCAGGGGTTCATCCCATGGGCGGGGGTCCCGGTTTTGCGCGTTTGCGTCACAGCCGTCGCGTTTGGATCGTACGCTTTTCCTGGGGCTCCTTCGTCTTCACATCCTCCTGCCTCTCAGCAGCCTCCACATACTCCGACTCAGCCCGCAGCTGTTCAGTCGACACCGGCTTCGACTCCCCCCCATACAGTATCACAGAGGACATCTGAGAGGATCTGGTCGTGCTCGACTCCGACAGGAGCAGCGACAGTAGCTGCTATCGTGTTTTTTATTTCCTCATCGTTTTTTATTATTCCGGACATGATGTTCACGTTTTATTGCATTACTTGTTTCGCACCTTGTTGTCATGCTATTGATTATGATTACCGTCATATTTTGTCCCTTAGTACTGTAATTTTTACGACGAGTACCATGCACAGCTAATATTTATAAAAGCATTCAACAACCCGCAGTATATCTCTATTCACCATGATCGAACATATATTAAATAAATTGGAAAGGACAAATTTATTATTTAATGTGTTAAACACTGAACAAAATTTTCAAAAAAATTACAGGAAAATAAACACAAATTACTAAATAGGGCAATGGTAATTACTTTTAGCTAATTCAAGCTCATTTCGTCTATTTGGTTACGTAACTATACATTACAATTTAACGTTTTCAGATTGGAAAAATGAAGGAATGGTTAACTATAAGCATTTGAAACAATATATTGCTCATGTAATTGAAAGATCATCCTAATTCATTCATCTAAGTTAATTACTTTTAGCTAATTCAAGCTCACTTAGTCAAGTTGAACTTAGATTCATTACAAATTCATTATACATGTAGGATTTATGTTAACTTGAACTCACCTTAACTTAAACTAAGTCAAAGATGGTTAACTTAACCTTAATCATTTAAATCAAAATGAAATACCCCAAATATTCACCTAGATTAGAAATTGAGTTTAGATAGATTAAATGAATCAAATGAATTATAGGACTTAATTAGACAAGTTGGTTTAATTTAATTAGCTAATAATTAAGTTGGTTTTGAGATTTAAAATTCTAAAATCTCTAAACATGTTCTAAAAATGTTTAGAGGATTCCTAAACATTCAATTTAGACCAAACATACTAATTCCTAAATCTCAGTAAAATTTGAGTTCATTTGCTTGAATAAAAATATCAGTTCTTGAACCCGAACTCAAATTAAATATCTTTGTACCCAAATTAAATTCCTAATTAAGTTCTTATTTTAAGATCTTAATTTATAACCTATCGGTTTAGAAATCATCTTTTAAATACTTCTGGAACTATAGATATTGATCTGATAGTTCTAAACATATACCCTATTTCTATTTTATATAAATTTAGCTTTGTCTTTTTCTTTTCTTTTATTATTTCCCTGCTGCCTCTCCTTCCTTCATTTTTCCGTTTTTCTTCTCTTTCCTTTCTTTCTTTCTTTCTTTCTTTCTTTCTTCTTCTCTTCTTCTTCTTTCCCTCTCCAAATTCAACTTGAATCTCAAGATCAAAGCCAACTAGAAGATAAATCAAAGCTAGGAGATGAACTAGATGGAGGAAACCGAGCTAGAGGAGGAAGTTTCAACTTGTGTTCTTTTCTAAAAGCTAAGTTATCTATTTCTATTTATCTTTGTTTTTACTTGTTATTTACATTTCTAATTGATGGATTGATGTTGAATTGGGTTGGAAGTGCTGTTTACATTTGTATTTGTTATTTAATGTTTGATGGAAGTGGAATTGGTGAAGAAGAGGATGAATAGTGAGTTGGAGTTTATTGAATTGAATTGAAGTTTGATTGTTGTTTGAAGTTGTGGGAAGAGATTTGAAGTGTTGGAAGTTGTTATTATAGTTTATTTAATGTTGAATTGATATAGGAAGCTTAGGAAATGATTTGAAGAAGTTTTGATAAAAGAAAAGTGTGAAAAACATGTTTTCGTAACCCTGTTCTGTCTTCAACGCCGGCTCCTGGAGCTTCTACGCGGCCGGCTTTGAGCCGGTGTTGAAGGGAACAGAATGCATTTTCTTAAAGCTGCCTCCAACGCTGCCGGCTTTGAAATTTACGCTGCCGGCTTTGAAATTTACGCCGCCGGCTTTGAAGTGCCGGTGTTCGTTTTACTCAATGCCCTGTTTCGCAGCCTCTTCGTATTTTGGCCATAACTTTTTCATACGACCTCCGATTGAGGTGATTCAAGTTGCTATAAAAAGCTTAAAAAGAGATCTACAACTTTTGTTTTGAGTTTTTACAAATTCGAAATATCGATGCTTAAATTTTGATTCTTTCCGGCTGTTGTGATTTTAAACAAAATAAAAACTTGTTTTTGATTTCTAAATGTTATTGTTAAGTGTAAATGGATCTTTTTGAGTTAAAATGAGATAGCTAAGTGATGTTTGATGTGTTATGTTGATAGATTGATTTAGTTAAGCATGATTTAGATAGATTTATAAATTCAACAAATAATTGAATTTCTAGGAGTATTAAACTAAAAGTAGTTATGTTGTATATATGATTTCCATTGCTTGATTCATGATGTTGTGATGACTTAGTGGAACTAAATGATCTTGGTAAGTATATAAATGATGAGTTATGTATTTATATGAATTTTATTTGAATTTCCTTCATGCTAAGTTTAAGATTTGTTTATTATTTGTTCTTATGATTAGTTATTGAACTTAAATGAACTTAGTTAACAAACTTAAGTTCAACTTGATTAAATAGACTTGAATGAGTTAAAATAAATTAGATTGAGTTAGTTTAATTACTTTGACTTAGTAATTAGATTAAATGATTAATTCTAATGAGTTTGACTTAATGAACTCAATTAAACTAAAATGAACTAGATTTCTTAAGCTTAATCCACTTAGCTTGGCTTTTGAATTAAATGGCTAAGGTTAATCAATTTGACTTGGTAAATGACTTAAATGACTAATTCTAATCAATTTGACTAAGGTTAAGCTAAAATGGGTTAGTAACAAATAATTGGGTTAAATGAATGTGTTAGGGTGATCTTTGAATAACATGAGGAATATGTTGTTTCGAATGTTCAATTGTTTTTGGATTTATATGTTTTTGAATATAAATGTTTTGTTGATGCTTTGTGGATAAGAAACCATAATTAAAGTGAAAAGAATTACTTTGACAGACAAAGGAGAACTGTCCATATTTTGGCGGGGCGATATTCGCAGCCATAGTGGGGTTCCACATTAGTGTCTGATCAAATAGGATTTAATAAAATGAGTTTGAGATGAATGGAGAAATAGCTTAAGTTCTTATATGATTTTGATAAAGTGGATGATTAGTTTAGTTTAGTTTCTTATACGAGCTCTTTCCTTAACAGAAGTGGATATCTGATTTATCTTCTGGATTATCTTCTGGAATTCCTTCTGAGACTCTATTTGGATTTCGTATATAAGGTACGCAGTAACTTGCGTGTTGGATGTTAGGATAGGCATCTAAAATGAATTAAGAACTTAAACTTGACTTAATAATTGATGAGTGTTGATTGTCTTTTACGCCGTTGAATCTGGTTCGGAGAGCGGGACCTTGCTCAGATTGGGGGCATGGTACTTTTTCGTTATTTGATATATCATCTAGGAGATATAAGTATCCGAGCTGCTTATATCAACCCCCTGAGCGTCGTGATGCGTTACTCAGGATCCCCTAGTATTACGGGCTACGCCGGAAGGTGGGGCTGCCTAGTCTGTATGAACAGTAGGGACCACTCAGGGAGGCGGACGTGATACTAGATCCTTGATGCCCGGAGTTTGAATACTCCCGTGTTGATTTGTTTACTTTAAAGAAAGATAATAACTTGTGATTGTCGCATTTGCATTTAGTTAAGATCGTGTATCACTCCGTGTGTGATTGTGTTACTGTGTACTGGGCTTCGGCTCATCCTTGTTGTTGTTATTCTTTTTACAGGTATTATTGTTGTTGATGTTGATGTTGATGAGGATGGTGATGGTGATGATGATTGATGTGATGATGTTTATCCCGGGTTTTGAGCGATTATGAAGATATGGGAGAATGAGTGAGGTGTGATAGGATCGAGATATTTCTTGTATTTTGTTCTTCTTTTGTTTTGTTTTGTTTTGTAAGAGGACTGGATATATTTATAAATTGTATTTTCTTTTAAGGGCTTGTTAATGCCCAATTGATTGTAAATGATTATCTACCCCTAAGAGTAGATCATAAAGTGTTTTTATAAAGTTAGTTTCTTAGAAAACTGGTTGCTCTGTAGGGAGTAGAAGTTTATAAGTTGTTTTATAAAATTTGATTTTCCGCTGCCGAATCCAGTTATTTAGAAATCTAACTAAACGATTTCATAAATTCTAAAATCAGTTTAGCAATGTTCAACATAAACACCTTCTTTTAAGATAACCTTACGTATAATTCGTAAGAGTTATACGTGGTTGGGGACTTGGTGTGCTTAATTTGAGAATTGAGCATGTCGGGTCTTTACACAAAATATAAGTGAAAGATGGTTAAACTAACTCAATCTAATTCATTTTAACTCATTGAAGTCTATTTAATCAAGTTGAACCTCGGTTTGTTAACTAAATTCATTTTTTAATTAACCTTTACATTTAATCTAATTATTTGTTAAATCTATAAATGTACTGAACTCATGTTTAATTATATGAACCAGTCAACATAACACATCAAACATCACTTATCCATCTCATTATAGCAAAAAAATATCCAATTTGTAAGAAAAAAACACATAAAACAAATAAAAACAAGTTGTTAACTTTGCATGGAAAATGTATCAGTTGAAAAGAAATGAAATTTAAGCACTGATAATTTTAGCATTTGCAAAAGCTCAATACATGAAAGTTGTATATCTCTTTCTTATCTTTCCAACGCAACTTGAATCGCCTCAATCAGAGATCAGATTAAAAAATTATGGCCAAAATACGAAGAGGCTGAGAAACTGAGATTTAATTTGGGAATTGAAGATCTTAAAATACGATAGGTTATAAATTAACATCTTAAAATAAGGACTTAATTTAGGAATTTAATTTGGATACAAACATATTTAATGTGAGTTCGGGTTTACGAACCAATATTTTATTCAAACAAATGAACTCAAATTTTAGTAGGATTTAGGAATTAGTGTTTAGGTTAAAAATCAAGAGTTAATGAATCCTCTAAACTATTTTAGAGGATTTTTAGAGATTATATCGTATAATTCATTTTATTCATGTAATCTATCTAAACTCAATTTATAATCTAGGTGAACATTTGGGGTATTTCAATAACAACACCAACGTAGATAATTTCCTCAACAAACTAGCTTACTAAAATCTACTTTTATCAATATCTTATTTACATATTAAATATCAAGTAATCTATAAGACTATAAATCACAGATTTTAATTGTAAAAATTTATGTTCGTACGAACAATTTCATAATGAATACGATAAATATATTATTATCACAATCCATATGAAATAATTAACGGTATTGTAATTAATATATGTTAATTTTATATTTTCGTACAAAGTCGAAATCTTCTTTTATATGTTTAGTATTATTAAAAATATTCTCAATATACAAAATGTCGAACAAATAAATATTTTTATAAAAATAAATATCCAACTGAATAAGATTAATTTTTAATCTCATGTACTAGTAAATCAATTGATTAACAAATAAATATTTTTATAATTATTATTAAATCTATGAAAATATTTCTTTATATTATAACTCTCTAGTCTTATCTACTAGTAAATAAATTGATTAGTATATATATTTTATAAAAAATTAATATATAAATATTTTTGTAATTAATTTTTAATGAATAAAAGTACATTACCTAATTGAATAAGATTTACCTTTAATCTTATCTACAAATAAATATATGGATTAATAAATATATATTTTATTATTAAATATTTAATCTATATAAATAATTTTGGTATTTAATTTTTAATAAATAAAAGTATACCACCCTATTGAATAAGATTAATTTTTAATCTTATCTACTAGTGAATAAATTGATTAATAAATATATAATTTAAATATGAAATATTTAATCTATATAAATATTTAATGTATGTACATATTATTTATAATTAACTTTTAATAAATAAAAGTACATTATCCAATTGAATAACAATGACTTTAATTCTTATTTACTATAAGTAAATTCATTAATAAATATATATATATTTTTTATAATAAATATTTAATCTATATGAATATTTTTTTTATTTAAATTTTCATAAATATAAGTACATTACTCAATTGAATAAGATTTACTTTTAATCTTATATATTAGTAAATAAATTGATTAATAAATATGTAATTTCAATATATTAAATATTTAATTTATATAAATATTTTTTATGATTCATTTTTAATCAAAATAAGCACATGACACAATTGAATAAGATTAATTTTTAATCTTATTTACTAGTAATTAAATTGATTAATAAAAATATTTTAATAATTAATATTTAATCTATATATAATTTTTTTATAATTAACTTTTTAATAAATAAAAGTACATCACTCAATTAAATAAGATTAATTTTTAATCTTATTTAATAATAAATATGTTGATAAATAAATAAATATTTTTAATAATTAATATTTAAAAAATCATACAAAATTTTCTCTAAAAATTTTTAGTAGCGACGACGCGGAGAAGAAAAGCGGGGCGGGAAGTTGGAATTTTTATTATGAGGCGAAATTCCCCTCATTTTATCATATGAGCCAAATTTCGCCTCACTGTCCTCTCATGAGGCGAAATTCCCCTTAGATTTCAACATATGAGGCGAATTTCGTCTCATCAGCCCAGTCACACTGCCTATAAATACACCCCACTTCTCTCCTCTGCTCGCACAAATTTCCCTCACAAATTTCCCTCCCCTCTCTCTCGATCGCTGCTCAACATCAGTTAATTTCATCCTCTATTTTTATTTCATTTACTTAATTTTTATATTTATTTTTTATTTATAATTATTTATTTGAATTTATTTTTGCAGGATTTTACCATTTCTCATTACAAGTTCAACAATATTAAAATCAAATATAATATAAGGTATAATATTTTCATTTATATTTACAAAGTTTTTGTAATTTTTTCTAAATTTTAGATATATTCTACTTTTTATTTTATAACATTTATATCAATATAAATATATTTATAATATCATAACACTTTTATTATTTCAAATGTTTAGAATAACAAACTTACATACAATATTTTAAGTAAAATATAAATATATTTGTAATATTAATTATAAGTTTTTTTTTAAATTATTGCAATAGGTGTTGTATTTTTTATTTATTAATTCTGAAAAAATATATTAATTAATAAATTTTAAGGCAAATATTAATAGTAATAAATTCGTAATATTAATTATATAATTTTTATAATATGTGTTGCATTTTTTTAAAATTCTAAAATAATATATTAATAATTAAATTTTAATTAAAATAATAATAATTTAAATTCTGAAATAATATATTAATAATTATAAAATTTAACTAAAAATTATTCGTCTGTGAATGTGGAAATATGTTTGGTAGATGAGGCGAAACTCGCCTCCCTCTTTCTATATGAGGCGAATTTCGCCTCATGTCGCCTCACTAGCCGACGTGGCCCTCAGAATTCAATGAGGCGAATTTCGCCTCATTAGTACTATATGAGGCGAAATTCGCCTCATGCCACGTCGGCTAGTGAGGCGAGTTTCGCCTCACTAGCCGACGTGGCCCTCAGAATTCAATGAGGCGAATTTCGCCTCATTAGTACTATATGAGGCGAAATTCGCCTCATGCCACGTCGGCTAGTGAGGCGAAACTCGCCTCACTAGCCGACGTGGCACTCCCATCCTACGATGAGGCGAAATTCGCCTCACTTTTTAAAACGTGAGGCGAAATTCGCCTCTTTTTCCCTAAGATGGCCGACCTACACAGGCGAATTTTCGCCTCAATAGCATTACTGAGACGAAATTCTAAGCTACTGAGGTGAAAATTTTCGCCTCTTATTGTCATTTTTTTACTAGTGTATTATGGTTATGTTATGTATAAAATTGAATATTCACAATAGTATTATTTTTTGTCTAGAAAAAAATAGAGACCTAACCTTTTTTTCATTTCTCTGTGGAGTTATTTTTCTTTACTTTAATGCCTTGACTCATATTTTGTTATTTAATTTTTAGGTTATAATAATATTTTTGTTTTAATTATATCCGTGTATTATCTTCAATCGAGTCAGACAAAGAGGGATGGATCAACTAATGTTTAAAAGGGTTAGGTCTGACTACAAAAATTAAAACCTTATAAAGTTTAGGTTTGATAGATTTTATAAAGAAGCTGGTCTAATTCAAATCCTATATATAATATATTTAAAACTCGACTTGATTGCATCTTTATATCGTATCAGTCTCTACTTCGAGATTTAAATGGGGGTTATATATCTTGTCCAAGATCTAGATGGCGACGGAGGCTGTCGGTAGGATTTTATTTAAAGTTAGTTTCATGTTTAAAATAAATAGGCTAATCTGTTTCGCCACCTTTTGTTAACTATTATTAACTCAAATGGGACAATTCTCCCATCACTTCATTTCTTTTTCTAGGCTATTCTTCAACATTCTTGGTTTTCTAATTTTGATTCTTTTTGTACTCATGACTTGCACGTCGCAATGATCAATCCTTTCTAGCCCTACTGCACCATTATGCATCACTAATATATCTTTTCTCATTTTAGAAATGCTATTAACTATATACATACGTACATACATTTAAAGAAATCTTCCTTTTAAATACCTCCCCATCTTATCTCTAGAATCGTTCAAGCAAATTTCTCAGCAAGTACGTCTACAAATTTGTAAGGGTTTGAAATAATTAACAAAATTAATTAACTATGTACATGGTGCACTGTAATACTTTCAGGAAACACTCAATCTTAGAGACCAGTTGAATAACTTCACACATATGGTGACAAATATGAAGGCAACAATTGGTGATGCCGAATCCAAAAAATACTCATGGAAGCCGTTTATATTTTTAGCATTGGAGGCAATGATTATGGATCTTTTTATGAGAATTATTACAATGATAATGGAACCCTACCATCTCAAACCGAACAGGAAGCATTTGTGGAGACCGTTGTTGGCATCATTTCAGCAGGACTCCTGGTATGTTTGCAGCTGTCTAATATTTCTTCGTTCATGTAAATATATCAAAGATAATATAAATTTGCTTCGGTGTCTAAATAATGAATGTCCATTTTGGTACAAGGCTTTAACGAAAATGAAAACTTACTTGCAACAACATCCTGTGCATATTAGAGTAATGGTTGGTATGCAGATATCGAGCCTGTATTTTTATTTTCGGTTTAATTTTCTCTAATCTGATTTTCATCAAACCATAACTCATTTGACATAAACTCTCTACTAGAAATTAAGAAAAATTTCTAGTTTTGAAAAAATACTTTGAAGTCGCCACTCGACTAAAACAGAGAAAAAAAAAATTGCGATCAATAGGTAGACTGATCCTAATTTTTCTATTTGATCTGCGAAAATTGTTTAATAAAACTAGAAATTACCGTATTTGAGGGCTATCCTATTAAAATTTATCGGTTACTACTTTAACTTTCCAATTATATATTATTCCCTAAATATCCTAAAATTTCTTATTATGTGATATTTACAAGATATTTACTTTACCAATTTTATGAAGTGAACAACATTAGTCAAATTTATCAAATTTTACAAAAAGAAAACCAATATTTACATGCAGCACAAAAATAGCAATATTCACATTAATTTTGCAAAAAATAAGTTTTTATCTTTTTTAAATCATCCGTTAGGTGCCTATGCATCCGCTATTCAGAATAAGATGATAAATTATTCTTTTAATGAAAATTTTAATTTGTTAGTTATTTTTAGAATTTTTGAAATCTTATCTCTTTAAATTCATTAAATTTTATTAAATTCATGAAAATTGATCCTTTTACCGTGAGCCCTAAATTTATCAATTTGGTTTTTGACAAGTTTATGAAAAAAATAGAGTTTTATAAGTGATAAAAGAAATTTGAATAAGAGTCTATAGCCACATACTATAACATGAATTTCAAATCACACTACGTATCAAGATTGGGGCTTCTATGAGGATTATCAATATCACAAATCTTAATCCTAACAAAATAGACTCATATAATATACACATCACAATATCTCAATTCGTGACATTATGAAAATAAATAATTAGATATTTACAAGGCTCTAAATTTTCAAAAATCATAGTATAATAAGACATATCACCTACCAATTGTAAATTTGAGTCAAATCAAGTTTTTATGCCAGTAAGATTATCATCCATCATGGTAGAATATTCATATTAACAAGGTATCAACAGAACAGGTACATCATATTGGATCATATATATATATATATATATGTCATCAATAGAATATATACATCATGGTGAGTATAAAAAAAAAAATCAGTAAGATTACACATGTCAGGGTAAAAATCATTTATTCATGTCAACAAAAGATCGATAGAATAACAAAATACCATATCATGGTAAATACGTTAATGTTAACGTGATATCAAGAGAACTCATCATGATAAAAAAATTATAAAAATCGTATTAAATCCAGGATACAATGCAAGATCACGAGAAGAAGAAATTTTGATAACAATTTATATAAAAGGGATATTAATAGACAAGTATTCATAAAAGGGTATTACTAATTTTACATATTTTAAATTGTCAAAGCAACACAACACATCCATTCCAGATTTTTCTTATTATTACAATTACAATATATTATTATTATTATTACAGTTTTTTCTTTTTTATTTTTATTAACATTGTTTTTTATTAATTTCATTATTAAATTAAATAAAAAAGAAAAATAATAAAACTTACCTGCGCACGAACTGGAGAAACAGGGACAATCGGCGTTGAAGCAACCGCGGCGAGCTGGGTTTTTTTGGGTAGAATGACCGGTCAATCGGGTTTTGGCGGCTACTGGTCAGTGTGGTGGCTGGGATTTGGTTGGATCAAGCCAGGGAAGGCCCACGACCAATCTGATGGAGATAGTTCGCAACGAGGAGTGCCAGGATGCACGGTTTTGAGAAGGCCGTCAGCGGTGGCGATGGCGGTTTTACGACGAGGCCAATTACAGCATCCTCAATCTTTGTTCAACCTACCAATTGAAAGCTTGCAACCCTCTGCAGCTTCCCATAACACTCAATTCGCCCAATTTGACCTATATCAACATAAATCAGAATATTAGCTTACGAAACCCTAGTTCATAAACCTCAATGAATTTGAAAAATTTGAGTAAACTGAGAGCCAAACCTCCTAGGGCTATGTTGCTCATGGTCTATTTACGCTACTTAAGGTTCTTATTAAGCTCTAAAACTTGCTAATTCAAAATAATTGCAAATTTAGGATTTTTTACGTCAGTTTTAGCACAAATTTGGGGAATTTGCCAAATATCACGATTAAATACTATTAGGAAAAAAGATCCAATATTTTTCCTCTTGCCAAAAGTGAAAACATGCAATAAAAAAAATTGCATAAAGTAAATAACAAACACCAAGATATAACATGTAAAACCTAAAGTGGGAAAAACCACGAACCAGCAGCGCACAAATTCATCCACTATAAACAATATAATGGGATTATAAATTGTTGTTCATCACTAGATCTCTCTAGTGGATTACTGATTCATCACCTTCAGCTAGTGGAATTGCAAACAAAAACAAGATATATTCATCTAGAGTTTCTCTCTCTAGGATTCCCTCTCTTTCTTTCTCTAGATCTATCATATCTAGGCTTGAGAAGAAACACCCATCTTGTTCTCTGTTTCTTCTCTTCATCACCGCTTTATGCGGAATACCTTTCATCACCATTGACCGATGGAACACCGAAACAAGGATCAACATCTTGTCCTTCTACATACCCCATGGTGTGTCTCTACACCTTTCGGTGTATATAATCCACACGCCTCACGGCATGTCTCTGCACCTCTACTGGTGTATATAATACACACCCCTCACGGTGTATCTCTACACCTCTACCAGTGTATATAATCCGCACGCCACCCGTTGTATATCTGACGCAGCGGAGGTACGATAAGGTTTATCGCAAGACGTTGATTCGCACATGAATATCCGGCTTGCAATCTTCAAATATCTATTGATTCTGAGAATATCTAGATATCTGGCATCAAAAATCGAAATCTACATGAAGATAACGAGTTTTGGAATAGAGAGAACACTCTTAAAGAAATTTTATTCAAAACAATCTTTCGTCTTTCATATACCATAGGACTTACATATATATGGGCAAGCGTGAAATTTGCCATAACCGACTAAAACCTATTAAATAATATTAAATAGCATTTAAAAAGGAAAAACTAAAACTGATATCCTATTAAAAACATTAAATCCTATGAAACTGACATCCTATTAATAATACTAAATGATACTAACAATTATTATTTAAAAATATTAAATAATATTCTAAAGGCATTGACCGCATTATTAATTATGAATTTAAAAAACTCAAAAGACATGTAAAGTATGCCGCTCCAACATGAGTAGTGTAAAACTAAACACCGGCGGCATATGTTGCCGACATAGGATTTTCCGTCTCTTCATCATATGCTGCATCATCCTCCAGGCCGGACAAAATTCGACCTCGAATTTTTACCATGTTACATAGTAACTCTTCAACCTGTCTCCTCAACTCTTCATGTTTTGTAGGGCTCATTCGATCATGAAGATGGTTTAGAAGGGTTATGTCTGTTCAAGATCGATCTGGTATTGAATATCATGTAGAGGTAGTAAGCCATCATGCGATTCTTTAGGAAACACACCTTTAATCTTCTTCACTGTTGGAATGGCTATTTGAGATAACTCAAGTTCTCCTTTAACCTATTTACCCACTAAAGCAAACACAATATCAGAATCATGAATCTCCTGTTCACCACCTATCACGAATTCTTCCTCAACATACTCGGTGTCAAAAACAGGTCTTCCATCACCTATAGCCTCCAACACAACTTCATCATAAACTGGTTCAAAATTGCCTCTTCCTTCAAAGACATCCCTTTCATATTCTTCGTAAACGTCAAATATTGGTTCTCCATCATAGTAATCCCCATCAATAGAAGAGAAATCATCATCAAATTCTAGGATTTCTGTGTTCATCCTTAATTCCCTACGTATCTTCATTAACAAAAGAGGATTCATCATCTGATTCCTCATATCCTACGTCGTGTATCAAATCAGAATTAGGCACCAGATCAGGATTAGGGTTTCTACGTTTATTCTGATTCACCAAAAGTGCCTTCATCCTTTCTGTGACCTGATCCACCATAACACTTAACCAGCAATCGACTTTCTGCTTGATTCGTTGACCTAGGTCATCACGACCATAGATTTCATCTATACGTCACTGGTTAACCTGTTTGTGAGGCACCATGATATTCCAAGAGCGAACGCGGCTCTGATACCAACTGATGCACTGAAGGTACGATAGAGTTTATCGTAAGACGTTGATTCGCACATGAATAACGGGCTTGTAATCTTCAAATATCTATTGATTCTTAGAATACCTAGATATCTGGCATCAAAAATCGAAATCTACACGAAGATAACGAGTTTTGGAATAGAGAGAACACTCTCAAAGAAATTTCATTCAAAACAATCTTCTGTCTTTCATATGCCATTGGCCTTACATATATATGGGCAAGCGTGAAATTTGCCATAACCGAAAAAGGACTAAAACCTATTAAATAATATTAAATAGCATTTAAAAAGGAAAAACTAAAACTGATATCCTATTAAAAGACATTAAATCCTATGAAACTGACATCCTATTAAAAGACATTAAATCCTATGAAATTGACATCTATTAATAATACTAAATGATACTAAAAATTATTCTTTAAAATATTAAATGACATTCTAAAGGCATTGACTGCATTATTAATTATGAATTTAAAAAACTCAAAAGACATGTAAAGTACGCCGCTCCAACACGAGTAGTGTAGAACTAAAGGCCGACGGCATATGTTGTCGATATAGGATTTTCCGTCTCTTCATCATATGCTGCATCAATATCTCTACTGAAAAATAAGATAAGAAGAATTTGTAAGAAAAACAAGGAAGGCTCACATTTAATGCTAGCTGCATTTATTCCATTTGACTAGCATTAATTTCTATGTTAACCAACTTTGACTTTTATAAATACTCCTAATCTGCAAGTCTTCTTCTAAATATATCCAATGTATATTTAGGATGTCCTTGGTTATAGACTCATATGAGTTGGATCTATAACCCCAACAATCTCCCCCTCCAAGTCATATGGGGTTCCATCATGCCTACTGCCTTGGAGTCTCATGTAAGGATGTCCTGTCTTCTTACATGGCTTCTCCTCCCCCTTTTTTTTTTTAAACCTAGAGCCCTGATACCACTTTTTAAGGAAAAAGATCCAATTTTTAGGGTGCAAGTGTGAGAATCCCACATAGGAAATATGGGACTTGTGTGAAGAGTTTATAAGAGGAAAGACCCATGAACCCATTGCCTTAAGATTTTGGGTTATAGATGGTGTCAAAAACCTAATTGTGTTATCCTTCACAAAGCCCATTGGATTTCTTTCTATTGAAGGCATACTCCAAATCCCTAACAATTGGTATTAAAGCCGATGGTTTAGTTGGGAATCTCCCATGATTGGCCCACCATGTGGAAAGAAGAGCTTTGTAGTATGACTTATCTGTAAAACCCATGGTGAGTAGGTGGGATCACTCACAAAGTGGGTTTAATGGAGTCAGTTTGACAAGCTCTTGTTGAGGGAGAGTATGGCCTACCTCATTGTGGAGACTCACACTTGAGGGGGAGATTGTTAAGGTACAAGTGTTAGAATACCACATGGGAAATATAGGACTTGTGTGAAGAGTTTATAAGAGAGAAGACCCATTAACCCATTGCCTTAAGGTTTTGGGTTATAAATGGTGTCAAAAGCCCAATTATGTTATCCTTCACAAAGCCCATTAGATTTCTCCCCATTGAAGGCATACTCCAGATCCCAGCAGCGCATAGATTCATCTACTATAACCAATATAATGGGATTACATATTATTGTTTATCACTAGATCTCTCTAGTGGATTACCGATTCATCACCTTTAGCTAGTGGAATTACAAATAGAAACAAGATCTATTCATCTAGAGTTTCTCTCTCTAGAATTCCCTCTCTTTCTCTCTCTAGATCTATCCTATCTAGGCTTGAGAAGAGATACCCATCTTATTTCCTGTTTCTTCTCTTCATCGTCGTTTTAGGTGGAACACCTTTCATCGCCGTTAACCGGTAGGACATCGAAACAAGGATCAATATATTGTCCCTCCATAGACCCCATGATATGTCCCTACACCTCCTAGTATATATAATCCATATGCCTCACGGCGTGTCTCTACACCTCTATCAGTGTATATAATCCACACGCCTCACGGTGTATCTCTACACCTCCCTGATTTATATCTCTACAAAAATATAAGATTAGAAGAATTTGTAAGAAAAACAAGGAAAGCTCACATTTAATGCTAGCCGCATTTATTCCATTTGACCAACATTAATTTCTATGTTGACCAACTTTGACTTTTATAAATACTTCTTATCTTCAAGTCTTCTTCTAAATATATCCAATGTATATTTATAATGTACTTGGTTATAGACTCATATGAGTTGGATCTATAACCCCAACAAATACCAATTGATTTTGATATTTGTATCTTAAATATCAATTAGAAACTTCATATATCTTGATATTTTCCTAAAAACTCATATTTGAATAAGATCTTGATATTTTAGGAAAGTGATGAAATGATTTTTCCTAATTTTCCCTCTTTGATTTAATCCACTAAAACTCTAGATTAGTCCATGTTCAGTTTGCAATTTCACTACCAATTTGGTGAAATTGTAAAGCTAAACTACTCGAGAATGGTAGCAAAATGAGCTCATTGGACTACTTTTCTCATGTTCTCGAATGGCGAAGAAGATGAAGATGTTGACGTCAGCATGTGTTGTCCAATTAGATGTTACCATGTGTTTCTTGCAACACAAGAAATAAAAACTCATTTATATTGTTATCTAAAATTGAACCCATGACGCCTTCTATGTGTGTATGTGTATCCCTTACCAATAAGCCAATTGACTTTTTTTCTTGTCAATATTTGCACACAAAATGTACTTAAAGCTTACAATCTAGGTTCATTCAAATTAATTATTTAATTAAATGAAACCTAAATTAAATATACAATAAAAATCATATTTTATTAAATCCAAATAATTTTCTCAAGGCTCATGAAATTAGATTTTATTGTCATTTTTATTTCTTAAAACATCAACATATGACTTTTTGGGTTTAACATAATATATTTTTTTAATCATATACTAGAATATATGCATATTTCTATGTACATATTGTTAAACTTAGAGAAGGAAAAATGGAATGTCTATAATAGATATAGATATAGATGTTTGGCTGGATGGTTTTTGTTGGTTTGAAATGAGAGAAAATGGAATGGGTACTTCATCACGTTATTGAGTTGAGATGAGAAGCAAAATATAAAGAAATAAAATACTGATCAATTAAATATCTCCGATTGAATCTTGTCATTTTTTTTTTTCAGAAATTTGATAATTTTGTCTTATCTTAACTCATTTTCAACCTTTTTTCGCTTTTAAAAATGGAGAGAAACCAACGTGAGATTAAAAATGGAAATGTTCTCTTCATATCAACTCTTTTTTATTTTCATTTTAAATATAAAATATGAGATCACCATTTAAAATATGTTTTATACCTTATATCTTGCAATTAATATAAATGACAATGTTGTTACTATTTTCAAGAAATACATTTCAAGATTATTAGTTATAATTGAATTATTACATTAAATTCTTCCCATTTTATTCTACATGCCACATGTTGTGCATACAATTACAATTGCTGACATCTTTCAAATTCAAATCTCACTTTACAAACTTCTTTTTTAACTTACATTAGAACCAAGTACATCGTAATCATCCTAAGCTTGTAATCTTTAAATTTCTTAAATTTAAAGTATTAAGTTTTGCACCTAGTGTGCCATCACTATTTTATAATAATTAAATAAATAGATAAGAAGAAGGTAAAAGAACTTAAAGAAGGAATTATCATAGGTATAAGTGGGTAAAGAGAAGTTGGTTGACATTGTAAGGATAAAATGGAATCACACAAGGTAAGATAAGATACATGTAGTTTTAGTGAGAATCAAACTAGTAGACATAGCAGTTCCATAATAGATGCTTAAAAACATAAGTAAGTAATCATCCAACATACCAATGCAAAATTTAACTACCTTTACACAACCATTGCTCATAATAACTTTTGATAAAATTTTATCTCAATCTAAGTACCACAAGAAATAGCATATCATTACGAATTATTACTAAATTTATGTAGCCAAAATTATACATAACACCAAGTAGGGCTGGGTCTAGGGGAAAAAAACGAAGAAGAAGAAGAAGAAAAAGGAAAAAAAAAAAAAATTCAGCAAGAAAGAAAGAAAGCAACCGAACCACAAGCCACACAAAGCCAAAAGTTCAATTCTTTTTTAAATGCTTTGGTTTGTAGTAGATTTGGCCATAGAACAATAGTTTTGCAATTCGGTTTGATCAAGCAAACTAAACCATTCAGTTCAAACTAGACCTAACAATCGATGTTGTTAAAGATAGAAATACTACCAATGCATTACCATTTTATTAAAATTTACATTACTCTCACTATTAACAAATATAATAGAGATTTTGAGATACATATTTGTAGTGTAATCTAGAAAAGAATGAGAAAAACATCCAAGGAATCACACAACAAAAAATTTTAGGTATTTGGAATTTCATTTGATTCATACATAGCTTTACACATTTTTACTATTTAAACTTGCTAATTTACAAGTTGTGCTTTTACCGGTATAATGTGACTATTGACAAGTGTCTTTAGTAAATGAAAAGAGAAAAGGGAAATGGTTTATTTTCATTGTGTGTGTTCCGTACTACATATTTATATGTAAAATAGCTAAGAAAAATGCCTGTTCAATGCATTTATGTATATATAATGCACCGATCGCATTTTAGCTCCTTGCTTAAGTATATTTCTAAATAGAATGCTTGAAGTTGGATAAAAAAAAAGCAAAATTTTCAATAACTTGATATAATTTCATTTATTAATTTGTTAAAAGGTTTGAACACCACCAGAACTTGACCACACCATTTTTTTGTGATTTGAATAAAAAAAATACAAATCGAACCATATGATTAGTTTATATTCTATTAAAAAATTGAACCTAATTAAGGTCCAATTTGATTTAAAGAGCAAACTAGACTGAACTGTAACTTGCCTATCTATAGCTCCAAAAGTGATATAGATAATCGTTCATTTCAACGCCACGATTCAAGTAAAAATAATTTATTTAGGGTGGTCTTTGAAGATGCGTATATATTCTTTTCTTGATAAAGGTTATGTATCATATAAAAAAAATTGTTTTTTTCAGATCTGACTGTTTTACAATTTTCCAAACGCCCCTAAATGACTGAGGCATCCATGGTCATAAAATACGGGGCAAGTTAATGTAGCAATGTTTATTAGGCCTGTGAGGGGAAAAAAAAAATGACTTCATCTAACCGTTCTTTCGAGTATCTGCTAATCACCCATAAATAATGTCAATCAATCCATTAATTAATTATTCTGGTTGATTAATCACTAATTGATTATTTAGTCAACTTCTTTAATTTTCAATTACTTTATATATTCAATCATACAATTCTAAATTGCACAAATTGGCTGAGCTCTTCCCCATCATCTTGACTTCCTAATCTATTCAGTCAATCAAATAGGTAAACATAACAGGTATAAAAAAAAAAAAAAAAAAGATTGAGATTTTATATGTACGTACCTGATCCAAGTTGCTAACTTTGGAATAAAACCTATTTATAATATTTAGAATAAGAAAAAGTGCAAAAAAAGAAAAAAATTAATCAAACCACAAACTAATCTCACCAAATCGAACTGAAACTTTTAGGTTTTTTTTTAATTATTTTTTTTCTAGTAGGTTAGTTTGTGGTTTGTTTTGGTAAAAAGTAAACAGTTCGTAACCCAAATCAAACTGTTTAGTTAAAACTAAAGTGAATTGTTTTACATTTATAAAAATTCAAGCATAGTGTTTTTTTCATTTAAATATTTTCTTTTAAATTATATTTAATTATGTATCCTTAATGAGAACGGAATTAGATTGATCAAGTCATTGTTCGATATTGTGGTATATCTATAGATAAGTTAATTTTTACGTTTTACCTTCTAATGTTCTAAACGCTTTTCTTTTCCTTTTTTATTTGTTTTACTAATTAGTCAACTTCTATTAATCTACTTTTAGCTCATGCAATTAATAATATGTTGATTAGAAGCACAACACATGAAATTTACACATCATTATTAGGATAGAATATTCTAATTTTATTGAGTTTCAGTATAATTTAAGTAAACGAAGATAGTTTAAGATTATAGTTTTGTGATGGTGAAATCCTTCCCCGATGTAAGTTTTATATATTTATTTGAGTAAATAATTAATTTCAAATTTTATTGTTTTATTGCATTTGTGATGAATAATGCAATTGAAGTGTACCAATAGAATGTATTTTTATTTTAAGAATAAATAATATGGTTTAAATTGCAAACTAATTGTGTTTTTTCAATTCAATATTAAAAGAAAAATCGAACCATAATATATAGTTTGATTCAATTTAGGGGAAAATAGACCGAATCGCACATCGCCTACCACAACTTAGAATATCCTAAAAGTAGTGCTATGTAAAACTTGGGAGATTTACGCTCTCATCGATGGAACTGTCCAGTCAACCGTCAAACCATTGAAATAAAATATAATAATTAGAATATTAACTATTTTAGCGGTTCGATTAGGTTTGAATATAGTGTGAGCCATTGGATGGTGGACGGGACCAATCCTCAAAATTAATGACATAACCATATAATTTTCCATAAAACTTAAGAGGGTATATAATCTATTTTATGAAATCTATAATTTTTATTATATTTTATAATATTAAAGTGTGAGATAAATGTTCAACGACTTTAAACTTATCAATTTTCTTGATGACTAAAAAGGAAAATATTATATAACATTTAGTAGCCATTTATATGTTCACACTTTCACCTCAATTAAGAACAATTTTGTTTTTTTAATATTTCACCTTGTTTTATATGCACACTGTCATACCAATAGATAACTAATGACATATGAAATCTCAGCCTCCTGTCATATTGTTCGTCTCTATTTTAGGTTATTTATATGTTTATCACTTTTACTTTTTGGCTGAATTTGGAACTTAATAGTAGAATTATAATGTTGTTTGTCGTTTAATCTTATTATTATTTAATAATATTTACTAGATTGGGACAAAGCGTTCTAGAATTTATATATCATATATACCTTAAAGTACAGGTTTCGAGATGAGTACAAAATATGACTACATCGTAGCATTGCTTTACCCTGCAAAATAATTTCCAAAAATTTGAATAGTAATTCACCATATAACCTACTATACCCATTCAAAATTTTTTAAGCCAAGTAGGCACTACATGATATATAATATAATAAGATTATTCGCTCATCTTCAAATAAAATTGTTCTTTAATCTACCAAGCTGCTTATGGAATTATATATATATATATATTGTCGTTTCTTAATTCCTATGTTCTAGTCTTATTCATTACTTATTAGCAATGCTTAGGGCTATTAATGGTTACCTAATTGACAACTTCATGGTGTATAATTCACATCTACCACATTTGAACTGGACCCAATGAGTTTTGCTTCGATATGGGTGACGTTTCAGTTTTGCATATGTAACAAACGTGAACTAAACAATGCCAGGAATGGTTTTGGTATGGGCTTTCGAACGCTCAAGTTAGTAGAAGATTCTAAAAGGTGAGGAACACAACATCAACTACTTAAGAGTTGATGGAAAGAACCAAAACATATCCATATCTAGACCAAAAGGACTTGGTTAATAGCTTACTATGGTAGCTTTGTGATAGATCACGCGAGTTAGCTCTCCTTAAGTTCTTTCCCCAAGTCTCTTAAAAATTTGCCTTAGAACCATCCTAAATATTCTTGGGAATGAGAAATTTATAGTATGTAGATCGTCTATTCAAGTGGACACGTATTTACTTATCTTTGATCAAGTCTAGTTATAGCCGCTTAAATTTGGTCATTACTATTACATTCTTGAAATTGATGGTGACCTCATTAAATTTATGAGACTATTAACCTATCATGAGACCATCAATATTGTAATAGGAACTAGTGCAATATTATTTCAATGGTTAGATTGAAACACTTCAATAATTTACGAGATTGATTCTAGGAAAAAAAAAAAAAAAGAAAGAAAGAAAATGAAAAAGGACAAAACCTAAGAATTTTTATAAATATGTTTACAGATATTATGTACTTTTTAGTAAAAATCTGAATATATGTTGTAAGTAAGTAGAATTCCCTTCTAAGAACAATATGTACCTATGTTAAATTATTAATTGTTTGATACTTCAAAATGTTCATCAGGAAATTTACACAAAAGGTGAAAGGAAATTTGCATTTCAAAATGTTGGCCCTATAGGTTGTTCACCTGCAATAAAGTCAAAGCATTCTGAACTTACAGGTCAATGTGTTGAGTTGCTACTGAAGTTGGCAAAGATGCACAATAGGTTTCTATCAGAGACTCTGCATTACATGGCTCAAAATTTTGCTGGGTTTAAATACTCCATCTTTGACTACTACAGTTCTCTTCTCGAGAGAATTGAAAACCCAAGCAAATACGGTAAGTTATCTCCAATTAAACTTGTTTGATTTTGTAATCTTTTGTTCAATGATATATTGACGAGTGATTCATTTCTTGTTTATCTGCTAGGTATTATGAACGCCATGGATGCCTGTTGTGGTTTAACAGATAAGCCTTATCGTGGTAGTGGTTGTACAGAAGTAAACTCTACAGTTTGTCAATATCCAAGTGCTTATTTGTTCTTTGATGGAGCTCACACAACTCAGTATAGTAACTGTCAGATATCCAAACTTATTTGGAATGGGATAGAGCCCATAACACAACCATACAATTTGAGGCAATTATTCGAGGAAGCTTTTATAGATGATTCAATAATATAAATGTTTTATAGTCAACAAATGCCATATGATGGTAAACTTTTGGTATATTTTACATTGACCTGTATTGTCATATAATTAGTCATTACAATACATTACATTATGAATCATAATGGCACAAGCAATTTGTTGTTTTTAACAGCTAAGACTACAATAATTTATATCATGTCTATAGTCAGAATAGTTGTATAATGGAATGAAGCTCCCCTTGCCGAATAAATTTGATTACCTGAACTCTTCAAGTTGATTTTCCATTCATGAGATCATTAGTAAAGGTATCACAAGATAATTTGCAACTGTATTTAGTAGAACAGTATAAAGGGTAAGAATTTTTTCCTATTATTATAGAAGATCGTAAGTAGATTTATTGAACCTACACATAATTTTGCTTGTTTGATGAAATTTTCGAGGTAAATATCATCCATGGTATCTAAATTTTTTCATTTGTAAGTAACAAAATTCTACCTAAAGAAAATTTTATATCAAGAAAGTACTTAAACTTTTTAAAAGTTTTATCTAAAATACCTCTAGGTGGAATCCATCCATTTTTCTATTATAAAGTTAACATGACTAGCAGACTTGAATAAAAAATTATTTTCTCTATCTTTGTTGGTAGAGTAATTTTTTTTATGGTACTTAAATTTTTTATTTGTAATAGTTTTGTATCTAAAAAAAAATTGTACCATGATAGTACCCGAACTTTTAAAAAAATTTATACACAGTACCTTTGACAAAAATTCAACCATTTCTTAGGTGACTCGTTGACATGGAATCAAAACTTAATTAAAAAAAAATGATTTCTTTATCCTAGTTGACATTTTTTGTATTCTCTATAACAAGGAACTGAAACTTTTTTTTTATTATCGAATCCATCCAATTTGGTTGAGTTTGGTTATTATAGTTAATTCTTATTTAATTTTCTTTAGACATTGTAATGTTATCAAATAATCGCAATCTAAAAACTAAAAAAAAAATAGAAGTAGAAGAAGAATTAAAAGGAGGAGGGCAGAGGCAGAGAGAAAAAGAGAGGAGAGGAGTAAAAAAATAAAAAAAAAGTAAAAAAAATATGCCAACTAAGATAGAAGGATATCTTTTATTAATCAAGTTTCAGTTTCACATCATTGAGTCACTTGAGAAATGGCCGCATTTTGGCTAAAAGTACCGCACATGAAATTTTTATAAGTTCTGGTACCATCACGATACAAATTTATCTTTAGGTACTAAACTATTACAAACTAGAAAGTTCAAGTACTGTAAATAAAACTTACTTGCCAACTTGGATAGAGAAAATAATTTTTTATTCGTGTCCACTTGCCATGTTAGCATTTTAACCAAAAAATAGACAGATTCCATCTAGAGACATTTTAGATGGAACTTTCAAAATATTCAGGTACTTTCTTGGTACAAAATTTTCTTTAGTTACAATTCCATTGCAAACGAAAAAATTCAAGTACCGTAAACGATATAACTAATAGTGCTTCTACCATATGGCTCAAAATCACTACAACAAGGCTTTTTTAAGTTCCATGTACACATGCTCCTCTCTCTCATATTACCATTCTAGATATTCCACTAATGGACAACCATTCCAACTATAACGCTATAAATTTACAGTCATTTACCACTCACCAAGTGTTCATATTAATTATAGAGACGTAAAATCTCAAAACCTACAATGATCTACCATAAACACTATTATGACCCTAAAAGGGACCTATAAGGATAACCGTGTAGTAATCATCTCAAGCATGCATCCAAGATATGATAACCATTTTGCAAGTCAGAGAATTGCAAAACTCTACTTAATATATACTATACAAGTTTTAATCCATGAAAAAAGTCACATAGCTAAGGAAATACAGATTTCCACAGTCCATTAGAACCGTAGAGAATCAGTATCCCCCACCAAATAGTAAAATAGAGCAAGTCATATACATTTTACAAATTTTGAATGATTGGATAATTAATCTAATTAAAATTCTAAACTTATAAATTACAAGAACTCACACATATTACAAAATCACTATCTTAGCTACTAAGCATATAAACAACTTTTTAATGCCTATCTTTGTATCTTTAAGGACTTCCACACTTTCTTAGCCTATCCTCGGCCTGACATATACCTACACAAAACTATGAGGTGTGAGCTCAATCATAGCTCAGTGAATAACTATGACCAAATCACGTATCAAACAAAAGTTAAACCAATTCAATTAACAAACATATGCAATATGGCACTCAAACATATGATATGCACAATTTGGATGTTCGGAATCCAAACCAATGAAGATTGACACCCTCTCTTGGGGGTTGAAGGAACTAGCTCAAGTAATCTATGCTTAGGAGAAATAAAGAAGTAAGGAAGGGAGTATTTTTCAATTCATTGCCTCCTCAAAGCAATGTTTTCCATTTCCATATATATACATAATAAACATAATCTCAAACTTCCCCTTAGACATAACTAAGGAGGGAGTATTTCCTTTTGAAACTTATTTTATCTCAATATCATCTTCACTTCATCTTAGAACAGAGAAACTCCACTGAGCACTAACATTTCCTATCGACACCATAAGTGACATCCTCCGTTGCCTGTTTAGTTCCTATGGAATCGAAAGAATAGTAGTAACCTCTCTTGTAGAACCAATTCATTTTCTACTTATTTGAAAAACTCAAGGTTACTATAGAACCAAAATGTTAATACGTAGCGTGATTACCATGCTAATGCAAGGCATGCTATCGTGTAATATATGTCTATTTAATTAAATAGCCAATTTGGGTAAAATCCATTTATTAAGGTGATCAATCAATTAGCAAATACTTATCTACATTGGCAACTTAATCATTTCAAGCAATGTGTTATCATTTTCACTATTATGTTTCATCAAACAATTCAATCATTAAACAAAACACAATTACCCCATCCCCATGCATTGCAAGTGATATTTCATCTTCATATAGGTGCAACTAAGTTATAATAATAAACAAGGTGATAAAGTCATTGTTACCCACTTGACATCCAAGCTAGGCCTCCCTATAGGAAAACCAACTCCTCATCCCTATCAATCATCAAATCATCATCAACAACATCATCATCATCCTTCATATATGAAACCAAACAAAAATAGAATATTGACTAAGGCTAATACAAAGAATATATCAAAACAAATATCTATTCAAGAAGTTAAATCCATTTTAAGATCCTATTTTATCAGCACTAAATAGAAACCCTGTCGTGGCTGCGAATATCGCCCTGCCAAGATACGGACAGTTTTTCATTGTCTATCAAAGTATTTCTTTTCTCTTTGTTTATAAATTCTTATTACAAAAACATCAACAAAGCACTCATATGCAAAATCATTCATTTCCTAAGCAAACACACATTTGAAACAATATATTGCTCATATAATTTATGGTTATCCTAACATATCATTCTAATCTTATTATTAGCTATTAACCTATTTTTAACTTAATCTTAACCAAATTGATTAGAATTAATCATTTAATCCAATTACCAAGTTATTTTTATTAAAATTAATCAATCTAATTCATTTATCTTAATAAAGTCTATTTAGTCAAGTTGAACTTAAATTGATTAACTAAGTTCATTTTATATCTAAGATTTTTGTTAACTTAAGTCTATGTTGACTTAATCTTAACCAAGTTGATTAAACTTAATAAATCTAATTCATTTAAATGCATTTGGTCAAGTTGAACCTAGATTTATTGGCTAAGTTCATTTTATACTTAACTACATGCATTTAACAAGTAAACACAAGTTTTCAACTTTGTTTGGAATATACAGTAACTAGAATCGATCAAAATTTAGGCCTTGATACTTTTATAATTTGCAATAACTTAAAACAAGAAAGTTGTAGATCTCTTTTAAAGCTTTCCATAGCAATTTGAATCACTACAATCCAAGCTAAGGTGAAAAAGTTATTATCAAAATATGAAAATACTATAGGGTTGCCAAGTGGCTTATCACGCCCGTGATCACACCGGTAATGAGAGGAAAATGCATGATAAGAGGCGATCACGCCCTTAATCACGCTCATGATGTGAGGAAAATGTATGATCAGAGGCCATCAGCCCCTTAATCACACTCGTGATAACTTGTCTGTCAAATTTTTTAAGAATCTAAGGCCATCACAAGGTCCATCATGCCCGTGATGAGCATCTTGTGATTGATTTTCACGTTTTTCCTTGTTCTTTCCTTCAAAATTCAACTTCTTAACTATATCATATTTTTACTTATTACATTACATAAACAACAGATAAATCCATTTTAACTTCAAGCATCACGTCTAAACACATACTACTTCATCAAAAATCTCCAAAACACTTCATCAAACGCTATAACTACTATTCATCATCTTTCTCATCAACATGATTGGTCTCTAGTTTAACAAAGTATAATCTTATGTTCTATCTTATATTTGATATGAAAGGGAAGTATACCTATCGATCAATAGTATAGAAGTAGTGTATAAGGTCGTCTCCTTAGGGAACATTTCAAGCACAAGTACTAAATCAAAATTCCTATTACCCAGTAATAGAATAAATTGAATTGAAAGAAATGAAAATAAATAAATAACTAATCTAAACTAATCTAAGTATATCAGATCAACTTAACGAACTAAACAAACTCAACAACAATGTATGACACAGCAGATTTACTCCACCATATTGCATGATCTACCAAGTGTCTACTCCCATAGTTATCATCTACTAGGAATCTTTAATTATAGGACTCCTTCTCAGGAATTTCCTACTCCTAATCTTAATTGTGTTAACTAAAATCTCTCTTAATTAATAGCCAAGTAAGACCGCTTACAACAAAGGACTTTATCAATTTCTACAAAAATGCTGTAAGCCCCTAATTTTTAGGGTAATATCGAGTTTACAGCCCTTAATTTTTAGGGTAATATCGAGTTCAAACCCTAAACTAGAAAGTCAACTGGAAACCCTAAGTCAACAAATCCCTAGGAAACCCGAGCAGTTTGGATCCGGCAATCCCGTGTTCCTAAACCAAGAAGTCGAAATACAAGTGGAGAATGTAGTTTGGTTTGTAATAATATTAGAATACATAAAAAGATTAGATTAGCGGATTTTTGACCTATTTCGAACCCGATCGGATATAGACCTTCAAAAGCGTGTCTCGGAGCTCGAGATATTAAATATATGTTATTAGTACCGTTAGAATCGTAATTTCATAAGATTTCCAAATATATCAGTTATATAATATTTAGGGTTATAAAAGTTACAGTTATAACATTTTTATCGTATTTTCATTACTACCGGTACTTTAAATGTCTAATCTATTTTTTTATTTCTAATCTACTATTCACAAGTACAAGCACCTATACTCTACTTCTTACATCCTTACAACCTATTCCTATTATTTCATCATTTTCCTTACAATTTACTTTTTCAATACAACTTTTACTACTTAAAATACTTATTTAATTTTGAAACTTACACAACATACTTTTCTCTCTCTCCCTCTCTTGTAAACCAGCGCCCCCTCCCCCCTGTTCCCTCTCATTTGTTGATTTTTCCTTCATTTGTTTAATCCCACAAACCTTAAATTCTTTTTTTATAAATATTTTATGCTTTCTCCATTTCACTTTCTTTCTCTCTTCATTTTCTCTTTAGAAATTTTTTTCAAAACTCTCTCCTCTCTCCTTTCAATTGCCGTAAGCCTCCCTCCCTCAATACACACACATACTTTTGTTTTTCTTTCAAGTTTCTTACTCCACACATCTAATACACATCTAATAGGTAATAGATCTATACCTTATTACCTTAAAAACATGTAATGACAAGATCATTCATGTGTGGTTCCACTTAAAAGTCCCCATGAGCTTTAAGTTAGGGATGCGGAAACACTTGAATATAAGATACTTGCTATCATGATGTTATAGATCTTGTTATTTGAGTTCTTTTGCTATTACCTCGTTTTACTATCAAGGTATGTTGTTATTATTAATGATTTATACGTATATTCATCATTTCATCATATTCACATAACCATCATAGTGTTCATGCATTTATAACTAGTATAGAAAACTAGATCTAGTTGTTTTGAGTTCATAAATGCATTAGGCTTTTGTTTTATGTTCATAAATAACTTGTAATAGCATGATACTAGTAAGAAGAAGATAGGAAGCTCAAGATCTACTTTAGTTTCAACAAAAAATGATTTTTGAAAATTCGGATAAAAAAGGAACCATATTTAGAAAAGCTATTTTTCAACTACAAAATGTGTATTTTACATTGAAAATGAAGGGCTTAGGGAATAAATATCATAAATGAGTGATCTTGATGAGAAAAGCTTAGATCTACTAAGAAATATTTCCAAAATAAGGAAAAGTTTACAAGAGTTCTGTTTCAATCCCAATAATAAGTTTTAAATTCGTAATAAGGGAAGCTTGAAGTGTAAACACCCATTTTTCAACTCTAAAAAAAGATTTTTATTAAAGAAATGGAAGCCTTAAGGAGTAGGTTCTATTAGGGAATAGTTTTTGAGAGATTAAATGAGTTTTTCAAAGGAAACAATCTCAAATGAAGCTTTCAAAATTCATATTTGAAAATGACAACTATTTAAGCACCAATTTCCAAATGCAAAAAATGATGATTTTCATAGAAAAATAGAAGTCCTAGGAGATACATATAATAAAGACCAAATTTTGACAAAGACAAAAGGGGTTTATCAAAGTATAATCCTAAAACAAGAAATGGTTTCAAAGACTAGATTAAACAATGTTTTCATTCTTTAAAAATTTGTATAATTCATAATTAGGTAGACCACCTATTTAAACATATATTTTCTAACCTAAAAATGAAGGTTTTTATTAAAATAATGAAGGCGATGGGTATATAGTCATCAAGATTGAGTTTTGATAAAAGTAAGTGTGATTTTACAAGAAGAAAAAACTATTTTTCTTAAGTCTAGTAAATTTCAAAAGTTTTGCAAAGCAAAAGTTTTTCAAAAAGAATTCTTTGTACCATATCATTAAGAATATACATATAGATAGTTCATCTCATAACCTTCATGACAATAGCTTGTAAGTATTACATATATACATGATGCACTTAGTAGAAACAAAGTTAGGAAAATAATGTCCTATACATCCTATTTGACATTATCTAAGTACATGAGGAATTAGAATTACCAAACACCCATGAATCATGCATAATATTGAGTTATATATGTATATAATAGAGTCTTACAAGATATAATGATAGCTAAGTATCTATCAAAGCTTTAGTATTATGGTTGTTTTGAAATTAGGAGTTGAATTATGGAATAGGAAATTCGTATAATATTCTGTACCCTATTGTTCATGGACCAAACGACCTTGTTTGTTGGAAATAACTCTAGAAATAGAAATCTGTATATAATATGCAAAATTCCTAGTTAAAATAACCAAGTTATGGCCGTTTTAAGTTTGAATTTCCTCTTAGACAAATTTTGACGAACTTGATAGAATAGAATTTATAAGTTCATTCAACTCTCTAGAAATACTCATTAGAGTTATTTCTTTTGGTTAGGAGACTTGGGAGACGGATTAGACCTTCTTGAGGACTATTATGATTAAGTGGATTTTCGCACCATGGCAAAGTGAGTTTACTACCTTTAAATTATATGCTTATGAATGTGTTTGTAATGTTAGTGGCATTAGAATTAGGGCAAGATAAAATTTGGTTATGTGTGTGTGAATTCTACTTGGGTGAATTGATGATAAGAATATCGAAATGAGCTTATCGTAAATATTTGTATGATTTAATATAGAATCGAATTGTCTGCAATATCTGTGATTACCCATAAATTGTTAAATTAATATGCCATGATCTTATAATCAAATTGACATTCATACCATATGTGGAGTCATATTGCATAGGTTATTATACTTTTGTGGGAAGAAGGCATAATAGCTGGGCAACGAGGGGCCTGTAAACTCGAATGTTGGCGTAATGGCTAGAAATTAAAATGTTGGCGTAAGGGCCGGAATTAAAAATGTGTGTGGATGGGCACCTGTATCAACCATAATATAATTGAGAAAAATTGAAATCTTTGGTCGTATGGGCTTGAAACACCTAAACCCGAGTGGAAGGCGTAAATCCATTCAACATAAGTCTTCCAGACGGTCTTATGTATTGTATGCTCACGTGTTTGTGCATTTCATATGGTTACCAATATAACTTGTTTGTTATATATTGCTTGTTAAGTATTAAATTTTGGAAGTGAAACTCACTAAGCTCGTAAGCTTATACCCCTACAGTTTCCTATTGCAGTATGAATATTTATGGCTATCTTCGAGAAGCCACTTTCCTCAGGTACAACTTTTGGAACTTAAGGAGCTTTTTGAAGAAGTCGGGACCTAGTTGTAGGCATAGACTTCTAGTTGAATCTACTTAATCAATATATATATATATATATATGTATAATGGTTGTTGTAAGAGACTTTTGAAAACTTAAGAACTCTTAATATTTTGATGAAGGTATGCCCTTTAGATCATGTAATAGATTAACCTGGCTATAATTGTTATGATTTATAATCTTATTGCTATGTATATCTCCTTAAGCTATTCCGATTCAAAGCACAGTTCCCTAATTGTTAAACATGAGCCTTACACCCGATATTTAAACTCATGGAATGACTAAGGTTATCATACATGAGATTAGATATCGAGTGTGGCGGATAGTCGCGTTTAGGGTATCCTTTGGGGCGTGATAAATGCGGTAACTTTCCCTTTAATATCTCTATTGTCAAGAGCAAGTTATTTTAGTGAATTAGACTTATCCAATAGAATTGTCTCTCGACATATTCTGCTGAAATCCGTTCTAAGTTAATGTCGTGCACTACATTAACCCTAGATTCTTTAATTCCTTTCACCAAAACTAATAATTATCAAGAGAATTACAATATTAACCACATGTTCATGCTAATATGGTGTTGTAAACCCTAATTTACTACTCAAACATGATGGGATAAGAACAGAAACTTGAATAAGATATAATGATAACAGAGTAAAACATACAAACAAGAATAAGATAAGAAGAAGAATAAAAATCCCTTTTGAATTACAATAATGTAGATGTTTGTACACATATGAACACTTGGATCTGATCATCTCTCTCGAGTTCCTCTCGGAATTCTAACAACACTTTTAGAATTTTTCTCACACAAACTCACGTACACTCACACACAGATTCCTCTCGGATTTCTATGAACCGATACAATACTCTCCAATAAAAATGAATAATAATAATGATAATTTTTCCAATGGGTGTCTTCTCTTCTTTATATCTCTTCCCTAAACTTGATGTGAAAAAGTACAACACTTGACATAAGGTATGTCTTTTTGTTTGAAACGATGCATCAATTAAATATAAGAATATGACACTTCGGACCAATCAGACATCTAACCACGGGTAAGCACTGGGACGTGATTCTTGCTCCTTCAATTATTTCTTCTTCTATCTCCAAATCCCGAGCGAGCAATAGAGCTGGATTCTTCTTGTGCTAAATTTCTTCCCATCTTCACCTCAATCATGGGCGACAGTAGGGAAGGATTTGTGCTATGATGATTTTTTCTCCTACTACTCTCAACCACGGGCGACTGGAAGGGCATGATCTTTGCTGTTCTTCAATGATTTCCTTTCTCGCCTGTGATTTCATATACTCCAATGTTGCTCTTTGAAAAAATTGTGTCCTCCTTATTCCAAATTGCTCCAAATTGTATTGTTATAGCCTAAGGTTCCTTGAAATGAAAATATTGTTGAATTAACTATCAATTCTTAAGTAAAAGCATAACTTAAGGTTTAAATTTTACTTAATCCACCATTGATATCTCAGATAATTCATGTCTATCAAATATCCCCACACTTAAGTCTTGCTTGTCCTCAAGCAAGAAGCTGATGAAGAAAACAACTTATGGTACAAAACTAGATTCATGCCAGAGTTCAAGAATTTCACATTTATTAACTACTCAAAGTTTTATTCATCTAGCTAGAATTACTAAGCTAATCACAGTAATTTAGTCTTAAATCTCATTTTTTAAATGAGATTCTCATACAAAAATAGGAAACACTAATGAGCACATAAGAAGGAATTCAAGTACCCTCTTTTCATTCTTTTATTGGTTTTCGACTCAACATGAACCCAAGATTAGAATATTTAACACAAGCATATACATCAACAGATCCCTTGGATTTTTCTTCCCTCTATTGTTATTTTTCTTCTTATTCTTCTCTTCTTCTTCTTCTTCTTCTTCTTCTTCTTCTTCTTCTTCTTCTTTTGAGTTTATGTTGTAAAGAAATTCATAACCCATGTAGCGAACTTTTAGTCGATAATCCCGAGCTCGTCACTTAAGTTAATAGACGTTGTTCCCAAAAAAAGGGCGTCCTATGGACTTACTTATTCAAGTTATAAATTTCACTGAACTTTTATTTCTAAACAAATCAAATGTTGAAGTGAGATCCATGGTCGGTCGATCCCAGACCAGATGACCTTAGGTGACTAGGTTTTAAAAGGACTCCTTCGAACCTCAAACACTATAACACAATTCTTTATTTATTTATTTATATTTTTTTTTAAGAAAAGAAGAAGAATAAATAAATAAAATAAACTTTAGAGGGAATCACCAAGTGATTAATATCATTTGAACTTGTACTAAAGACTATCTAAATAGCACAACTAATTGATTGACAATTGAGATTTAATGGAGAACTCTATAATTTCATCTACTTCAAATAAGAATTTCAAGTTAAAAATAAGTAAGACTACCCTGCCATGATTCCACAGGGTTCTCCTAGCCTTAGAATTACACAAAAAGTAGTCTTTTCAGGTGATTGATTCCTTCACTCCAGCACAAATAGTTAAAACAAAAAAAAAAAATTATCTAAACCATACTTCAACACCATATCCTTTAGATATAAAATAGACATGTATTATGATTCAACAACTTCAATTGGCATGTCAACATGCCTCATTCCCCACACTTATTGGAGACATTGTCCCCAATGTCTCAATAATACAATCGCAAGAAAAAAAAAAATAAAAGAGCAAAAGAACTTGACTCTCTTAAGTTTTGAAGTTTGAGTTTGTAGTAAAATCACCCATTCCATTCATTGGATCATCATCTCACTTTGTTCGTAAATATGTCAAAAGAGAAGGAACTGTGCCTTTATCACATCACAAAAAAAAGGCAGAATGATTCACGCCCAATTTCATGGGCGACATATAGTAGAGGGATCCATATACAGCCCTTATTGCTCGCCCGCTATTAGAAGAAAGAGGCTTTCGGGGTGCACTCCAGTAGCTATACAACACCCCGCTCGCTCGTGATCTAAAGGGATAGCTCCAAGCAATATTATCCAGCAGCTATCTTGCCTCCTCGCTCGCCCATGGTTTGACCTGAGGGGTCTTGGTGACAGAACACAGCATAATTACCGCCTCCGTGGTCACACAGAAAGTGACATCCTTCTCCAACAATTTAGTTAAAGGTCTAGCGATCTTAGAGAAGTCTTTAATGAACTTCCGGTAAAAACTAGGATGTCCAAGAAAGCTTCTGATTGCTTTGACAGATGTTAGTGGAGGTAACTCGGAAATCACTTCTATCTTGGCCATGTCTATTTCTATCCTATTTCTTAATACTTTATCACCTAATATTCATTCTTTGTTGTACCATAAAATGGCACTTCTGCCAATTCAAAACCAGATTGGTCTGTTCACACCTCCTCAACACCTTCTTCAGATTATCTAAACACTTCTCAAAGGAACTCCTAAACACCTAAAAGTCGTCCATAAAAACTTCCATCACATCCTCAACTAGATCCCAAAAAATAAATACCATGCACCTTTGAAATGTTGCAGGTGCATTACATAGCCTAAAAGGCATTCTATGGTTTGCAAAAGTACCGTAGGGGCAAGTGAAGGTCGTCTTTTCTTGGTCTTTCGGTGCTATAGGAATCTGGAAGTATCCAGACATCTCGTCCAAGAAACAGTAGTATCTATAACCAGCAAGATGCTCCAACATCTAGTCAATAAACGACAATGGGAAATGGTCCTTCCCAGTTGCATCATTAAGCTTCTTATAATCGATGCATACCCTCCAACCATTCACGGTACGCATCAAAATCAACTCATTGCTTTCATTAGGAACAACAGTCATGCCCCCCTTCTTTGGGACCACTTGGACCAGACTCACCCAACGGCTATAAAAAATCGGGTAAATAAGTCCTACATCCAGCAACTTGACTACTTCTTTCTTGACTACCACTTTCATGTTTGGATTTAGCAAAAAGAGGGGCTAATTCCCTTAATATCTGATATTTTCCAAGCAATTGCCTTTTTATTCTCTTGTAACACTATAGGAGTTTCTCTTTTTGGCATGAATTAAGCTCCGATGATATAATCACCGGTAACCGATAATTTTCTGCCAAAAAGGCATACTCCAAGTGAGAGGGTAGCTCTTTTAACTCTAACTCAGGGGGTTCCTCTACTGAGGGCATTAACCTAGTAATGTTGCTTCGGTTGATCTCCTCTACCCCAAAATCCTTCTTTTACTCAGCAAAAACTTTCAACTGAGCACTAATCTCTCTTACTTCTTTAGTAACATCAAGTTCCTTTCCCTGTGACAAACACAACTCCAAAAGGTCTTCACTCAAGGTATCCTGCAAACAATTAGAAATCATTGGATCTAAAGAATCAATTGCAAAGCAAGTATCATCACCACTCATTGGCGTCCTAAAAACGTCTGGCATTCGGATTACCATCTCTTCACTTCCAACCCGGAGAACCAATTTTTCGTCTTTAACATTGATAACAACACCAGCTGTTGCCAGGAATGGCCTTCCGAATATGAGTGGAACTTCAATATAACAGCACCAATTGTTGCCAGGAATGGCCTTCCGAATATGAGTGGAACTTCAATATCTTCATCCATATCCAATACTACAAAATCTACTGGGAAGATGAAGTCGTGAACTTTGACCAAAACATCCTTCACAACTATCTTTGGGAATCTTATGGATCTATTAGCAAGTTAGATACTTATTCTCGTGCTTTTTGGTTCCCCCAAATTCAGCCTTTTGAACATGCTGTAGGGCATAAGATTTCTGCTAGCACCAAGATCAGCCGATGCCCTTTTCCACTGGTAAATCTCCTATCAAACGAGGAATAGTAAAGCTGCTAGGATCCTTAAGTTTCCTAGGCAACTTGTTCATGATAACTGCAGAGCATTCCCTACCAAGGATGACAGTAGAGAGCTCTTCTAATTTCCTCTTATTTGATAGGAGTTCCTTGAGGAACTTAGCATAGTTAGGCATCTGACCTAAGGCTTCCAATAAAGGAAGGTTGATTTGTAACCATTTAAAAAGTTCAAGGAACTTCTTGTAGTGCTCATCATCTGTATCCTTCCTCAATCTAGCGGGGTAAGGCAATGGTGGCTGATATTCTTTTGACTTAATGGTAGGTAAACTCCTTTCAACCAATTCTTCATCTTGCTTCACTTGTTCCTCACTTTCTACCCTAATCTCTTTCTTTCTCTCTTAACCTCTTTCTAGAGCTTGCAATTCCTTCCAACTCCTAAGTGTAACAGCCTTCACATGCTCTTTAGGATTAGGTTTAGTGTTACCTAGCAATGACCCTGGAGCTGTAAGCCCCTAGATTTTTCGATAATATTAGTAAACCCTAAGAACCGGAAGTTGAAACGAAACCCAAAAATTAACCTAGTGCTATATTTAGTCTAGTGAATCTAGATCCGGCAATCCCGTGTTCTTAAACCCTAGAAAACGAAATTGAGATAATTGTGGAATATGGTTCGTAATTATATAGGAAAGCCTAAAAATATCAGATTTGAATTTTTTTAGTGTCTTTTGGATCCGATCGGGATCAGTTTTCGAAAACCGTGCCCCGATGCACTGGATAGCAAAATTATTCCGACAACACCAATAGATTCGTAAAAATATAAGGTTTTCAAAAATATCAGTTTTATAATTTTTCGGTAACTAAAAATAAAGATATAGGCCTTTTACGCGGATTTTCTTTACTACCGGTATTTTAAGTCTAGTCTACTATTCATAGTACTTTTCTACTATTCATTACTATTCACTTATCTCTACTTTTTCTTACACTCTATTCTTACACTCTACCACACCTATACCTTACAATTTACCTTCCCATACAACTTTAATCACATCACACTTTACACATCACTTCTTTAATCACATCAATTTTATTTTCTTTTTCAAATTATTTAATTACATCTAATTTCCACTCCCAAAAATCTATAAATACCCCCTTCCTCTTCCATTCTTTCACACAACAAAATTCATACCAAAACTCTCTCAAAATCACTCCACAAAATTCCTCTCCCAAAATCTCTCTCAAGTTCTCTCTCTTCCTTAGAAAAAATCCATTCCCACATAATATTACAACCCATTCTTTTCTTCTTCAACCAACACATAAACTTTAGGTAAAAATTTCTTATTTACTCATCATGTTCATATAACTTAACATGAGTTTAGTGTATGTTTCTTAGACTCATTGAGTTAAAGAAGCAACAATTTATTCATGTTTTGTTTTTGTTCATGTTCTATTCTTTTCTTTATGTTATTATGTTGTTATTGATTTCTAACCTAACTTATATAAGTATTATTATATATTATGTATATATATTTATTTAGAGCATATAAGCTCACTTGTTATTTATTTATTTTCAAGTCTTGCAATTTATTTATTTACTTGTTTTATGCAAATATTAAGACTAGTATTTCTAGTCTTAGACTTGTCCATATCAAGTCAAAACAATTTTATTTCTTTGCTTTTCTTTTTCTTTTGAGGACTAGTCTACTCTTAGTCCCGGATACCTTGATGAAGCTAAGGTTCCCAATACTTGACTTTATTTTTATGCTCTTATTTTATTTATGTTGTTTTTATATTTCTCATAGTTATAAATTCTCATTCATACATGAATATGTTGTTATTGTCTCAACCATAATGAAAATGAGTTTTCTTAAGTAATAAAAATGAACTCTCTTTTAAAAAAAAAAAAAAAAATAAATAAATAAATTTTGTTACATAAGAAATTATTTTTCGATACAGATTTAAAGGTTTTATCTTAACAAATATTTTTCTAAAGCTAGACAAGTTTAGCTCAAGTTTTAGTAATAACACTATATGAGATTTTATCAAGAAATACATAAAGTTATTACAAACTCTTCTTTCAAACAAATAAAATAAGAAAGTTTCTTTAAACATTCCTTAATCAACCAAAAGTTTTCTTAAACACATTTATCAAAATTTTCTACCACATTTTAAATACTAAAGTCTAGATAAGTTTTCAAAAATTTACTTATAAAGATCATTTCTTTTAAAGTGGATCTAAGAAAAGCTATAGAACATATACCCATGAAGTATTTAGGAAAAACTATGTTTTCCAAACCACTAGAAATAAAATTATGAGAAACTTAAAAGATGAAAATTTCTTTTTGAAAATTTAAATATTCTCAATAACTAAGAATTAGAGTCAAAGAAGGAAATACTCACTTATGATAATTTAGGAAATTTTTCAAAGCAAAACTAATTTCTTTTCAAGTGTTAAGCTTATCTCACTTTCAAAGACACATTGTTTTACAAGATCATTGTTGAGACAACACCACTAAATTCATGCATATGGTTTGAGTCTATAAATATGTATTTAAAGGATTTTTCAACCATACAATATATCTATATTTTTGTACAAAAGTTTTGGATGAAGAAAGTTTGAAAACTCTAGTTTTGAAATTCGTATCAAATCTGTACGCTACTATTCCGAGGCCTAAATAACTTCTTTTGATAAAAATAACCTTAGAAATAGATAGATCTTTTCGAGTAGGTAGAAATCGATATATAATATGCGAAATTCCGAGTTAAAATGAGCAAGTTATGGCCATTTTAAATTGGGATTTCCATTCATACGATTTTTGACGAATTCAATAAGATAGAATTATAGAATTTGAATAGATCTTGGACGAAATACTCATGTCGGGTATTTCTTTTGGTTTAGGTGTCGAGGACGAAGATCTTCCCTTCCAGAGGATTACTTCGACTCCTAGAAGAAAGCTATGGACGAGTGAGTTTCCTTTACGTTTACGTATTCACGCATGTGCTTGTAGAATAGAGCACTAGATGTTAGGAAAAGATAAAATTGATATGCATGCGGGTTGTCATGGGAATTATGTATGTGAATCGTTGTGTGCGATCAATGAACAATAAGTATATCGGAACACGATTTGTGATTAATATTTTTTCATGTATGTATTGTCTTGTATGCAAATATTGCTTGATCGCTTTAAATGATTTAATATCATATTGAAATCCCCATATAATAAATTGCTCATGCATATCACTTAGAATATCATTTCGAAATTTTGCTACTACTCCTCAGCGTGGGACCGGAAAGGTAAGCTGCCTTGCTACAATCTTGAGAGTTAAGACGTTCGGGGAATACGGTCTCAAGGTGTAGCCGAGCCGGATCGATCGCTTTGGGTAAGGAAAGCCCGGGGACTAGTAGTACGGTTCGTTGGAACCCCAAGACGCGCGCAACTTTCAGGAGGTCGTTCGGACCCAGTTCAAAGCATTCCCTAACCTCCGATGGAGGGGTAAATCCATCAAACATACGAAACCGGATAGTCGTATGTAATGTTTGATCATATGGTTGTTGCATTCATATGCTTGATTAATAAACTTGGTTGATTGTTTGTTATGAGTACTTTTGCGTAAGGAATATCTCACTAAGCTAGTAATGCTTATACTCCTATAGAATTTTGGACTTTGCAGGATTATCTTTTTGCACCCGAGACCATCTTGGCCACCCGGGTAGAATCTTTAGTTTGAGAAGCTTTTAGGAATTTTATTTTGAAGTCTTAGAATAGATTTCTTCTAAAATCTTCTAGCTTTTGTTAGCAAGACTTTGTTGTTATGAAATTATCGGGGGAATGCCCCTTAGAAGTTGTAAGACTTTCTATTTCTATGAAATATATATTAAGTGTTATTTTGCATGTTCCGCTGCCAATATCTTAAAATGCATTACTCCACCGGTCTCCCTTTGTTGTGAATGTACCTTGTACCGATATGGAAGCTTTCGAGTGACTGAGGTAGTCATTCTTAAGTTTTAATATTGCGTACGGGCTGTCACGTTTAGGGTACCCGCTGGGGCGTGACAGTTTAAGTTGGTATCAGAGCATCAAGATTAGGGAAAGAAACAGTAAGTTAGAAGTAGAAGTCTTAGAGATAGAATAAGTTTAAAATTAATTTATAGGAGTTTTAAGAAGAATCCTAGAATTATAAGAAGTGGGGATTTATGGGAAACACATGTTCTATGACCATACCTAAGATATGTAGATGGCCCTAGAATTAATTGATACCTTAATGAAAATAGGTAGATTTCTAAACCATTTCAAAGCCTTAAGAAATCACAACCCTCGTAAGTTACAGCCAGTGATAAAAACGGAGTTAACTTGCTTTTTGAAAATAGAACTAAAAGAAAATTTTGTTTACGTAAAAGGATATATAATCAACCTTAGGTAACGCCGGAAATGAACCACGGATGTCATCAAGGACCGAAGGCAAGAATATTCGTTCAAGAAACCGGAAGTGGAAGAAGGCGAAACCAACCCCAGATTCCCCCAAGTCTCAACAGAAGGATCAAGAAGAGAAGTAAGGAGCCACGATGAGAGAAAAGTGTCGCATTCACCCAAGACGCAACGCCGTAGTATTAAACCGCAACTAGTTAAAAGACATAGTTAAGAGTTTAATAAATAAAAGTAACCTAATGATTTCTTGATAATGAGATTTCCTTGTTTTATTTTTATGGCATTTATATTAATTCTTTTTTTTTGATTGATGCATGTTTGATTTCTTACCTTGTGATTTCTTTAAATTGTATTTGAATTTCTAGATTTCTATTAATTCCTATTTTGCAAATTTATTTCCTTAAGTTTTGTACCTTGATTTAAAAATTTTGGTCATTATATTTGAGATTTCCGTGATTTCCATAGACGTTAGTATAGAGCGTAATGTAGAAACTGAAATCTAAACGATTAAACAGCCGTCCAAGAAGACGTAGGAATAGAGAACAAAGAGATTCCAACAACGTACCAGCTGAACGAGGAATACCTCCGCGTAACCAACCGGAAAATAACCCTGCTCCTGCCCGAACCAGCAAAATGACTTTGCAGCTGCCATTGGACAGATGAACCAGTTGTTGGCTATTTTGATTCAGCAACAAAATCAAAATAACCCAGCTCCTACTCCACTAATGCTCCTGAAGCTACGGTAGAAGCACCCGGCGAACAGTCGCATGCTGCCATTTCCACCACCGCCACCGCCGAGATCACATCAAAACTTGCTCGCCAATTTCATCAAAAGTAACACCTACTTTGATGGAACCTTCGGAAACCAGCTGAAGAAGATTGGTTGGCCCAGATCGAGAGATCGTTTGATGGTTATGAGTACCCCACCACCTAAGGTCAGTTTTGGGACATTCATGTTGAAGTTTAATGCTCGCATATGGTGGGAGTCAAGAAGCGAGAATTGCCTGCTCCAGTTACGTGGATATGTTTCGAGAAGAGTTCTTGGAGAACTACTTTCCAGGGAGCCTTAGAGTTCGGTACAGTGCTGAGTTCTTGAATATTACTCAGAAAGGGAGAACCATCGAACAGTACGAAACCGAGTTCAGTCGCTTGTTGCAGTATGCTCCTGACTCCTATAAGCACAGCGAGGAGTTAAAGAGACAAGTTTTCTTGAATGGGTTAGATGAGACCTAAAGATTCGTTTGGTGGAATTTGATGTTAGAAGTTTTAAGGGGCTAGTGGAAAAGGCTAGAATTATTGAAGAAGCCAAAAAGATGAAAACAAAAGCTCCGAGAGAAGGTATTTGTGTTTGGAAGGAAGCCATATGAAGGACCAAGTTCTGGGTTCAAAAACAATAAGAGGTTTAAGACCTTTGGAAGTTTCAAAGGAAGTGGAAGCAATCAGAAGGAGGTGACCAAAGTAGATGTCACATGCTGGAAATGCCGAGGGAAGCATTATCCAAAGTCCTGCCCACAATTGCAAAACAAGTGCTTCTTTTGTGGCAGCCCGGATCATAAAATCTTGGAGTGTCCCAAGAAGAACACCAGTGTCTGCTATGTGTGCAAGCAGCCAGGGCACTTTGCAAATGAATGCCCAAAGAGGAAAAATGCTCTTGTGAGGTCATCCAACACCTCGGGAGGATCCGCCCTTGTCAGAACCAACAATGGCAATGGGAATGGGAACCGCTCTGGCACCTCGATGCATGGAATGAGAGTTTACAACCTGGAGGGCCAGTGGATGTGCGAGGAAGCAGATGATGAGGAGGAAGGATGTGAGTTTGCTGCCTTGGAGAGACGAAGGCTATGATCATGGACTCGTTGCAGGTTAGCCTTAACCTTAAGTTTTCGTTTTGTTTGTTTATAGTATCTTTTTACGCTATCAATCTGCAATAGAATCCCTATACCTCTTTAGCTAAAGCTTTAGAAAGTTAGATAAGTATAGTATGGTTAGTAACTAGTGCGTGTTAAACGCAGGAAGTATACGAGTAGCTAACGAGACCGCTTATGCCTTGTTTGATACCGGAGCCACCCATTCGTTTATCACCCCCAACCTTGCTAAGAAGAGTGGATTACCTATAGTCACCACCGCTACCGGCTTCAAGATAAAGACACCCACGGGTGTCGTAACCACCCAAGAGATGTTGAAGGAATGCCCTTTAGAGATCCAAGGACACCATACGACAAGTGATTTGATCGTGTTGGAGATGAATAAGTATGAAGTAATTCTTGGAATGAGTTGGTTAACCCATGTTAAAGCCACGGTAGATTGTCGAGAGGAAGGTGAATTTTAAGGATGTAAATGGGAAGGATATTGAGTTTAAAGGAGAATCCACGGTCGTAAGGAGGCAAGGATTAAGTTCGCTTGAGTTGGTGACGGATGAGGAGGAGATTGACCGACAAATCAATGCTATAGAAGAAGAAGGTGAAGGACCAAAGGTGGAGGATATACCCATAGTCAATGAGTTTCCTGACGTTTTTCCTGAGGAATTACCGGATTGCCACCAAAGAGAGAGATTGATTGAGATTAGCTTGATGCCAAATACCGAGCCGATATCAAAAGCTCCATACCGCATGGCACCGGTAGAGTTAAAGGAACTCAAGAAGCAATTACAAGAGCTTCTGGATCAAGGATTTATACGCCCAAGTGTGTCACCATGGGGAGCACCAGTTTTGTTCGTAAAGAAGAAGGATGGATCCATGAGGTTATGTGTCGATTACCGGGAGTTGAATAAGGTTACCATCAAGAATAAGTATCCATTACCCCGGATTGATGATCTCTTTGATCAGTTGCAAGGAGCAAGTGTGTTTTCACGCATCGACTTGAGGTCCGGATACCATCAGTTAAGGGTAAGGTCGGATGATGTACCAAAGACCGCTTTTCGAACTCGATATGGACATTATGAGTTCTTAGTGATGTCTTTTGGATTGACAAATGCACCTGCTGCTTTCATGGACCTGATGAATCGAATCTATAAGCCCTTGTTGGATAAGTGCGTTATAGTTTTCATCGACGACATTTTGGTCTACTCACACGAGAGGAACATGAGGAACACCTCCGTATGGCGCTTCGAACGTTAAGAGAACATAAGTTGTATGCCAAATTGTCAAAGTGTGACTTTTGGTTGGATAAGATATCCTTTTTAGGACATGTTGTTTCAGGAAGTGGCATATCGGTTGACCCTGAAAAGATTAAAGCAGTGATGGAGTGGAGCAACCAAAGAGTAAGAAGTAAGAAGCTTTCTTGGTCTAGCTGGCTATTATCGAAAGTTTGTAAAGAATTTCTCGACTATAGCCAAGCCGTTAAACTTACTCAAAAGAATGAGAAGTTCGTTTGGACCGATAAAAGAGAAAGGAGTTTCCAAGAGCTTAAGCAAAAGCTTGTATCCGCAATACTGTTTTGCCAAACCCTGAGAAGCCTTACACGGTGCATAGCGACGCATCAAGAAATGGTCTTGGATGTGTGCTAATGCAAGAAGGAAAAGTGATTGCTTATGCTTCGCGACAGTTGAGACCGCATGAGCAGAATTATCCGACGCACGACTTGGAGCTAGCTGCCGTTGTTTTCGCACTCAAGATATGGAGGCATCACTTGTATGGACAAAGATGCGAAATATATACGGATCACAAGAGCCTCAAGTACCTATTCACTCAGAAGGAGTTGAATATGAGGCAACGGAGATGGTTAGAGCTTATAAAGGACTATGATCTTGGAATCAATTATTGTCCAGGAAAAGTTAATGCCGTCGCGGATGCCTTAAGTCGGAAGAATCATGAGGAAGTTGCCGCTTTGTTGACTGACCAAAAGGAGTTGGTAAGAGAATTCGAAAGGCTGAGTATCGAATTCATTGGAAAAGATGTGGAGGTGGAAATGTCTAACTTAGTGATGGAACCAACCCTTGTGGAACGGATTAAAGAAGCCCAACGATATGATGAAGTCATACTAAGGATCAAAGGGGAAGTGCAAGCAGAGAAGTATACTGATTTCACCGTAGATGACGAGGATGTAGTGAGGAAGGGAAGGTTATGTGTGCCGGATGATGAGGATATGAGAAAAGAAATCATGAGTGAAGCACATAACTCAGGATACACAGTACATCCAGGAGGAACTAAGATGTATCAAGATCTTAAGAGCCACTTTTGGTGGAATGGAATGAAACGGGATGTAGCTAATTATGTGATGAAGTGCCCAACTTGTCAACAAGTAAAGGTGGAACATCAAAGGCCGGGAGGATTGCTAAAGCCTTTGCCAATACCTGAGTGGAAGTGGGATCAAATATCGATGGATTTCGTGTGTGGACTACCAAGGACATCGGCAGGGTATGATGCCATATGGGTCGTGGTAGATCGTTTGACCAAATCGGCTCATTTTATACCAATCACCATGACGTACTCGATGGATAAGCTAGCTAAGCTTTACATAAAGGAAATAGTACGTTTACATGGAGTACCTATCGGGATTGTGTCAGATCGAGATCCCAGATTCGTATCCAAGTTTTGGACGAGTTTACAAAGGTTTATGGGGACAAAGTTGCACTTTAGCACGGCTATCACCCCCAAACCGATGGACAATCGGAACGGACGATCCAAACCTTGGAAGACATGTTGCGTGCTTGTGTTATGGAATTCAAAGGGAGTTGGGATGCTCATTTGCCGCTCATAGAATTTGCCTACAACAACAGCTATCACTCGACCATACAAATGCCGCCATATGAAGCTTTGTACGGACGACGCTGTAGGTCGCCTTTGTTTTGGGATGATGTGGAAAAGCTCGCTATTGGACCGGATTTGGTACAAGATGCAGCAGACAAGGTAAGGATAATCCAACAGCGAATGAAAGAGGCTCAAGATAGACAGAAAAGCTGGGCGGATCAGAAAAGGCGAGTTCTCGAATTTCAAGTGGGAGACCATGTATACTTAAAAATAAATCCGATCAAAAGTATACATCGAGTACGCTCACAAGGAAAATTGAGCCCACGGTACATTGGACCTTTTGAAGTGCTAGAACGAGTGGGAGATCTAGCCTATCGCCTAGCCTTACCGCCAAACCTGTCAGGAGTACACAACGTGTTTCATGTATCGGTCTTGCGCAAGCATGTAGTAGATCCAGATCGAGTAGTAGAGTTGGAGCCAGTATTGCTAAAGGAGAACCTCACTTATGAGGAACACCCGGTGCAGATTTTGGATCGAAAAGTCCAAAAGCTACGGAATAAGGAGATCAAATATGTCAAAGTCCTTTGGAGGAATCACACCCATGAGGAGGCAACTTGGGAAGCCGAGGACGAGATCCGACGCAAATATCCGAATCTTTTTGAGGAATCAGGTACGATAGCCAAGTTTTGAGGACAAAACTTTCTTTAAGGAGGGTAGGTTGTAAGCCCCTAGATTTTTCGATAATATTAGTAAACCCTAAGAACCGGAAGTTGAAACGAAAAAAATTAACCTAGTGCTATATTTAGTCTAGTGAATCTAGATCCGGCAATTGTTCTTAAACCCTAGAAAACGAAATTGAGATAATTGTGGAATATGGTTCGTAATTATATAGGAAAGCCTAAAAATATCAGATTTGAATTTTTCTAGTGTCTTTTGGATCCGATCGGGATCAGTTTTCGAAAACCATGCCCGATGCACGGATAGCAAAATTATTCCGACAACACCAATAGATTCGTAAAAATATAAGGTTTTCAAAAATATCAGTTTTATAATTTTTCGGTAACTAAAAATAACAGATATAGGCCTTTTACGCGGATTTTCTTTACTACCGGTATTTTAATGTCTAGTCTACTATTCATAGTACTTTTCTACTATTCATTACTATTCACTTATCTCTACTTTTTCTTACACTCTATTCTTACACTCTACCACCACCTATACCTTACAATTTACCTTCCCATACAACTTTAATCACATCACACTTTACACATCACTTCTTTAATCACATCAATTTTATTTTCTTTTTCAAATTATTTAATTACATCTAATTTCCACTCCCAAAAATCTATAAATACCCCTTTCTTCCATTCTTTCACACAACAAAATTCATACCAAAACTCTCTCAAAATCACTCCACAAAATTCCTCTCCCAAAATCTCTCTCAAGTTCTCTCTCTTCCTTAGAAAAATCCATTCCCACATAATATTACAACCCATTCTTTCTTCTTCAACCAACACATAAACTTTAGGTAAAAATTTTTATTTACTCATCATGTTCATATAACTTAACATGAGTTTAGTGTATGTTTCTTAGCTCATTGAGTTAAAGAAGCAACAATTTATTCATGTTTTGTTTTTGTTCATGTTATTCTTTTCTTTATGTTATTATGTTGTATTGATTTCTAACCTAACTTATATAGTATATATTATTATATTTGTATATATTTATTTAGAGCATATAAGCTCACTTGTTATTTATTTATTTTCAAGTCTTGCAATTTATTATTTACTTGTTTTATGCAAATATTAAGACTAGTATTTCTAGTCTTAGACTTGTCCATATCAAGTCAAAACAATTTTATTTCTTTGCTTTTTTTTTCTTTTGAGGACTAGTCTATTCTTAGTCCCGGGATACCTTGATGAAGCTAAGGTTCCCAATACTTGACTTTATTTTTATGCTCTTATTTTATTTTATGTTTTTATATTTCTCATAGTTATAAATTCTCATTCATACATGAATATGTTGTTATTGTCTCAACCATAATGAAAATGAGTTTTCTTAAGTAATAAAATGAACTCTCTTTTAAAAAAAAATAATAAATAAATAAATTTTGTTACATAAGAAATTATTTTTCGATACAGATTTAAAGGTTTTATCTTAACAAATATTTTTCTAAAGCTAGACAAGTTTAGCTCAAGTTTTAGTAATAACACTATATGAGATTTTTATCAAGAAATACATAAAGTTATTACAAACTCTTCTTTCAAACAAATAAAATAAGAAAGTTTCTTTAAACATTCCTTAATCAACCAAAAGTTTTCTTAAACACATTTATCAAAATTTTCTACCAACATTTAATACTAAAGTCTAGATAAGTTTTCAAAAATTTACTTATAAAGATCATTTCTTTTAAAGTGGATCTAAGAAAAGCTATAGAACATATACCCATGAAGTATTTAGGAAAAACTATGTTTTCCAAACCACTAGAAATAAAATTATGAGAAACTTAAAAGATGAAAATTTCTTTTTGAAAATTTAAATATTCTAAACTAAGAATTAGAGTCAAAGAAGGAAATACTCACTTATGATAATTTAGGAAATTTTCAAAGCAAAACTAATTTCTTTTCAAGTGTTAAGCTTATCTCACTTTCAAAGACACATTGTTTACAAGATCATTGTTGAGACAACACCACTAAATTCATGCATATGGTTTGAGTCTAAATATGTATTTAAAGGAATTTTTCAACCATACAATATCTCTATTTTTGTACAAAAGTTTTGGATGAAAAAGTTTGAAAACTCTAGTTTTGAAATTCGTATCAAATCTGTACGCTACTATTCCGAGGCCTAAATAACTTCTTTTGATAAAATATACCTTAGAAATAGATAGATCTTTTCGAGTAGGTAGAAATCGATATATAATATGCGAAATTCCGAGTTAAAATGAGCAAGTTATGGCCATTTTAAATTGGGATTTCCATTCATACGATTTTTGACGAATTCAATAAGATAGAATTATAGAATTTGAATAGATCTTGGACGAAATACTCATGTCGGGTATTTCTTTTGGTTTAGGTGTCGAGGAGAAGATCTTCCCTTCCAGAGGATTACTTCGACTCCTAGAAGAAAGCTATGGACGAGTGAGTTTCCTTTACGTTTAGTATTCACGCATGTGCTTGTAGATAGAGCACTAGATGTTAGGAAAAGATAAAATTGATATTGCATGCGGGTTGTCATGGGAATTTATGTTGTGAATCGTTGTGTGCGATCAATGAACAATAAGTATATCTGAACACGATTTGTGATAATATAACGTTTTCATGTATGTATTGTCTTGTATGCAAATATTGCTTGATCGCTTTAAATGATTTAATATCATATTGAAATCCCATATA